>OZ036012.1:9424916-9739916 GCA_964035015.1 Corallium rubrum | reverse complement strand
CAAAGAAAAAAGGCCTAATTTGGAAAATTCAAAGCTCGTTACCGTCATGCGAGACTCGTAAGAAACACAAGAAAGGCTTATTGTAGACACTTGATAATCACGAATATTTCAATGACAATGAATAACTCATTACTTTCAATGACGAAGGCAATAAATATATTATGCATGATTGACGCACTAATCTTTGTTGAGTGGGTTGTGATATCGTCAAATATCACTGTAATGCGGTAAACACGGGAACCAAATAACTGATAAAAATAAATCACACCCTGTCTACAAACTTTGATAAACTGCAAAACAACTTAGAACACTGCCTACATAGCACTCTACTTTTATATTACTCTGATAAAGGAGTATTTCGTTGGTTCTCTACTAAAATCTCGACCGAGTTTTTCATCTTTGAAGATTTTCTATACATCGTAACACTGCCTACACAGCGCTCTACTTTTATATTACTCTGATGAAGGACTTTGGCTTGAAACGTCAGTATTTTGTTCTCTAAAATTTCGTGACCACTTTTAGGATTCAGTTCTATATATCATAACACACTGCCTACACAACACTCTATTTTTATATTACTCTAATGAAGGACTTTGACTTGAAACGTCACTATCTCATTCTCTAAAATCTCGACAGTTCACCACCTTTAAGATTTTCTATATATCGTAACACACTGTCTACACAATATTCTATCTTTATATTACGTATACTCCAATGAAGGACTTTGGCTTGAAACGTCAGTATTTCATTCTCTAAAATCTCATCAGTTTACCATCTTTAAGATTTTCTATACATCATAACACACTGCCTACACAGCACTCTACTTTTATTTATATATATATATATATATTTATTTTTTTTAACGACTTTATTGGATATTTACATAAAATTACTTAAAAATACCCAAACGGAAAAAAGCGCGAACGGGACTCGAGGACCCATGCGAGGCGCTTTCCCGTTGTAATTAAAAATAGATATTAAAACAATCAAAAATCAGTCAATACAGTAAAGTTGATCATAGACCAATTGCTCGAAATTCACGATGCACCAATACACACGCACAGCCCAAGCCTATTCGTTTGAAGTCTATGAACTCAAAACTGAAAGAGCAAAATGAGTAACACTGAATGGATTTCATAAGAATGAAGCTGAGGCCACGCACGCATAATGATGCACCGTGGAGTTCAAGCAACTCACTGGTACATTGGAAAACTACTCTCAGTGACAGGAACAGTTACGGTATAATGACCATGTACAGGTCATATGAACTTCAAAAGTAGATGACAATAATGATAAATAAGTATCAAGTAAAAAAGTTTTGAATGTCGCAAGACTGCAGAGGCTATTGGGTGGTGCAATTTATTATTACTCTGATGAAGGACTTTGGCATGAAACGTTAGAATTTCATTCTCTAAAATTTCGTGACGACTTTTAGGATTTTCTAAACATCATAACACAGTAACACCACAGAATAAGGAACAACCAGAAGTCCGACTCAAGCGATATTTTACGCCATCCGACGCCATCCTACGTGATCCTACGCAATGTCCTAACGCCATCCTACGCAATCCTAGCAAGTTCGCCCGGCAGTTTTAACCTTCTTTTGAAGGCTTGAAACGTCAGCATTTCGTTCTCTATAATCTCAACAGTTCACCACCTTTAAGATTTTCTATACATCGCAACACACTGTCTACACAGCATTCTACTTTTATATTACGTACTCCAATGAAGGACGTTGGCTTGAAACGTCAGTATTTCGTTCTATACATTGGAATACACCGCCTACACTACAGGCCCTACACAAGGACTTTGGCTTGAAACGTTAGTATTTCATTCTCTGAAATCTCGACAGTTCACCACCTAGTTTAAGATACATCGTAACATACTGCCTATATACAACACAGCGATCTACTTTAAAACTTAATTATTCTGATAAAAGACAGTACTTGACTGTTCACCATGCACGTTTAAAGTGCTTATGAATCAAACATGAAGAAACACTTAAAAAACACTTGCTTCGTTGTTTCAATATATTTTAGTTGGTATATACACGTGCATATAATGGGTTATCGGAGAAGGTTATATATCTTTGCTACTACTAAACTGATATATATATATATATATATATATATATATATATATATATATATATATATAATCCCTTGAAAATCTACGTGTTTGATGTAGTGCCGGGAGGAATCACACCCACATGCCTGTTTCCTTTGCATTATATGTCATTTAATACACATGTGACGTCAAGATGTTCAATTTACATACCGTAGAATCTCGCTTTAAGGCCCCCCGATTATAAGCCCCACCGGTTATATAGGCCCATCTGTGTGGTAACAGAAAATACCTTCCGGTTATAAGCCCTCCCGGATATAAGCCCACCTCCCAATTAGCACCTTTTATAGTAAAATAATTACTGTTTTTGCACTTGCGATATTCAGCAAAACGTTGAGCAATAAAGTGCCAACATAATAGTTTCTCTGTTGCCTTTTGAAACGTTTTTTCTATACCACGTATAGCCCCCCGGCTATAAGCCCCCTCGGTTATAAGCCCACACAAAACTCCTTATGAAGTTGTATAAGCCCAGGGCTTATAGGCTTATAATATACAGTACTTTGTCATTTTAAGTGTTCTTTCAAATAAGACAAACTTTATTTTCATTCATAGACACTTTAATGTACGCATAAGAACGAAAGTGGAAAATTCCCATGTAAATACGAGGTGAAATTCAGTTCCCTTAATTACTAGGGCTAGCCCTCTTTATACAAAGGAATTAATTGCTGTAAAACATTTTATAACTTGAAATACCTTATCTAATTCTACAATCATGGCCAAAACCCCTAGGACAGTTCGTAAAAACCACTATGCATTTGAAGTTGCCCCCCTTCCCCCTTCAATGTTGCCATTCTATATTGCTCTTTTTCGTCGTTATATCACACCAAGTATAAAATGAAACAACATTGATGGAGGGGAGAGGGGGGAGATTGTTAGGTAAGGATTCAAGGCGATATATTATAGTTTTTCTTGTGTGAGCCACCAGACTCTTCATTTGCACTGCTGTCCCAATTATTTATGGCCATGATTGTAGCCTATTTAATTCCGACTGGAATTTAAACTCGCTCTGCTCCTTACTATACACTATGCACTAACTATATTTAGTACACATGCACTAGGCTAACGCCAGACTATTTCAGACATTAGGATTAGAACAGACTTCCCATGAGAACGTGGGAGGTATAAGGAGAATTAATAAACATTATGTTAATAATAAACTTTTCGCTTCCCATCGTTACGAGTTTAGCATCTTTGTTATTTTGTGTTTTTGCTTTCAGCATTACACAACTTCTAGCGTTTATGTAATATATCATACACGAGGAGGAGTGTTTCATCAGTATATCCAAACACCGAGACGTTTGTTGAAAACCGAGGCGAAGCCGAGGTTTTTGAACAAACTTCGAGGTGTTTGGATTTCCTGATGAAACACTCCTCCGAGTGTATGATATAGCATCTCAAACAAATCAGTATTTTAAGAGAAAATCAAGGTAAAAGTTTGCTTAATTAATGTAATTTCTTCCTCCGATATCCAAACCACAGACACGGTACTGATTTCTTTTGTGTTTTCCTCATGAATTATTAATGAGTTTGAGATGAGTGTATCCAGTTTAACTCTACCAAACACCACATGTTTCCTCCGAGTACTCCAGATTTCTTCTGTAGTAACACTGGACCAATAATGAGGGATATGGCCCCTTTTAGGAAGAACGTTTAGATATAACTGATAGGGTTATCCAGTATATATAAATAAAGTTAGTTTAGTTTAGTTTATTCTAGTTTGCTCCTGTAGTAACACTGGACTAATGAGGGTCCTTACTGGACCTCTAGCGAGAACAGTTAATTAGATATGACTGATACAGTTATTCAGTATAAATAAAGTTGACGACAAATTGGCGAAACCACGGCTGAGTACTATAATGGCAATTTTTACGAGTCAAAATTGAAATGAGTGGATATTCAGTTGTAAGTTACATTGAATAAGTGTCTAGTAAGGTATACTCATTATCAAACTATAGTGAAACTTTAATGTTGTTTTTTTCTTGAACTACTGTGAATTAGATGAAGAGCTAAGGTTACAAATGTGTATACAACCTGTAACCCTCTGATGACCAGTGAGATTCTTTATTTAACCATTGAGCCACTGAGACTCAGATAGAGAGCTACGGCTACAAATGTGTACAACCTGCATGTAACCTGATGAGCAGCTGTGAGATGTTGTAACCATTGAGCTACTGAGACTCAGATGGAGAGCTAAGGTTACAAATGGGTACAACCTGTAACCTGATGGTGACCAGTGAGAAGTGAGATTCTTTAACCAGCATTGGGCTACTGAGACTCAGATAGAGAGCTAAGGTTACAAATGTGTATCAACCTGTAACCTTCTGATGACCAGTGTGATGCTCTAATTATTGAGCTTACTGAGACTCAGATAGAGAGCTAAGGTTACAAATGTGTACAACCTGTAGCCTTCTGATGACCAGTGAGATGTTCTAACCATTGCGCTACTGAGACTCAGATGGAGAGCTAAGATTACAAATGTGTGCAACCTGTAAGCTTCTGATGACCAGTGAGATGTTCTAACCATTGAGCTACTGAGACTCACATGACTCAGATGGAGAGGTAATGTTACAAATGTGTACAACCTTGTATTAAACCTTCTGAATCTGATGACCAGTAAGACACTCTTATACCATTGAGCTAGACCGGACACGCGTTCTGTCTAAGGGAAGTCTGGCTAGACTACTAACATCCTAACCTCCGCTTTTACCATCTTGACCCTATAAATGGCTCTATATTTCCAGATCACTTCAGCGCAGCTTCTTGAACTGAATTCCGTCAAATTAAGATGCCTGTTGTGTCGATACGAAAACCTATACAGCGAACCCCTGGTGTTTGTATAATATATTATTTTGAGTCAATCCTAGCTTTATTTCCTATATATGTTACTAATTTATTTGTGCTATTGAGCTACATCTGACACGCGTTCTGTTTACTCAGTGCTTCTCTTTGTTCTTCGCCAAGTGACGGATCACAATAAATAAAATACATCAAATAACTATTTAGTTACCTTTGGGCTAATAATTTCCATCGCTCACCAGTCGATTCACAGGCAGTGCAGAATCGTAGCTGAGTAACAGTTCTTCTATTTGACGAAAACTCGTAACTCTACCCGAGGTTCATAGAAACTAAAGGAAGCTTACTGATTTAGACCAGTATTATCTATTTGATGATCTGTGGAAATGGGGGCGTATTGTTTAGACAACATCCTGTCGACGTTGGGCGAGTGCTTTTAATTACAGTGAAATGAAAGCAATTGCTGCGTAAGAAGTGTTGAAATATAAATAGAAATATAGTAAGGTTTGAGTACTACCGAAATTATTGAACATGTTTCTAACGTCTCGAGCGAAGGTCCTTCGTCTGAGAGAAACATAAAGAGTGTGACATGACGTTCAATAATTTCGGCAGCACTCAAACCTTATATACTATATTTCGACTTCCAATTCCAATCGGTTACGTTATCAAATTAGATCTTATTTGCACAGCCCTATCACGTAGGTCTGTGCATTTGAATGGGAGGATTATATATTTATAATAAAACAAAGACTGTTGCCACGTCAAGCTTTCAAATACTTTCAATACAACAGACATGCAGTGGTGTAGGATGCAAGTTGATGTTCGGGGGCACAGTTGAAAGGGAACAATTGTATCCCATTGCTGTCTAGGTGATGTCTGGGGGTTATCTCTTTCGACGAAATCTTCTGGCGTTTTAATAGGCTCAGTAAAACAACAAATGGGCCATTTTTGACTGGCTCAGGCAGGAATGGACTTGTTGACCCAGTACTGCCTAGTGCATGTATCTGAGGGTTAATTCTCTCTTTATCGAGTAATATCGTCTGGCATTAGATAGCCGAGTAAAACAATAAAAGACCCTTTGGTTATCAAGTGATTAACCCATTTCTGCCTGAGTCAGCAGAAACGTGGGAAGATTGTTCGAACGAACTCAGGGGTTTTTTAAACTAAACTAAACTGAACTCTACTAAACTGAACTCCACTCAACTTCCCTCCACTCCACTCCACTCCACTCCAACTCCAACTCCAACTCCAACTCCAACTCCAACTCCAACTCCAACTCCAACTCCAACTCCAACTCCAACTCCAACTCCAACTCCAACTCCAACTCCAACTCCAACTCCAACTCCAACTCCAACTCCAACTCCAACTCCAACTCCAACTCCAACTCCAACTCCAACTCCAACTCCAACTCCAACTCCAACTCCAACTCCAACTCCAACTCCAACTCCAACTCCAACTCCAACTCCAACTCCAACTCCTACTCTACTCTACTCTACTCTACTCTACTCTACTCTACTCTACTCTACTCTACTCTACTCTACTCTACTCTACTCTACTCTACTCTACTCTTTTTGTAACTTCATCTATACTAATCAATATAATAAACCTATACCCTATCAATAAATCTATCGGTCATATCTAGACTGTTATCCTTAGAGGTCCAGTAAGGTAAGGACCATTCCTCATTGATGCAGTGTTAGTACAGGAGGAAACTGGAGTACCTGGAGGAAACCTGTGGTGCGTGATTCAAATTGGAAGCACTCCTCTCAAATGCGGCCAATGTGAAAATTTTAATTGGACATCTCGCTATAGGCTATTATAATAGTTACCCTAACCGTTTCTAAATTGAATACTCGGACCCAAGACTTTATCCCGGCCGGCCCGACTTGGTGATATAGCACCTACCATTTTAAGATCTTGGTTGGCTCTCGGCCAAGTCTCGGCTCTTTTTCGGGTTGGCCGATACGACTCGGCTTTGGACATTTCACTAACGGAAGGACTTGAAGGTCGATCCTTGCTTCGGGTAAAGCTTTGGAAGTAGTCTCCACTTAGGAACCGGACCTTTTAATATTAAAAGTAACTCAGTCAAAATTGAGTTTCTTTTAAATAAAAGTCCCTGCGCTAAACGTCGCACAATAGACGAATTTAATTCAGACGAATTTAATTGTTTGAATTTTATTCGACGAAACTGCGACGTATAAAGGCGGTTTTCCACTAGGCGACATTTGTCGACCGACTCGACATTTCTCTTTTGTCTTGGCTAATTAGTTCCGCTCGAGAGCTTGCGAGACAAAAGAAAATGTCGCGCGACATTTTTCGCCTAGTGGAAAACCGCCTTCACTCGATTAAATTCGACGCACGAATTAAATTCGTCTCGGCAATTAAATTCTGAGTCAGACGGATAATGCGACGATAATGCCGGATTGTTTTAAATAAAGCAGACTGTCGAGACTTTTTGGAACGAAATACTGACGTTTCGAGCTGAGCTCCTGCTCTTCATCAGAGCAAAATGTAAATATACAAAATAAAGGACTCAGCTCGAAACTCCAAGAAAACCTTGGCAGTTTACCACTTTTCGCTTCGCTTTTTCTCTACTTGTCGGGTATAATTCGTTTACTCGGCGTAACCTCCCAAGTAAAATTTGGGCCTGTATATATGGATCGAGGCGTGAGTTACTCGGTCAGGTGAGTTACCCGGTTTGCCGGGATAAACTTTACGTGATTATAAACGCCGTGGTTATAGGTCCGACACCGGACCTTGTTGTTATCCGGCTATAGGTCCGACATTAACAGAACGCGTGCGCAATACAGTTTATGTCGACTTTGCCTGTCGGATCTTTTCAACAACCAGTACAAGGTCCGACATTAAGCTCGGGATACACGTGCGATTTTTTTCTCGCGCCGGCAACGCAACGTGTCAAATTTCATTGCGTTGCTGGCGCGAGAGAGGAAATCGCGCATGTATCATATCTTGCGCGGCAACGCAATTGCAACCTGATGCCTTCCGTAATCGTTGCCGAAAGTTAAAATGGTATTTCCGCAAGGATTGCCGATAGTATTAAATTACATAGGCATTGTTTTAGCCTGGTTTTAGCAGGAAACGCAGTGTTTATTTCAGACGGGCTAATAAAATTCGCTTTAGAATGATCAGTTTGATGTAGAGCATGCTCGTTTTCTTTCCTTGAATAGTCTCGGTTTAGTACAGATATAGATTAGTCGACCGTCGATGTTCTCAGAGAAAGTAGCGACGAAAATGACAATCTTACTATCCTTCAAAGTATGAAAATCACATTCGCATGGATTCTTCAACTTGAAGAATCAAAGTATCAGGGACAGCTAATAATGGAAATCGCTCACAACGAACAGCATTGCCGAAGCCAACAATAACTTTTGACTCGTTGATCGAATCTCAAACGCTGAAAGCTGATACAACACGCGGGGATCCGATAAAGTCACAAAGAAAAAGATTACGAGTATAAACTATGCCGTTACTGCGATCGAATTTAAATTTCTCTCAGAAGTTTATGTTTTCTACTTCGAACTGGTTTTAGTTTAGGTTCCTTGAATGAACGAGAATGATCTATTCAATCTATGTTTCTTTTTTTTATCTGCCGAATACCGTAAATGTACCGTAAATACCCAGTAAATAACATAGCCAGGATTTTGAAAGGGGGGGAGCCGAAATAAAAAAAATAATTTAGGGGGGTCCGGGGTCATGCCCCCCCGGGAAATTTTGAAATCGAGAGTCGCTGAAATGCCATTTCCTGGCTTTTGGAGGAAGATTTTACAGACTCTAAGGTAAAAAAAACGTCATATAAAATACTCAAAACACGCAAACGTCACATAGATACTCAAAATGCATACACTCAGTAGATTGAATACACTGTTTACAGTTTATTTCCTGACACAATTCATATTGCATCAGTTTTGTAGTTACATGTCTGTCGTTTTATATCAAAAGGGGGGGAGCCGCGGCTCCCACGGCTCTCCCCCTGGCTACGTCCCTGGTAAATAAGGAGAAGTCTTACGGACGAGAAACGTCGGTATAAATACATATTCTGCGCGACGAAGCCGATCACCGTGCCACACGAGTTCAGTTAAAACTTCTTGTTGGTAAATATCCATGTGTTCCGTTCCACGGATCTTTCAAGCCAAAGACCAAACAATGTCGAACCTTGTACTAGTTAGTCTGTTGTTGAAAGATCAGACAGGCAAAGTCGAATTAAACTGTATTGAGCACGCGTTCTGTCAATGTCGGACCTATAGCGGAAACCGGTGACGGACCTATAACCACGACGTTATAATGAAAGCGAGTTATCTGGCAAGTTGTAATAGTTGAGATGATTCTCATCAACGAATTGTGGCATAAAGCAACGAATATAGAAAAATTATCCCCCTATGTCGAGCTATACCCGGGGAAAAGTGTTTATATCGGGAAATATTTATTCCCAGTTCTCGCCAGGGCGAGTTATATACCCGCCTGTGCATGCATATGAAAAACAGTGTTTGCTCTACTGACCGCGAACTGCGTCATGTGCCGAGTAACTCGGCTGACTGGGTAACTCGCGTCCAAGAAAACAGACCCTAATTCTCTCCCCGAGTATACATGACATCCTCATTGATATTATATCGAGTTCTTTGTAAAACTTATAGCAGCGTTTTGTTATTGTTTTTCTTAGACGATGCAAAATCTACAGCTGTCCTGTCTGGACTTACACCTGAACTATACGTACAACTAGTCTACAATCAAGAACAGAGATTCAACGTACCACTTCCATATGTAATTGCAGATTTTGACGCTGTTTGTTGTTTCGACGAATTACTCGTAGATTGGAGAAGAATTTCGATGATTTTTCGCCCATGACATTTGGCCTAAAGGTGCTATTGAATCAATAGTACACGCGGCCATGATAAGGTATTTAATGCTAATGATAACCTGTATTGAAATAGATGATTGTAAGGCAATATTGTTGCTGTGGTTACGAAGATTCTTTTAGCTCTGATTGGCTTGAACGAGAAGATTGTTTTCACAGGATTAATTTTCTTTTCGTTTAATTTGTTTCAACATGCTTGTGTTTTGTTCTTCAATGTAATTAATATGACGCGAGATTGATGTGTTTTTGTAGTTGGCTAAGGGTAATGTTACAGGAGGATTTTGCATTTTTCTTGCATCGTGCAACGCAATTATTTTGAATAAGATATCGCAGAGAAACCCTGAAATGTAATTAGTTACAAACTGGGAGTGTTTTATTGTGTATACAAGGACGAAATTTGTATAGGTAATTGAACGCGGGGCCGAGTAAAATTAAAGTTTAATTTCACAATTCTTAAAGTGCATATAAACCCAAACTTTTTATCATCTGAATACGTTCTACATAGAGCAAACAGTTGTTCAGTGAAATATTTTTTTGATTGGAGGCTTGGAGCTATTCTTCAATGTCTTTTGGCGATTCGCATTCTAGTATGGTAATGAGATGACGCGTATATATATATATATATATATATATATACGGTACCGTCTGTAGTTAGATATCGCTCTATGGCCTTTAGGTCATATTGAGCGCTCTACAGGATGAGCCATTGCTGCTTACGCATTGTGCGCACGCTCACTGCTTGCAGTTTGAGCGCTCTGGCATGGTTTTGATGTCCCACAATTTGTGAGGCACCAAAGGTGACTGTAAATAGCAGTTACCTTCATCCTGCTCATCAACCGTCTGTAGTTATATATATATATATATATATATATATATATAATTGTAGTAAATATTGCTGTCGCTACTCAGAGTTTCACGCGGTTAAGCGATCTTCAGGCAACTGACAGACCGTGTGTCACTAAACTCTATAAATACATTGGTGTTAGCAAAGTTGGTGTTTGGTTACGTGTCGGCACTTGGTAAAAATTTCCGTTCGTTTGTTTAGAGTGTGTCAGTTGCCGGTCTGTCAGTTGCCTGAAGATCGCTTAACCGCGTGAAACTCTGAGTAGCGACAGCAATATTTACTACAATTATATTTTCGCTCTACCTTTATCAATGGTATTGAGCGCTCTGAAAACTAATGCTAGACTAGTAACGCTATTAATGTGGCATACTATTTTTGGTATATATATATATATATATATATATATATATATATATATATATATATATATATATATATATATATATATATGTATGTATGTATGTATGTATATAGGCATTTGGTTCTCTTTCTCGTTTTGGCAAGATAAACTACCTGAGAATTTTTGATTTGCCAAAGGTAGAACGTATTTAGATGATAAAAAATTTGGGGTTATATGCACTGTAAAGAGCCTCGCAAATTCATGGAACAATTTGGAAGGTATAGAAACACAAGTAAAATGGAACCTTAGTTTTCGAGTTTACGTCCTTTACGACTTAGTTAATTGTTTTACTCTGTTTAACGGCAGACGATTTACTACTCATCAAGGAGAGAACCCTCAGGCATCGTAGGCAGCAATGGATTAACAAGCGATTAGCCAATTCCTGCTTGAGCTGGCCAAAAATCCCCCCCTTTATTGTTTTACTCTGTCTAACGCCAGACGCCATTTTACTTGCCAAAGAGAGAACCTTCAGACATCCTATAGGTAGTAATGATGGATTAACAAGCGATTAACCCATTCCTGCCTGACCTGGCCAAAAACTGAACCCTTTATTGTTTTACTTTGTCTATACCGGCAGACGATTTTACTCTCGAAAACCCTCAGACATCATACGCAGTAATGGGTTAATAATTAATTTAGAGGGGAAATTATTCAAAAGCTTTATGTTAATGTTAATGTCCATATCACTGATCCTTCATTCGGCACTTAGTGACACTGACTCATGTTTCTCTTGCTCTGTCACTGTACTTGTGGCTTTCTCTTTGTAAACACAGGCCAAAGTTTGTAAATTTTCTAGTATATTCACTAATAGTTTGATACTTTAATGAAATTGATTTAAAGTCAATAAAAAATATTTGCAGATGAAAAATCTAGCAGATTTGTTGAAAAGAAGGCTGTCCTCTGTCAAGTTTTCTGTCACAAAGTGAAAAAGCGACCAATCGCATGCAAATACAGCAAATCATGTAGACAATCGCATGCAACTACACTGCGGATCACGTGCAAATAATGAAAATTATTTAACCACTCACATGAAAATACTGAAATTAAAGTAACCAAACACGTGCAAGTACTGCAAATCAAGTAACCAATCACATGAAAATACAGCTGCAATCAAGTAACCAATCACGTGCATGTACTGCAAATGCAATCTTTCAAAACTATGTAATATTGCAAAGCTATGATATTCTATGCTATATGATTTACCTTGCGTTGCTTTGCTTTGCTTTGCTTTGCGTTGCGTTGCGTTGCGTTGCGTTGCGTTGCGTTGCGTTGCGTTGCGTTGCGTTGCGTTGCGTTGCGTTGCGTTGCGTTGCGTTGCGTTGCGTTGCTTTGTGTTACGTTGCTTTGCGTTGCTTTGCGTTGCTTTGCGTTGCTTTGCGTTGCTTTGATTTAATTTGCTTTGCTTTGCTTTGCTTTGTTTTGTTTTGTTTTGTTTTGTTTTGTTTTGTTTTGTTTTGTTTTGTTTTGTTTTGTTTTGTTTTGTTTTGTTTTGTTTTGTTTTGTTTTGTTTTGTTTTGTTTTGTTTTGTTTTGTTTTGTTTTGTTTTGTTTTGTTTTGTTTTGTTTTGTTTTGTTTTGTTTTGCTTTGCTTTGCTCTGCTTTGCTTTGCTTTGCTTTGCTTTGCTTTGCTTTGCTTTGCTTTGCTTTGTGTTACGTTGTCTTACGTTGCGTTGCTTTGTGTTGCTTTGATTTGATTTGATTTGCTTTGCTTTGTGTTACGTTGCGTTGTTTGTGGTGTGGTGCGTTGCGTTGCGTTGCGTTGCGTTGCTTTGCTTTGCTTTGTGTGACATATATTGCTTTTCTTTTCGCTTTTCTTTGTGTTGCGTTACTTTGCGTTTCCGTGCGTTGCGTTGGGTTGGGTTGTTTTGCTTTGTTTTACTTTATTTACTTTCCTCTACTTTACTTAGATTTTACTATTATAGGATTTTACTCACCACATTTTTCATTATATTCCTAGAAATGGCCACACTCATTCCAGACGGCGTTGACTGCATGTTTTCAGTTCCTAGTAAAACACTACATTCTCCAACCAAGGAGTCCTTTGCTTCGCTCCTCATCCACACAGACACGCTGAGCTCAGCTTTATCAAGGTCAGTCTCATTTAACTTAAATTCAAAATTTTGTTTATAACACGCCTTGTTTAACCCCAGAACTTCCTCACCTTTTCTCTCATCGTGTTCTTCTCCAATTTTAAAATCAAAAATTACGTATGTTTTATCAGAACTGGAATATTCCCATGGTAGCAGATCTTCTCCTGTAATATTTCGAACCAATAAGGTGTGAGTGCTTGCTTTATAGTCCATATCCATAGTCAGCCTTCCGGTGAATACTCTATCGTCCTGTTCAGCGGTATTTCGCAATGCTCTTTGATGTAGGTCTCTTCTGCACGCGTCAACGGAGTCATGGTTACGTCTTTCGTGCTTGCAGGCACTACATTCGGAAGTTCTCGAAATCGACTCGTCGCTATTCCGTCGCCAAGGCAGACCAATAGTCACCAGTCCTTCTTGCGCGTCGCTCGGTTCTCGTTCCATGACCTCGCGGAGTTTTGATAGTTTATATAGTATACAAGTGATCATGAGAAGCAGTGTGGAGAAAGCTGTTACTGTGATTGAAATCTTGACTGTATCTGTTAGTTTAATCATCTACCAGGGTGCAATACCCGGCTCCATTCATTTGGTCTACGATTGTTGAATCATTTACTGTTATCTATATATAGGCAAATGAACAGTGGGAACTGATCTAGTTTGCGCATGAGCAAAGGGCAATTACTTTGAAACGTTTCGAGTAAAAGTAATTGTTCAAAAATATTAAGAGGGGATAAAACATGTATATATCTAAAATCGAATCCATATCTATAATATCCATATTTATATATCCATATATCTATAATTGTTTATATATATATATATATATATATATATATATATATACATATATATATATATCCATATATATATACATATCTATATAGCCATATTTATATATCCTTATCGTATATTTATTTATATATCCATGCATATATTCATACATCCATCTTTATATATTCATAGGCTGTATTTACATATCCATATCTATATCCATATTCTATATATATATATATATATATATATATATATATATATATATATATATATATATATAAGTGAGTTTTGGTTCACGAAATGTTAGAGAGTGCTCAATACCATATAGATAGAGCAAAATATAAATTATTTATATTTTTATATATATATATATATAAACCAGATAAATCAGATTTTGTTGCGTATAGCTCGAAGAGTGCTCAATACTTTTTGGTAGAGCAGATATTTATTTATTTATTTGTTAAAACTGAATATACATTGCTACTTCCAGTTTCATGCCCGTAGGCAATCTTCAGGCAAAAGTGGAATCCGTTAGTTCATGAACTAACGGATTCCACTTTTGCCTGAAGATTGCCTACGGGCATGAAACTTGAAGTAGCAATGTATATTCAGTTTTAACAAATAAATATATATATATATATATATATATATATATATATATATATATATATATATATATATATATCAGGCACTATCACGCCTTAAAAACTCGCCTGTCAGCGATTGGCATTTGAATTGAAGTAAAATTCTCTACTAAAGAGTATATATGACAACTACATGCAAAATCTATTGACCGACATACCGTCACTATCGACTTTATTTGCTTAAATCCTTTCCTATTTTACTTCTTTCATGATCAGCTTGCTTCTTTAAATGTATTTACTTACCAAAAGTAAAACACTTCTTCCCCCAACTGTTCTGTTCACACTTTTAGTCTTTTCAAAGTTGTCTTAACACCTCTAATTTTGCAAAGAAATTGTTTGATGTTGTATGTGTTCTTGTTACATACAACCTGTCTGAAGTTGCTACCCTTGTCTGGTTTTATTCTTTGTCTTAACAAAACAACCTGTTTATTGTTTACGCTAGGGCTGACCTGGTCGTAAAGTCCGCCGCAGATCGTTCCATACATTTTCTTTTCAAAAACGCGGTTATTAAAGGGCAACTATATATACATTTCCAGGTTATTCTATTTTCCATTAAAGCCGGAAAAATTCAATCTAAAACCGAAGAAATAATTGAAACCAGTCGAATACACGCGTAAAAACCCACAACTTGTTCACGGTTGTCAACAGGCGTGAACATGCAATGTTGTGCTGCTCGCGGTGAACAATGTTGCTGGTCGCCGTGAACAATGTTGTGCTGCTCGCCGTGAACAAGTTGTCAACAAGTTGTTCACTTATGGTTCGAACAACTTGTTCACGGATAAATCAACAGTCATGAACAAGTTGTTCCAACAGCACATTTTTTTATAACCAACAACGTTGTTTGCACATGATACAACGTGTTGTAGGCCTAACAGCAACATTTTAATCAACATTAATACCACTACTGGTACATATGATACAGACAAATTATAGTTAAATACAAAAAAATTAAAAATATTAAACTAGTAACAATAAGGATAAACAAACTTTGATCAACTGCAATGCACCCCAGTCTTGGAGTCTTAGTACCTTAATACATTATAATTGATCAAAATTCGTTAATATATCAAAGCAGAACTTAGCTACTAGTGCCATTATAGATTTGTCTTTCTATATATACATATACACAGGTCCTGATTATTGAAAGAGCAAAACGAATACTTTATTTGATATGGTTTATGGATGAAATTAGCTCTGAGATCAGTAAACTTTGGATTGTTGCATTGCATTAAATAATGTTGTTCATTCCCAACCTCATTTAAGTTGCAATGTTTACATATTCTTTCATCGTATGGAATATTAGTATATCGACCAGTTTCAACAGGTAATCTATGAGATGATATTCTGAGTTTTGTAACAGCTTGACGATGTTTAACATTACTAATTTCAGAAATGTATTTTTCAAAGTCCAAATTTATTTTAATATTTTTGAACGTTCTGAGCTTGCCTTGGTTTCCACCTTGTTGAATCTGCTCTCTCCAATAGTTAACAAAGTGTCCTTTTAAATTACTTTTTAAATAATGGCAAAAATTTTCCAACTCTTTCTGGGGTATAGTAAAGTTTTTAAAGTTATTCACTTTTGTATCACACAATTCCAGCAAATATGTTGTAAAAGATACTGGTTGTAAATTTAGATCCATACAGACTTTCCCCGCTTTACCAACGAGAGTATCGTTAAATAATGGGTTGTTGATACGTAGCCAAAAGTTTGCTACAATAGTGGATATTTGTATAATTAAAGGCATTCTCCCTAATTCAGCATAAACGGCTAAATTTGTTGATTTTGAATGAACCCCTAAAATTCGTTTGCAAAACTTTAAATGGAGTTTCTCAATATCATTTGAGATTTTAAAAATTTTACTTTTAAACTTATCAAAAGAATTTACTCTACCTAATAAATACGGTCCCCAAATTTCACAATTGTATAGTAAGACAGGAGCTATCATTGTTGAAAAGAGCTTTAGGAGTGCTTTCACTGGAATATTTTCAACATTTGATAGACTTTCAAGCACACCGTGATAGGCTCGTAATGCTTTACTTTAAAACTACCAGTACAATGAATATTGATGCCTAGATATGGATATATTTCTACCTGTTCTAAAATAATGTTTTCAAAGAACCAATTTGATGTTAGGTATGCACGTCTCTGAGCCGCTGTCCCAAGTAATAAAATTTTTGATTTTTTTAGATTAATGTTTAATTTCCACCTCCGCGTGTATGATTGAAGTTTCGTAAGACAATTTTGCAATCCAGATTTTGATTCGGATAAGATAACCAAATCGTCTGCGTAAAGTAAACAATTCAATTCTATATCACCAAGTTTAACTGGGGCACATCAGTTATTGAATAAATTGAGTATATCGTTTATGAATATGTTGAAGAGTGTGGGACTAAGATTGCACCCTTGTTTTACTCCCACGTACGATTTAAAAAATGGAGTAAGTCCCTTTTGTAATTTAACAGAAGTATTCACCGAAGAGTACATACTTAACATAATGCGTATGAATTTTTTACTACAGCATGACGAAATAACAACGATGAACAACAATGTTGCAACAATGGTGAACATGGTTGATGTATCAAGTGAACACGTTCTTCGGTTGTTACAACATGCGTGAACAACGGTTGTTGTTTCATTAAGCTGTAACAACTTGTTGAAACAATATAATGATGAACAATGTTGTTCATTTATCAATGTTGTTCACTTGTTCACATATGTCAACAAGTTGTTACAGCATTGTCGCAAGTTGTTACAGCATTGTTCAGGCAACAATGCTGTAACAACTTGCGAGATTTTTACGCGTGTACTTGGTTCTACTTTTATGAACTGAACTGAACTGAACTGAACTGAACTGAACTGAACTGAACTGAACTGAACTGAACTGAACTGAACTGAACTGAACTGAACTGAACTGTCCTGTCTAAGTTTGAGTTTTTGCTCCTTTGGGTATACTTGTACCTTGTGATGTTATACCATTCTCGTCCCCAGAGCTTCTCCCGTGCTGGCGCGCGGAAAAGCCTCTGGGGGAATCCATGTATCATCGCGATCTGATTCGTTGTTCAAATTCAAAGGCCTATATATAGCAGCGCTTGTTTATAAATAAACAGTATTTGAAACACGAAAGCTGACAACAAAGCACAATTCTAATCATAATTCTAATCCGAACAATTTAATCGAACGTTTATCAAAGCAAATGAATCAACCTGTTTCCCCAGACGATCGACCCCACACTGCAGGCTGTTCGTGCATGGTACATATTAAGAATCTCATTGAAATATGCATGTCAAATATAAACGAACAGTGCAACAAATTAAAGAGAGAACTACCTTCACTAAAAGAGACCGTAAATACAAAGAAATTCCGACGCGGCTCTATTGCCCAGCTCTGAAGCGAACTCGTATTAAAATTTTAATGTCTTCTGTCCCATCGAGTAATGTACGGAATGTACCACAATCGCAACTGTTCTAAAGTCAAAGCCAGAATCGAAAACGAAAGGAAAATTTATATTCCAAACAACTGTCGATGATCTCGTGTCCAAGTCCAAAACCGTGAATTTAAACGCATGTGCTTTTGAAAGAACACCAAAGAATCTTGGTGTTCTGGTTTGGATTCCCCCGAAGCCTTTTCCTGCGCCAGCACGAGAGTGGCTCTGGGGACGAAAATGATGTTATACCGGTAACAAACAACAAGGTGATTGGTGAGTTTCACCGGTATGACGTCAAAGACAATAGAGTATACCCATTCAAACGCGGTCATGCTTCAAGAAGGCGTCGCTGATAAATTCTTTGCTTTACCTCGAAATTCATATTTTTCTTTACTTTGGCTAACTTAGGTAATAAACCTTCCAGAAAAAAATATAACTTCAGAAGGTTTGGTTAACCTTTAAGAAAGTCTACTATAGAAAACATTTTTTGTCTTGGCATAAATTTAAGTTAACTTCAGAAGGTTTGGTTAACCTTTAAGAAAGTCTACTATAGAAAACATTTTTTGTCTTGGCATAAATTTAAGTTAACTTCAGAACATGCTATGTAATCGAGTGAAATGCCCAATATTACTTATAATATACCCAATTCTCTCCTGGCATTACCACCTTATTATATATACAGAACTCACGATCAAGCTCTCGGCAACGGCCTCCGTGGCTCAGTGGTCAGAGCATTGCACTAGAATCGCAAGGTCCTGGGTTCAATTCCTGCCGGAAGGCCCGTGTAGTTGCATTTTTCGCAACTGGTCCCGGTTTGGTCTCAAAATGTATATATTCTACACTCGAATTTTCCTTCGCCCAAAATGCTTAGAACATGCTATGTAATCGAGTGAAATGCCCAATATTACTTCTACTATAAAAAATATTTTTTGTCTTGGCATAAATTTAAGTTAACTTCAGAAGGTTTGGTTGACCTTTAAGAAAGTCTAGTATAGAAAACGTTTTTTGTCTTCGCATAAATTTAAGTTATAGAAACACGAGTGGAAGTTTGCAAAAGTGCAAGGTTCATCCATCCTAAAGCGTTCTATTTGACTCTTTTCCCAAATGGGCATGCAGTTCTAAAATTGAGTTTTTAGTCAAATTTCTAAAATTGCCTCATTTACTCCTTTACCCACTGTTGCACTAATACTGTAATGGCAATCTGGTTTTTATTATACCTACTCAAACTTACATCAATAATAAAATGTGTCATTAAAAACTTGTTTTATTAAATCTTTTAAAATTGTTTCTCAAAGGTGCTGTGAGAACGCGGGAAAAGTCTTTTCAGATACCCAAAGGCATGCCTCCGGACCTTCAGATATATGCGGACCCATGCAGAGCAAATTTGATTAAGACTAAGGGAGTGTTTATATGGAGGACGGCCAGCCCTCTTCGTAGGGCTAGCCGTTTTTACCGAGATACCCCCATCTCAGCGTAATTCCTTGTAAAAATTTGTTTGCGTTTACATGACAAGAGGGCCAGCCTCCGAGGCAAGATCTCGCTATTGACAACCCGAGGTCTCGCCTAGCAGGGCTGGAAATTTCCCATGTAAACGCACTTAGTTATGAGGGCCAGCAAATCGAAGCTCAGACTGTGTATAGTGAGCAGCTCAGTCAGTATACACGGTAAAGTTTGCCTTTACTGATATCTTTGGTCAACTTTCTATTTTGCAAGTTGTGTTTGTTCATGTGTTTGTTATAAATTCAAATCGTGTTTGCGAAATCATAATTTCGGGCTTCCAGGGAAAGCTGCACAAGTCCAGCAGTAAACAAGCCAACGCGAGGCGAAACCCAGCCCTCTTACTAAGGCTAGCGTTACTGGATGAGGCTTTCTAAGCCCTCTCCCAAGTCCCCTCATCTAGTAACGCCTGCTACGCAGGTTAGGGCTAGCCAACACCGCTGCCAAACGTTTTGCGCATGCGCGACGTCCGAGCTCGTCCCAGGCTCGTCCTCCGAAAAAGAGCGGGAAAACACTGAAATATTTGGATTTGTCCAAGAGTCCGACAGAAAAGTTAAAATTATAAGCATACTATCAAAAAGGTGATTTGTACATGGCTTCCTTGTCAATACTGTAACATATTCTGAATTTACCCCTTCGTAATTTTCTTTACCCTTTTTTTAAAAAACAAATGAATGGCCTTCACTGTCTGGTTGTTGTCGCCACGGCCAGTTCCCACTTCTCTTGCAATGTTTACTCAGCAAATTCACGCATGCGCAAACGTTTGGCAGCGGTGTTGGGCTAGCCCTACCAAGAAAGCTCATGTAAACACGAGGTAAATTTTTACTAGCGCTAGTCCGGTCCTATACCATGACGGCTGGCCCTCTCCATATAAACACTCCCCAAGATTATACTAAGATTTTCTTACGATGACTTTTGGAAGAACGAGAAATTGCAGTAGGACGACGAGCGTACAGTGTGTCTTCCCTTGATTTCGAGTTCACTATCAGAGACTTGAAATTCCTATAGGTTTATCAAAAAGCATTCGGCGTGCGAAAAAAAAGACAAAATCTTTCTCTTGCTTTCGTACCCTTTACTTGACAACAATTCAAGTATTTTAATTCCAATATAGTGACCAGCACTTCTTAATTTGTTATAATACATATTTAAATTGAAATAATCATCCGAGGAAACCTAATTGTTATCGACGCAACCTGAACAACTTCAAAATATTTGGCTTCAGTTGATGAGCCAAGGATATCATATTTTGTAGTTTTTTGTTTTCTTGCTTTGTTGTGAGATATTTCAGTTATTACTTTATTCTTATTTTTAAGTCACACGTGCATTATGAATTATCGAAGAAAGTTATATATCGTTGCTATTATCAAATCATGGCCAGAAATTCGAGACACGCGATGCTGAGCATGCGCAACATCGGAAAAACATGGCGGCTAACAATAACAAGTAATTAGTCTACGCATTTCACAAGAATTGAAACAGAAGTCTAACCGCAAGATAAGTCAAGTTTGTGCACCTCGTTCTAGGCTGTACATAATTAAATGAATAGCTCAAGCTATATTTGATGTTTATCTTCGTAAATTTAACCTTTCCAAACTGAACACGAACTCTAGGGCTAGTCTAGCCATATGCTAACGTTGCAAATCATAGTTTATTAGAAGAAAATAACGAATACCTTGATCTTTACGGTTATGTAGCGAGTTACACAGCATCGTTAGTCCATTTGTGTACCTTGAGTAGCAAAGTTGAAGTATTGTACTACACAATGATTCTTCGTTGTACTATTAAGTCGCGCGTTGTTTGACCATTCCATTTTGCTCCTGAATATACAGTATTTTAAGGATGAGGTGATGGCCCGCTGTAAGTGAAGTAGTGCGAAATAGAAATCCATCTTTGTAGAATATTCGACGTTGTATTTGGTGGATTTCTTCAGAAAAGGTACCAAAATATAACCCTGACGACGCGCTTTCTCTTTACATTATTGTCTCTTATGCGCGACTCAACGTGAAATATGATTCCTCTTCTTTTTATATTGCACAACGGGGATTCCGTTTCGCAATTTCGATCGGTAATTGCCAATTGAGAGCATTTTTCTTGGGTTTAAGCGACTAAGAAGGCAACTAGCGAACGTTGAAGATTTTGAACAAACCAATAATCACATTTTAAGAAAGAATGAAGGATTGAAAGTGGAATGTCAGGCCGCAAACGGCTTTGTGTCTATTGTCAGTTTGATGTAGTTAGCCGCTGGTCATAAAATGGCTCAATGTCGCAAATTTCTGGCCGTGCAAATTGATTCGAATTTTTGGGTGCCCCCAAAATCGAACAAGTAGAATTTTCAAGTGATCATATAGGTGGTGTACAACCAATCCCTTGAGATTCGAAGGACAAAGATATTTTCGCCATGTTGGATGATATTATAATTGCAGATGATGAAAATCTTTTGAAAACGTCAACCAACATGGCGGCAATGACGTAAGATGCACACCAGCAATTTGATAATAGCAAAGATAATTTATACAATCCTCTCCGATAACTCGCTATTTGCATATTAAACAAATCGAAATATCCCAACAACGAAGCAAGGAAACGAAAAACTGCAAAAGACGTTACTTTGTCATTTTAAGTGTTCTTTCAAATAAGACAAACTTGATGTTCGCTTCATAGGCACTTCATGTTACATGGTGGATTGAGTCATAGTCAATCGAGATATGGTCTGGAAACTCGGCAAACTTCAAAGCACCTATAATTTGCTGTGATTTTATGTTGAACCGTACCTTACACCGTGCACATCCTTTGTATTAGGTTTATTAATATTTAAATAGCACGGCTGAGTGATTGAACTGAAACGTTGCTATTGGACAATTCGTTCATTATTTAACAATTATTCGCCGAAGGCGAGGTGAATATCGGTGTATAATAACCGAGACGAAGTCGAGGTTATTATTCAGCGATATTCACTAAGCCTGAGGCAAATAATTGTTTTAGTATAAATACACATAATTTTCATACTTTTAGGAACAGCGTTTTCTTTAAAATTGTTAATTTCCTCTTCTGTCGTTGACAAACCGGCTGGCGGCCATTTGAATAAACGCTGTAGGTGATTATCGGGAATTAATCCGAGGTAGCTCGACCAATCATCGCACAAGATTTTCTATAATCACCTGTGTATTTATACTAAACTAAAATACAATGTGTTCAGTGACCGGGCACCGTGCACAAAAATGCATAAAGGCGAACAAAAAGATAGACCAAAGACTTTAGCTAACTGTAAGTTTCCAGATCATATCTCGATTGACTATGACTGAGTGTTCAAGTCAAATCTTCCATGTTGTTTTTCCTTGTTGTGTTTACATGAAGAAGATTGAAAGTTTTCGATCTGATCGAAACGAATGGCTGAAGTCAATCCACGCAGTGGAGTGGATTGACTTGAGATTCAAGCAAGGATCGACTTCAATGTCTCCAATCTTATTCATCTAAACACGGTTTGACTTGAAAATGACCTGATACGCATGAGTGAAGTTGGTGCGTGTCATGCTAAATGGCAGACATTGAGGGAAGCACATGGTCCAAGCAGATCGGATTCTCCATGTAAACATGTGCCCGGATTGACGTTTTTCGATCTGATTGGACTGATTATGTCGATTGTATCTTTCCTACGTCGTTGCAATGAGTTTGGGTTTTGGTCGAGGGTCGAGTGTCGAGGGTTGCAAGTCGAGGGTCGAGGGTAGTTGGTCGAGCGTCGTAAAATACGCTAAAATTTACGCACATAATTTCCTTCTAGCCGCACAAATAAAACTTCGACGTATAGGCTAGACAAAAACAATTGTGGCGGAAGATATATATTTGGACATTCGATACGCACGCGGCAAGATGTTTTACTGACAGGAAATATTTGGTAAATTTGTCTAGAAAACTGGTAACCTTTTAACCATGTTTTCGCATTTTTATTCGTGTATTATCTTCATGTATTCCGATCCTTTACCATTTCGCAAGCGGTATGAGCAACTCAAGGGACAAATAGAAGCAAACCTTCCGCGCTATTTTTGCATAAAATCAACAGAGAGTTGCCTGCGGAGGAGGCTTATATTAAATGTACATTATATTTTGGAAACAGGTCGTAAATCGTAATCATACAAATTCTTGGTTTATGAAACAACTTTACTCGTCCGGAAAAAGACGTCTTCGAAAGCCATGCAGGAAAACTTGAATCAGACCGTCTTCACAAGTCTTCCAAAACATTGAAGCATCATCCACTTTGCGTAAATGCCGCGGCAAGAGTTTTTTTACTTGAAACACAAAATAAGTTAATTCATAATATTATATATTTCAAAAATATTTTTAGCATATTTTACGACCCTCGACCAACTACCCTCGACCCTCGACTAGCAACCCTCGACACTAGACCAAAACCCAAACTCCGTTGCAATCCTAACATTACCCATTTTATCATATTTTTTAATTCATAATAATCGGATGCCACATTGCAACCGGTTTCCTTAACTCCACCATCATTCTATTCCAGTGAAGTAACCCATCTTTCAACTGCTGAGGTCCTATCATTATATCCCCTAATGCCTCGTCTCGTCCATAAGATGTCCTGTTTACCACCAGTATTTTAAAAGCAGTGTAGTTCATCGCTTCTTTTGGCACCTTGAACACAAACGCCTCGTTGTAAATCGGATTTTCCGTTTTTCTCACTACCACAGTTTTTTTCTTGCTTACTCTTTTATTATTATACAGAAAAATAACTTTGACGAACACACCTGAAACGAAAAAAAAAATGCTGAAATATTTTCTACGAAAATTAAAGGACATCGATAATACATTTTCTGGAAAATTTCGAAGAAAAAGAATCCCGGAAATATATTTCCAGAAAATAAATTCCGGAAATTTTTATACCGATTTCTGGAACCAAATTATTTTTAACAAGTGGAAAAACCGGGGGAAAATATTTTCTACAAAAATATTTCAGGAAAAATTCTCGAGAAAAAATCAGGAAAAAATTTCAGGACGAAAGTATTTTCTATTAAAATTGAAAAGAAGAAAAACGTGAAGACATTTTCTGAAATGCTTTCCAAGTCTCCTGAGAAAAAGAATTCTAACAAAAAATTTTGGGAACGAAAGTATTTTTTTACAAAAATTAGAAAAGAAGAAGTGAAGAAAACGTTTTCTAAGAAAATAATTTTTAGGAGAATTTTTGAAAAAAGAAATATATGTTATTTATTCAAAACTTGAAGATCTAGTTACGAAGGGAAGTCAAAATGCAGTCCAAGTGTTTTTAAAGTTTAGTTGATAAAGATTCTTCGTCGTTCTTCTTCGTCGCTTGCTCGTTTTTGGCTGTTCGCTTGGAAAGTCGCTTTCAATATTTGGCTGACTGCATGAAAATTGAAAGGGTGTTCTTCGACTTTGAAGACGAAAATGTTTGTAGTAAGCCATTTGTAATTTAAAGTTTCAAGGACATGACACGATGAGGTTGGCATGTGGAAAATATTTGACTAAAAGGTAAAGACTTGCAGCGGTTTTGTTGAGTATAGCGGTTGGATAACAGAAGAAAGACGGTTTAGTGTCAAAAGGTTTCAGCTTTTCTATCTTCTCGTGGTGATTTTTTTATACTTCTATATAGTCAGTTCATTTAATGATTTAAAATACTGTGTTCACAAGTTTATGTATGTTTTTCCTACCGTTTTAAACTGTTTTGTTTATAAATATCGCTCGTAAATTTTGCTTTGTCACAGTTTTCCGTCAGCGTTTCTTTTAAAATTCGCTGTTTACATACGAAGTTGTCAAAACCATTTGGATAATAAAACTCATTTGCATCCCCGTAGCTCTCTGCTGAATATATTTTTTCTGTGGCAAGCGAAATAGTTATGAAAATCGATAAATTTTAAATGACAGAATGTAAAAAAATAACTTTTTGGACCGCGGTCCAAGATAACGTGAAATATGGCCCGCTCACGTAGCCAATCAAATTGCGGGAAAGCCTAGGATTCCGCCCGCGACTAATAAAAAAATAATTCTTAGAAACATATTCCGGAGAAATATTTCCAACAAAATATTTCTATAACGAAAGTATTTGTTACACAAAAGTTTAAAGTCCCTATGAAACGAAAATTAAGTTTGTCTTATTTGATATGCAAATTAAACATTTTGACGTCGTAGATGCATAATTAGCTGTCGGAAGTTAGATATCTTTTCTATTATCAAACCAAATTAATTTGAATGAAGCATGTGGATGTGTTTCGCCCACAACACTAAACATGTAGATCTTCAAGTGATTATTATATTTGATAATATCAAAGATATATAACTTTTTCGATAACTCATTATGCACGTGTGACGTCAAAATGTTTAATTTGCATATCAAACAAACTAAAATATCTCAAGAACGAAGCAAGGAAACGAAAAACTATAAAATATGTTACTCTATCATTTTAAATGTTCTTTCAAATAAGACAAACTTAATTTTCGTTTCATGTGCACTTTAAGTGAAGAAAAATGTCAATAAAGTGAATGCGCAAAGTTGAAAAATTGAGCTTTATTGTTCTCCAAGGTCTATCTTACCCCACGTTCCTGTCTTGTGTTCTATTTTCAGATCATGTGCCCGCATGACGACCACAGTTAAGCGACCAGCGGTTGGGAAGTAATTTAAGGATAACAGAAGATCTCCAGAGGTTGGTCTCTTCTATAAATTTACAATAAAATAAGTTAACTAGAGTAGAGGTATATATATGTACTATTTACAATATGAGTGGCAAGACAGGGTGGTGGGGTGTGTATTTACTTACGTAACACCATAAATTATCAGATCAGAGAAAACATTGTACCATCTGACATAGAAGCTATATGCATTGAAATTACAAAACCACACAGTAAGCCATTCATAATCATGGCAATCTATAGACCACCAAATGCTCAAACAGAGTTTTTCACTCAGTTCGAAGAAAGTATTAAAAGTCTAGATAATGAAGATAAAGAAATTTATGTTCTTGGTGATCTAAATTGTGATTTGCTAAAAGATAACGGTGATCATCATACGAATAAACTAAAATCTTTATTTGAAATTTATCAATTATCACAACTAATTATTGAGGCTACACGAGTAACTATACATTCTGCAACCCTGATTGATCATTTTATCACTAATAACCCAGAGAAAATATGTAAAACTGGTGTCATTCACACTGGAATTAGTGATCACAGCCTGATTTTTGCAATTAGAAAAATAAATAAAATTGCTCAAGACAAGAATAGAGAAAATATTATTGAAATGAGAAATATGAAACATTTTGATGAACAAAAATTTCTAAATGATCTAGCACATCAGACATGGGAAGATATATACTTTTTTGCAGATAATCCCAATAGCATGTGGGACATTTGGAAAGAATTATTTTTAGAAATTCTTGATAAACATGCCCCTCTACAACAGAAAAAGATAAAGTCAAAAAATTCTCCATGGATAACTAATAGTATAAAAGCCATGATTCTTCAGAGAGATAAACTAAAAAGAAAAGCCATGATCACAAAACTAGAAACAGATTGGGAAAATTATAAGAAAATAAGGAATGACATAACTCTTCAAATACGACAAGCAAAACGAGAATATTTCTCAACCAAAATTAAAAATGAAAGTCAAAATCCTAAATCTGCTTGGAAAACGATAAATAGTTTACTTGGCAAACAAAACAAAAAAACAAATATAAATGAACTGATTATCGATGACAAAAAGGTAACAAACTTAAGTGATTTCGCAGAAAGCTTTAATGACTACTTCTCGGAAATTGGATCAAAATTAGCTGACAAAATTAACCAGAACAACAGCAACTGTTTTCAACAATACATCGAAAAAACTAAATCTGAGTTTACTGCGTTTGACCCAGTTCCTCTTAACCATGTCTTTCATCTCTTGTCTCAGCTTCAGAGCTCAAAAGCCACAGGCATTGATAAAATTTCTAGTAAAATTATTAAAATTGCTGCACCAATCATATCCAGTTCACTGACATATATATTTAACCAATCTATCACTTTATGCAGTTTTCCACATGAATGGAAAATGGCAAAAGTAACCCCCATCTTCAAGAGCGGCAAGAAAAATTTACCTGAAAATTACAGACCTATATCTGTTTTACCTATCCTAAGCAAAATTATGGAACGTATTTTATACAACCAACTCTATGAATATCTTTCTGAAAATAATCTTTTATCAGAGAAACAATTTGGCTTTCGAAAGCATCATTCTACTGCTACTGCACTACTTGACTGCACAAATAGTTGGTATCTAAATATGGATAGAAAAATGTTAAACCTCGTTGTTTTAATTGATTTAAAGAAAGCATTTGATACTGTGGACCATAAAATTCTCCTACAAAAAATGGAACTCTATGGTATCAAAGGCGATGCTCTAACATTATTAACGTCATATTTATCAGATCGCACCCAAAAATGTCAAGTAAATGGATATGTTTCATCTGAACGAGATATAATATGTGGTGTACCTCAAGGATCTATCTTAGGACCTTTGTTCTTTTTGATTTACATAAATGACCTCCCTAAATGCCTGAACAAAACTGAAGCTCGATTATTTGCTGATGATACAAATATAACAGCAGCTGGGAAAACAATAAATGAAATTGAAAATGTCGTAAACTCGGATCTAGAAAACCTTCGAAATTGGCTAATAGCGAACAAACTAAACCTAAATGTAACTAAAACTGAATTCATATTAATTGGTTCTAATCAAATGTTGAAAACAGTATCAAATTGTCAGCCAAATATTTCTATTGATGGTAAAGCAGTCAAACAAGTAACTGAAAGTAAAACATTGGGCATAGTTGTCGACGAAAATTTGAACTGGAAAAATAACACTGACATTGTCTGTAAAAAAATAACATCAGGTCTAGGTGCTCTTCGGCGCCTAAAAGAATTTGTTGATCTGAAAACCCTTCTATCAATATATAATGCTATAATACAACCTTACTTTGATTATTGCTGTGAAGTTTGGAATGTGCTAGGAGAAACTCAATCCACACGTCTACAAAAGCTTCATAACAGAGCTGCTCGCATTATAACAAATATGCCCAATGAAGTACAGCAAGATACTATATTAAGTGAATTAAATTGGGAACCACTAAAATCACAAAGAATGAAAGCAAAAGCCAAAATGATGTACAAAATATTAAACAACATGGGTCCAGAATGCCTACAAAATCAATTCACTTTCAGAGAAGAAGTCCTAAATCACAATCTTCGAAACAGTGACCTTAATGTTTGTTTGCCAAAACCGAGAACAAATAACATGAAGAAAAGTTTTCTATATGATGGGGGCTCGATATGGAACTCCCTGTCAGTAGAAACTAAAAATAGCAAGTCTCTCAACCAATTCAAACGAAACATTGCTGCTTCTGCTCTACTGTAAGTAACTAAACTGTAACATTTTTCTCTATATTAAACCATGGGTAATATAATAGATTATATTTATAAATTATCTAATTATATTATCCATGATTATACTTAACTATGTTCTAAAAATTTGTAATCCAGACATTTATGTAAATCTTCGTAGATATTCTATTTTGTATGTAATTTAGCGTAATACCTGTATCTCAAACACGCCCACTGTGGAAACCAGCATCTGCTGACAGTGTTAGCGTGGTTAAATAAAGATTATCTATCTATATCTATATGCAATACAACACGGACACGAATAAAATACTCCGAGTCTTTGATGTTAATATGAGTAATATTTGTTCAGATTAATTCAGAAAAAGCTCAATTTCAATGTTTTAGAGCTGAGATAGACCTGATATACGACCACTAGTGCTTGTATCAAATGATACAACCACGCGTTGTTTGTATCAGATATACAACCTCCTTCACGGTCATGATTTCTTTTGTGTTTTCGTCATGAATTATTAATGAGTATTTTAAGTAATGTTTACAACATGAGCGGCCGTGTTGTATCGAATATACAATCACGAGCCGAAAAACAGCTTAAAACACGCCGAGTCTTTGATGTCAATATGAGTCATATTTGTTCAGATTAATTCAGAAAAAGCTCAATTTCAATGTTTTAGAGCGGAGATAGTGACCTGATATACAACCACTAGTGGTTGTATATGTGATACAACCACGTGTGGTTTGTATCAGATATACAACCTCCTTCACGGTCATCATTTCTTTTGTATTTTCTTCATGATTTATTAATGAGTGTTTTAAATATATATATAAAATATCTTATTTTTAACAAGTAAATTCTCGACGCAGCCTGGCTTAAAAGTTGGGGGGGGGGGGGGGGGGGGAATGGGGGATTACAGCCAAATGGAAATACCTTCCCACTTTCGCTCCTGTAGTTTGTTGTGTATTACTGTATTTCTGTAGTCGTTACTACAGAACATTTTTTGTCGAAAAATGTGAATAAAAAGTATAATATAGCTTTCACGGAATTTAATCATAATATAACGAATGTTTCTCCCAAATCGATACCAACAAACAAATATAAATCAAGAATAAGCGACTTTTATCGCTATATTTTCCTCACTCTTCAGTAGCAGCTACAGGAATACAGCAATACACAACAAACTACAGAAGCAGAAGTGGGAAGGTATTTCCATTTTGACTGTAAATAATACAGCTTCATCAAAACTTCAGTATTTCGTTATCAAAACTATTCTCGGTAGTTTATCACTTGGGTCATCACCTACATGCGTAAAAACGCACAAGTTGTTCACGGTTGTTAACAGGCGTGAACAATGTTGTGCTGCTCGCCGTGAACAATGTTGTGCTGCTCGCCGTGAACAATGTTGTGCTGCTCACCGTGAACAATGTTGTGCTGCTCGCCGTGAACAAGTTGTCAACAAGTTGTTCACTTATGGTTCGAACAACTTGTTCACGGATAAATCAACAGTCATGAACAAGTTGTTCCAACAGCACATTTTTTATAGCCAACAACGTTGTTCGCACATGATACAACGTGTTGTAACAGCATGACGAAATAACAACGATGAACAACAATGTTACAACAATGGTGAACATGGTTGATGTATCAAATGAACACGTTCTTCGGTTGTTACAACATGCGTGAACAACGGTTGTTGTTTCATTAAGCTGTAACAACTTGTTGAAACAATGATGAACAATGTTGTTCATTTATCAATGTTGTTCACTTGTTCACATATGTCAACAAGTTGTTACAACATTGTCGCAAGTTGTTACAGCATTGTTCAGGCAACAATGCTGTAACAACTTGCATAAGATGCTCCTTATTTTTTTCAAAGAAATTATGTTACCTCCTCTTCCTCTTCTTCGTACAAATCAAACCAGTCCGTCATCCTTTGCGTGATATCAACATCGCGCATATCAATGCTAATCTGACCTAGAGGATGACTTTTGGAGAACGCATCCATCTCGTACAACTGCACTTGGATCTTAGCATACATAATCTCGACTTCATTAACACAGAATGAGAACTCCTCGTTAAACTGCGGTCCGGAAGACATCTTCTGAACCTTCGTACACCGATCACTCGTGAGCTTTGTGCCTTCGGTATCTTTGGTCAGTAGTACCTTGGCGTAAACACTAGCCGTGTTCCTGTGGGTCTGACATACTACTGCTTTGGCCTGGAGTAGCAATACTTTGAGTTCCCTGTCTTCGATTTCGTATAGAATAGATAACTGGATCTTTCCAAGTTGGATATTCGGTTCAAGCGTGTAGTCGAAGTCCGAAGGGCTATTCCCCATCTCTCGAGCCAGCTCTGTGTCTTCCTGTAGACCCGGTTGTACGGGCTGCCCGCTGATGTACAGCTGCTTGTCCGAGAATTTTGTCGGCGTTGTCTGGGCTACCTGGTAGGTCTGATAATTGGGCTTACCGCTGTTCTGCTGCGCTCGTCGTCGCCGCTGGTGGTACATTTGGCACCATTTGCACAGGACGACCAGGAAGGCAAACGAAATTAGACCGGTTATTCCGAACACTACACCCCGGAATAGCTTTCCTTGAAACACTGGGGCCACTGTAAAAGAACAAAGGCCGGATTAAGTCGAAACAGCATTATCTAGCTACATTCCTGACCCTTTAAAGCGGTTTTCCACTAGGCGACATTTGTCGACCGACTCCACATTTTTCTTTTGTCTTGGCTAATTAGTTCCACTCAAGAGCTTGCGAGACAAAAGAAAATGTCGCCTCGCGCGACATTTTTCGCCTAGTGGAAAACCGCCTTAAATCGCCGGCGAGAATCGAAATCAGTGGAGTTGTTCACCACTTCTAAGCTGACACATGTTCCAAACTTTGTAGCTAATAATAATAATAATAGACTGGGCCTTCTAACCTAAAGGAAATAAATAAATTACAAGAAAAAAAAAATAAGTAAGAAATTAAAAAAAATAAATTATTACACAAAAAAAATAAAAATTTAAAGAGTATCTAAAAAAAATATTTAAAGAGTATCTAAAAAGTACCGATAAGCCCTAGTTTTAAAAGAATTAAGAGAAGATGACTGTTTGATTTCGAGTGGTAAGCTATTGTATACAATAGCACCACTATAAGGTAACGTTTTTCTACTGATATCTAATTTGACTGGAGGTGTCCAAAGATCGTTATTTGCTGAACTCCTTGTAACACGGTTAGTCACGGACGACTTTAGCATAAGCATGTCACTAATGTACGTAGGTACCATGCATGTTATTTAAAGCTTTGTACACCATAATCGACTTTCGTAACATGGTTCTTTGCTGAACAGGGAGCACTCCAGCAGTTTTGAAAAGTGGTCTAGATGATGTTAATTTAGGTTTATCATAAATAACTCTCAGAGCCAGTTTTTTTGCCTTATATTAGTATTTTTGCCTTATATTAGCTTTATTATATTAGCTTTGCCTTATATTAGTATTTATACAATAATTTGAATAGTATAGTATGTGCGTTTTTATTGGTCAATGGCCATGATCTTATAAAGGACAGATGAACAGATTACGTCACTGACGTTTATTTTTACTTAGAAAACGTTTGTTTTTACCTCGAAAACGTTTGTTTTTACCTAGAAAACGTTTGTTTTTACCTAGAAAACGTTTGTTTTACCTCGAAACGTTTGTCTGATTTCTCTAAACATACAATCACGGATCTCACTGCAACATCACGAGTCAGTGACGTTGCTTGATTTGTATAGATCATAGATTACCGCAGGTGAAGTGATTTATCTTTTTCAATGCCCTGGAAATTCGCCGGGAAAATAATTTTCCTATTTTTTTATTGTACAAAACCAATAGATTCCATTTTGCCGTTGTTTATTCAGTTATAGATGCACAGAGGACGTCACAACGTGGTGAGAACAAACAAGTGCATGGCCCACGAGACGCAACAACAAAGAAATAGAATCAGACAATCTACAGGGTGTATCAAAAAAAAGGCTACCCTTAGAAAATATAATTAACATTCTTTTCAAATAACCTATTGTATATTGACAGCCCTGGACACATACGCGTTGCTCTGTGGTCAGTTGAACCATTTTTAATCGAACTGATATGAATATAATTAACATTTTTATTTCAGTTATGCTCCTTCATACGTTTAGAAGTTATCGTAATTTCCCAGGTGTATACGACCATTTGTTTTTTACGCATTCGTGACTTCAGAGGTGTCCAGGGCTGTCAATATACAATAGGTTATTTGAAAAGAATGTTAATTATATTTTCTAAGGGTAGCCTTTTTTTTGATACACCCTGTATTTGTTTTATACAATACAAAAATTAAAAAGGTTTTTATCGAAACTCTTGTCGGATTTTGGGGCACAAAGAAAGAAAAAAGCAAGTCAGCTGACGTGATCTGACGTGATCCATGTTGTCTGTCCTCAAATAGTTCTTGGCCAACAACTAATGCAAACACGCATAGCAACCAGGGTATTGTACTATTGTATAAAACTGAACAGACAACGGCAAAATGGGATCTATTTGTTAATTATATTTATGTTTTATCAAATGTAATTTTCTTCAAGACACTTGGCAGCTGGTCCCAAGAAAACCTTCAATATTAAGTTATAGGTTTTTAAAAATAACACTATAGCTATGATTTTATAGGAAAGAAGGATTACTTGTAACATTCTAACAATAACACAAATGTGAAAACATCTCTTAGTCACATATACTGCTAAATAAATCTACTCTCCGTGGCCATACTGCATTCGTGACACCCACACTATGATACATAAACTTACTTCTGAAATATCACTATTTCGAATTCGTTGCGTTGAGTTTTTCAAAATTCCGAAGCGACACTCGTGGCTGCCTTGTTCGAACTGACCAGAAAAATACCCAGAGAATTGGTATTAAAATTGTCTAAAATGTGTACACATTTATACTTCAATATTTTAGTCATATTCTTTCTCCATTATATGTAGAATATAATTCGTAGATTGAGTTTCTGTTAGCGAATTAAAAGACAAAGATTAAATCTTGGGCTGCAGAATATGCATAAGGAAAACATTTATGACTTCAATATTTTAGTCATATTCTTTCCTCATTATATGCAGAATAATTTGCAGATTGAGTTTCTGTTAGCGAATGAAAAGATAAAGATTAAATCTTGGGCTGCAGAATATGCATAAAGTGATCAACAACGCGACACGCGTTAAGCCGGTTTTCCACTAGGCGATTTTTTTTTGCACGAAGCGACTTTCTTTTATTCGAATTCAATAGATTTCTGATTAGTTCCAGCTCAGAGCTCATGAGACAAAAGAAAAAGTCGCTTCGCGCGAAAAAAGTCGTCTACTTCAACTATGGCAACTTCAACGCCGTTGTCGCTTAAACAAAATAATTCTAGTTGGGAAACAAAGAGAATGAATAATTGATTTTTCGTCCCTGTAGAGTAATGTCAACAGCGTCCTCGTTCTTTATACAAACTTAGAGCATTTTCACGTCTTCAGGACGACGTCAACTCCCCAAAAGACGAGAACTGTTGCTTAAGGTTGATTTCAATACTGACACTACAACCATTTTAGCAGTACTGCATGGGGCGTTTTGAAAGTCATTAAACTAGCTTCAAATATCTAATATAATGAGTTAGTCGTGACCTTTTTAATGCAAAAAATTATGTTGCTTTTTAATCGCGCCGTCGTCGTCATAGCAATTGTAAAGTCTCTAATATCGTAAACAACGTCTGTCAGTCATCTGAGTTCTGGTGCGGATTCAATGGTTAGAACGCCTGGTTAGCATTCGGAAGGTTGTGGGTACGAGTCCCGTCTAGAACTCAGAGGTTGCTGAATTTAACTACTTAGCCTACAACAGCTTGTACTACATGTATAACTAATGAAACAAAACGTACGACACATATACTATAAGTATATTTAGTTTGGATTCCTTACTAATCGGGCTCCGTTGAATATTTCTATACTTAGTATAACTTTTACGCAATACCCGTTTTTGTGCTAGTCTTTAACGGAAAGAGAGCCGAAGATATACAATGACATTCAATTAGTGAGAAACTGACTAATCATTATATAGATCTCACGTCGCTTTTATTTCATGCATATTCTACGCAATAATTAGTCTGTATTTAAAAAAACAACATTAATTGCTTGAATACTTGTTAAATTACGGTGTTTTTGTAGAATTTGATTAACAAGGAGTTTTAAATCAAAGTATAAATACAAAATAATACGTGGTTCAGTTAAAGTGTATATGAAATAAAATTAAGTTTGTTCAATTTGGAAGAACTCTTGATATTGTAAAGTAACATCTTCTAAATTTTTTCCATATCTTACTTCGTTCTTGAGATCTTACTATTTGTTTGATATGTAAATGATCACACTGCATACGTCACATTGTATGAGTTACTGAGAAATCGTGCATATCATTGATATATTAATCTGTAAAGTCATGAAACAAATACACCTACATGCCCAGTTTCGTGTGACTTTGTTCGATAACTTCAACAATATTCCTAATTTTCCAACAACTCATTATACAACGTGACGTATGCAGTGTGCTCATTTACATATCAAACAAATAGTAAGATCTCAAGAATGAAGTAAGATATGAAAAAACTGTAGAAGATGTTACTTTACAATATCAAGAGTTCTTTCAAATTAGACAAACTTAATTTTCATTTCATATACACTTTAATATTGCATGGGAAAAGAGTAAAAATGATATGATATATGTTCAATTGGTGAGCTAACCAAAATATACTGATTAACACTTTCACTCCCTTTGTTGTTGTGGAACAACTTTATCTTTTTTACTCTGTCTAAGAATGGTTGGTGAAAGCAGTGATGACAATGTATGAAAAAGCGAGAAAAATGGTGAAAACGAAGCATGGAAACAGTGAAGAGTTTGAGGTGAAGGTTGGGGTACATCAGGGGTTAGTTTTGAGCCCATTATTGTTCGTGGTTGTGATGGAGGCGCTGACGCAAGAAATTAGAGAGGCTCTGCCGTGGGAGTTGTTGTATGCCGACGATTTGGTCTTGATGGCTGAGAGCATTGAGAAACTTAAGGAGAAAGTGCTGCGGTGGAAAAAGTGCATGGAGGCGAAAGGGTTGAAAGGGAACACTGGTAAAACAAAGGTGATGGCGTCAGGAAAGAATTGTGGTGATGTTGAAAGGCTGGGAAAGTTGCCATGTGCTGTATCTGGAAATGGTACTGGGAATAATTCTATTTGATGTATGGGTTGCAGTGGATAGGTGGTGTTCAGGTGTGAAGGGCTCGCTGGCTAGAGTTGAGGATACGTTTGTATGCAAGGTGTGTGAAAGAGCAGGCGATGGGGAGGATAGTGATGTAGATGAGCGCATGGATCTGGGAAATGGGGTACATTTAGACATTTAGAAAGTTTTGTTACGTGGGGGATATGCTGAATGGGGGTGGAGGAGCGAATTCGGCTTCTGGGGCGAGGGTGCGTTGTGCGTGGGGGAAGTTTAAAGAGTTGTCTGGGATCTTGACAGGGAAGAAAGTGTCATTAAAGCTAAATGTGTGTGAGGAGTGCTATGGTGTATGGAAGTGAGACATGGGCCATGACTGCAGAGCAGAGGGGGAGATTGGAGCGGACAGCGATGAGGATGGTGCGATGGATGTGTGGTGTATCGTAGAGGATAGAGTGCCGAGTGTGGAGCTGAGGGAACGAATGGGGATTGAGTTGGTGTCTGATGTCATAAAGCGGAACCGGTTGAGATGGTTGGGACATGTGCTGCGGAAAGACGATGGTGACTGGGTGAAGAAGAGCATGTCGCTCGAGGTGGAAGGTACAAGAGTACGAGGAAGGCCGAGGTTGACATGGAATCAGATGGTGGAAAGGGATATGAGAGTGTGTGGGTTGAAAAGGGAGGATTCTCCGGAGAGAGAGAAGTGGAGGAAACTGCTGTGGAGAGCCGCCAGCCAACCTCCGCGTTAGCGGGGAAAACGGCCGTAAAACGATTGTTGTCTTTTGGGGGTATTTAACGCCAGACGATTTTTCTCACCAACGGGAGATGTCTTGGAAAGTCATGCATGCAAGGGTTAAATTTTGGTCTTTTTGTAGAATGTGATAAGTAGTTTTCGCAGAACACGATAAGGAGTCTTACACTGATGTAATCAAAAAAAACAACGGGGTTCAGTTAGTGGAAAAAGAGTCGAAAAGATATGATATGTTCAATAAGTATAAACACACCAAACTAGGTTACTATATGCTGATGAAATTTTGGTTTTTTCGTAGAATATGAGAAGGAGTTTTCGTAGAACATGATAAGGAGTCTTACACTGATGTAATTAAAAAAAATAACGAGGTCAGTTAGTGGAAAAATATTCGAAAAGATATGATATGTTCAATAAGTATAAACACACCAAACTAGGTTACTATATGCTGATGAAATTTTGGTCTTTTCGTAGAATGTGATAAGGAGTTTTCGCAGAACACGATAAGGAGTCTTACACTTATGTAATTAAAAAAAACAACAACGGGGTTCGGTTAGTGAAAAGAGAGTCGAAAAGATATATGTTCAATAAATATAAACACACCAAACTATGTTACTATATGCTGATGAAATTTTGGTTTTTTCGTAGAATATGAGAAGGAGTTTTCGTAGAACATGATAAGGAGTCTTACACTGATGTAATTAAAAAGACAACGGGATTCAGTTTGTGAAAAAAGATTCGAAAAGATATGATATGTTCAATAAGTTTAAGCAAACCAAAGTATGCTACTATATGCTAATGAAATTTTGTTTTTTCCGTAGAATATGAGAAAGAGTTCTCGTAGAACACGATAGGCCTAAAGAGTCTTACACTGATGTAATTAAAAAAAATAACGAGGTTCAGTTAGTGGAAAAGGAGTCGAAACGGATATGATATGTTCAATAAGTTTAAGCAAACCAAAGTATGTTACTATGCTGATGAAATTTTAGTCTTTTCGTAGAATGTGAGAAGGTGTTTTCGTAGGTCACGATAAGGAGTCTTACACTGATGTAATTAAAAAAAACAACGGGGTTCAGTTAGTGAAAAAAGATTCGAAAAGATATGATATGTTCAATGAGTATAAACGAACCAAACTAGGTTACTATGCTGATGAAATTTTAGTCTTTTCGTAGAATGTGAGAAGGAGTTTTCGTAGGTCACGATAAGGAGTCTTACACTGATGTAATTAAAAAAAATAACAGGGTTCAGTTAGTGGAAAAAGAGTCGAAAAGATATGATATATATGTTCAATAAGTTTAAGCAAACCAAAGTATGTTACTATGCTGATGAAATTTTGTTTTTTTCGTAGAATATGAGGAGTTTTCGTAGAACACGATAAGGAGTCAACCGATGTAATTACAAAAAAATAACGGGGTTCAGTTAATGGAAAAAGGGTCGGAAAGGTATGTTCAATACGTTTATGCAAATGAAACTTAGGTTACTAGGCTGATGAAATTTTGGTGTTTTCGTAGAATATGATCGAGAAGGTGTTTTTGGAAAAAGAGTCGAAAAGATGTTATATATCGTTCAATTGACGAGCAAGCCAAAATATACTGATTACATTTCGGTGTTTTCTTAGAATGTGATAAAGAGTTATTTGGAGAATACGATAAGGAGTCTTACACAGATGTAATTACAAAAAAACAGGTACTGCAAAAAAGACAAAAAAAAAAAGACAAAAAGACAAAGACACAGCCATCTCCACCATCCTCGGTCCCTTTTTTCATTAACCTTTTTGTCATATTGTACAAAGACGCCGAGATTTAATCAGGATTTCTGGAACTAAAGTTTTTCAAAATACGAAGATTATTCATTAGTTAGAATATGTATGAAGTCGAGGCGACACGAGATCTGTTGAAGTTGTACCTTGTTCAATATTTGTAAGCTTATACCTCGGTGTAAAACTTTTTGTCACATTCTACGAAAATGTCAAAGTTTATCAATATTCATGGCACCAATGTACTCTCAAATATGAAAATTAATCTTTGATTAGAATATATATGTGCTTGAAGTCGAGTAACGACATGAGATCTATTGAATCTGAACTTTGTAGTAAATATTTGTCCTTACTTTCGCGTATAACTTTATGTCACATTCTACCAAAATTCCTAACTGTTAAAGGGGTAGTAGGACGTCGAAATTATCTATCCCAATTTTGATTGTATTTAGCAGTGTTTTTAAAATAAAGAAGAATAGCCTCTTCGCTTGTTCAAGTTCTCATCTAGTTCCAAATATATATTTTGGTTTTAAAAAAATGCAAATAAGATACCTTATGAGATACATCTACTCCACTAATTCCGTAACGGAGGAACATCTGCATGCGGAAATAATCAGTAAATTGTGCTGAAACTTTGAAGCTGTTCTGATACAAATGGTATACATTGCAGTGTACACAGTTAGTGCTTGATATATTCTTTATTTGGGGAAGTTTGTTTGATCTGTGTGGAGTAGTCATGAAGTCGTAAGACATCTCATTTGCATGTTACAAAAACTTGAATATCTCTGGAACACGATGAGATATTGATTTAATAAGAACGCTATATACTTTCTCCTATGGAAAGCACTTCTAGATAAAATCAAAATTGAATGGAAGATTTCCATCTTACTGCCTTTTTAATCAGTGTTCATGGCACCAATGTTCTTCAAAACATCAGAAGATTAATGTTGGGTTAGAATATATGCATAAAACTAAATTGACATCCCATGACCGTCATGAGATCTCAATTGAATTCGGTTTTTCACTAATTTTAATCTTGTTGTTTTTTTGTACTTACTTGTGTAAAACTTCTTGTTATATTCCACGAAAATGCCAAAGTTTTATCAGTATTTAATGCACCAATGTTTTCCACCAAAATTTTTAGATAAATCTTGGGTTAGAATATGCATGAAATCAAGACGACATAGAACTGAAACTTTATTTATAGAGGGTTAAAATCACCTGGTTGAGCCCTCTAAATGGATTACAAGCAGCTAAAGGCCTGGCCAAACGCTTTCAACATTTCATTCAACATCGTTCAACATTGTTGAATTCAACATGTTGAAAGCGTTTGGCCACCCCTGTTGAATGATGTTGAACGTTGTTGAATGGTGTTGAATAATGTTGAACGAAATTTGAACATGTTCGAATTTTCGTTCAATGCGCGTTCAACATTTCTATTGTTCTCAAAATGTTGAAAGGTGTTGAACGCATTTGGCCACATTTCATTCAACTTTGTCGAACAGAGACATGCGCCATGCGGGATATTGTCAATTCCAGCTTTTGTGGTAGCCCGCGTTCAATTAATTGTCATTCATGAATGTTGAACGATGTTGAATTCATTTGGCCACTCGTGCTTTCAACATCATTCAACAATGTTCAACAATGTTGAATAATGTTGAATGCGATGTTGAAAGCGTTTGGCCAGGCCTTATAAGACTTAAGTGTTTGTTGATTTTACGGAGGGAGGAAAACCGGAGAACCCGGCGAAAAACCCTCGAAGCACAGGAGAGACTAACTAAACTCTACTGCACATGAGTCTCAATCTGGAGAACGGGGTTATTCTCAGACGGTCACCCATCCAAGTACTAAGCACGTCTAACTGGGCTTAACTTTGCACTGCAGTGGTGAGAGGCAGCGCCTAGCTAACAGCTCCCCTAATAACATATAAGGTTTATTTAATTAGGTTTCCTACAAATCGGATTTAATTTGCTTTATTTTTCTACTTACTTTTATGCAAAACTTCTTATATTCTACAAAGTCACCAGAATTTTGAATCAGTATTCAAGGAACCATTTTCCAAAAGAATACAGGATTTTTATTAAGGATGAGCAACAAAGTTATAGAAACGGTCTACACTTCAGTTGGCTGCTCTAAAACATATAAAGATTTTCTGGCGCCAATGACGTGGAAAGTAAGAAATGTGTTATTGACTTACTTGTTATGACAAATGTAAATTTCAATGAGTTTAATTGTTTGTATCGGTTTCTTGAAAGCGATTTAATCTATTTTGTTAAACAACAACGCATAGTAATTTCTGTAACCTTCTGGCGACCAGTGAGATATACGCTCTAACCTTTGAGCTACTGAGACCGCTCAGATGGAGAGCTAAAGTTAAAAATATGTACAAATTTCAACTTTCTGATGACCAGTGAGATGCTCTAACCATTGAGCTACTGAGACTAAGGTTACAAATGTGTACAACCTGTAACATTCTGATGACTAGTGAGACGCTTTAACCATTGTGCTACTGAGACTCATATGGAGAGCTAAGGTTACAAGTGAGATGCACTAACCATTGAGCTACATGGAGAGCTAAGGTTACAAATGTGTACAACCTGTAACCTTCTGATGACCAGTGAGATGCTCTAACCATTGAGCTACTGAGACTCAGATGGAGAGCTAAGGTTACAAATGTGTGCAACTTGTAACCGTCTGATGACCATTGAGATGTTCTAACCACTGAGCTACTGAGACTCAGATGGAGAGCTAAGGCTACAAATGTGTACAACCTGTAATATTCTTATGCCCAGTGAGATGTTCTAACCATTGAGCTACTGAGATTCAGATGGAGAGCTAAGGTTAGAAATGTGTACAACCTGTAACCTTCTGATGACCAGTGAGATGTTTTAACCATTGAACTACTGAGGCTTAGATGGAAAGCTAAGATTACAAATGTGTACAACCTGTAACCTTCTGATGACCAGTGAGATGTCAGTAGTGATACCCCCCACTATGGCGGCGGAAGTAATTAGTATGCAAACGGTGTGTAGCCCCTCATCTCATTAGTATTCATTTTATAGCGGCGCGTTACGTCACTAAGTTCTAACCCTAGTACCGGCACCCCCGTACCCCCGCTTTTAGCCAACCCCCCGGTTTTCACTACGTCATACCGACTTATTATTTATTCATTCTCAGACTCCTTTGGGACGCAGTAACCCTACTTTCCCCCCTAACCCTAGATGTTACTTTAACCCCCCGTCATTCCCGATTGGTCTCCGACTGATTTCCGAAGTTACGTAAAAGGCACTGGACTTATCTCTTTATAACTAATAGAAACCAACTTTCATTTAAACCCTTAACCCTACATATAGCCAACACTTGTGGGACACGTAGACGTACAGAGCATGCGTACAATAAACTTTAACAAAATAGACGTTCTTTACAAGGAACTAAAGAGAAATTGATAGAGGCACTTTATATTTTTTATCTGAAACCTTGTCTCGATGAGTATAGAGAGTTTTGAGCAGCCTAAAGGTCTGAATTGGCAGAGCTCGTATAGACTCAGATTAATAGCATACATGAATATTATAGCAGTTTGGAACTTAAACGGCCAAACAGTTCTTTACCCATTTACTTGGACATATGTGCCGAATTGTCGCTTATTTGGCTTTAGTTTATAAAGTAAACGATGCCTTGAATGAAGAAACCGTTCGGCAAGATGTTCGAAAGACATTGAAACACTTTGTTCAGATAAACGGCTGACTCGGCTATTTTATTAACGTCGTCAAGCATCTTGTTAATGTTGCTACGGCTGATATTTGCATATCTATCCTGAGTGCACGTGCAGGAGACAAAAGAAAAACTCATTAGGGGCAATTAAGAGGATTAAGCGCTTAGGCAGGTCTAGGCGAGAAAGTCATTAGCGTGTACTTTTGCATAAGACAGAATTCACAACAATCGGTTTAAAATATTTATTTACACAAAAAACTCTTGATTATTTAGTGATCTATCGGTAACACTAGCATATGGGCATACAGTACATCTTATAATCCGAAGGCATGGATCATGAGTCTTGAATTCTGTACCACAAACATTACATATCAGATTTCGAATAACGCATTTGTTAAAATATTTCCACAAACACTTAGGACACTCAATTACATGTGTAAAGTTAACAGGATTCTGACAACGTTCGCAATCAACAGGTTCGTCAATTATAGAATTTTCTGATTCTATTTCGGTGTAATCTTTATCGTGTTCGGAATCTTCTTCGGAGGAAGTTTCTTCGTTTTCGCTCTCTGATTCTGTTTCTTCTTCTGCCTGCGCCAACATTGTCAGCACTCGAACATTTTCGATAAGGTTTTTGTCAATGTTAATGTCGGCGAGTCCTTTTACAAATACATTTAGACCAGCTGGTTCGGGAATCCCTGAGAAGTAAGGTGATACGCAGTATTCTACCAATTCGGCTATTTTTGTGTTTGGTATAGTTCTTCCTTGATACACAATTTCTCCTTTGGGATTCCATGTTAAGTTGACATAGGACGCGAGTAAACTATTCAGCAAAGAAGACGCTGTCGCTTCATCCACTCCGTAGTCAAAGTGTGACAGTATTTCTTTAACACGAAAATCATTATGTAATCTTTCTCCCATCGTGTTCAGGGTTCGAATGAGGGTCTTTACAAAATATCGTTCTTTTATATTAGTTCTGCTAGTCCTTCTAAAACAGGACCAAGTAAGACATCAAGAAATCCTACACCTTTTTGAATCAATATCTCCTTTTTTCTCATAAAACTACTTCGGGGACTAGCCAAAGTTGATATGTCGTCGCTGTAAGGCTTAACGTCTTCAAGCAAAGCAGAGGATCTAAACCCCCAAACACCCCTGGGGTACCCCAATCACCCCATGGGTAACCCCCAATCACCCCCGGGGTACCCCCAAACGCCCCATGGGTAACCCCAATCACCCCCGGGTTAACCCCAAACACCCCTGGGGTAACCCCAAACACCCCTGGGGTACCCCAATCACCCCATGGGTAACCCCCAAACACCCCATGGGTAACCCCCAAACACCCCTGGGGTACCCCAATCACCCCATGGGTAACCCCCAAACACCCCTGGGGTACCCCCAAACACCCCTGGGGTACCCCCAAACACCCCTGGGTGCCCCAAACCCCATGGAGGTAATCGGGTACCCCCAAACGCCCCATGGGTAACCCCAATCACCCCGGGGTACCCCCAAACGCCCCTGGGGTACCCCAATCACCCCTCGGGTAACCCCAATCACCCCCGGGGTACCCCCAAACGCCCCTGGGGTACCCCAATCACCCCTGGGGTACCCCAATCACCCCTGGGGTACCCCAATCCCCTCCTCTTTCTCCTCCTCCTCCTCCTCTTTCTCCTCCTCCTCCTCCTCCTCCTCCTCCTCCTCCTCTTTCTCTTCCTCCTCCTCTTTCTCCTCCTCATCCTCCTCCTCCTCTTTCTCCTCCTCCTCCTCTTTCTCCTCCTCCTCCTCCTCTTCCTCCTCCTCCTCCTCCTCTTTCTCCTCCTCCTCCTCCTCTCCTCCTCCTCCTCCTCCTCCTCCTCCTCCTCCTCCTCCTCTTTCTCCTCCTCCTCCTCCTCCTCCTCCTCCTCCTCTTTCTTCTCTTTCTCCTCCTCCTCCTCCTCTTTCTCCTCCTCCTCCTCTTTCTCCTCCTCCTCATCCTCCTCCTCCTCTTTCTCCTTTTTCTCCTCCTCCTCCTCCTCTTAAAATGTGTATTTAGACACTGACTGTCAAAGGAAGGAAAAAGGGGGTTTAACGAATACGAAAATGTATACATTTTTAGACCAAAACATGGAAACGAGACAAATATTAATTAGAGGCCCGCGCCGCTTGACTGCATGCATAAATTAACCTTGACAAACACACAGATTATAAAGTTTCCATGTTTTGGTCTAAAAATGTATACATTTTCGTATTCGTTAAACCCCCTTTTTCCTTCCTTTGACAGTCAGTGTCTAAATACACATTTTAAGAGGAGGAGGAGGAGGAGAAAGAGGAGAAAGAGGAGGAGGAGGATGAGGAGGAGGAGAAAGAGGAGGAGGAGGAGGAGGAGAAAGAGGAGGAGGAGGAGGAGAAAGAGAAGAAAGAGGAGGAGGAGGAGGAGGAGGAGGAGGAGGAGGAGGAGGAGGAGGAGGAGGAGGAGGAGGAGGAGGAGGAGGAGGAGGAGGAGGAGGAGGAGGAGGAGAAAGAGGAGGAGGAGGAGGAGGAAGAGGAGGAGGAGGAGGAGAAAGAGGAGGAGGAGGAGGAGGAGAAAGAGGAGGAGGAGGAGGAGGAGGAGAAAGAGGAGGAGGAAGAGAAAGAGGAGGAGGAGGAGGAGGAGGAGGAGGAGGAGGAGGAGGAGGAGGAGGAGGAGAAAGAGGAGGAGGAGGAGGAGAAAGAGGAGGGGATTGGGGTACCCCAGGGGTGATTGGGGTACCCCAGGGGTGATTGGGGTACCCCTGGGGCGTTTGGGGGTACCCCGGGGGTGATTGGGGTTACCCGAGGGGTGATTGGGGTACCCCAGGGGCGTTTGGGGGTACCCCGGGGGTGATTTGGGGTTACCCATGGGGCGTTTGGGGGTACCCGGGGGTGATTGGGGGTTACCCATGGGGTGATTGGGGTACCCCAGGGGTGTTTGAGGGTACCCAGGGGTGTTTGGGGGTACCCCAGGGGACGTTTGGGGGTTACCCATGGGGTGGTGGGGTACCCCAGGGGTGTTTGGGGGTTACCCATGGGGTGTTTGGGGGTTACCCATGGGGTGATTGGGGTACCCCAGGGGTGTTTGGGGTTACCCCAGGGGTGTTTGGGGTTAACCCGGGGTGATTGGGGTTACCCATGGGGCGTTTGGGGGTACCCCGGGGGGTGATTGGGGGTTACCCATGGGGTGATTGGGGTACCCCAGGGGTGTTTGGGGGTTTAGATCCTCTGCTTTGCTTGAAGACGTTAAGCCTTACAGCGACGACATATCAACTTTGGCTAGTCCCCGAAGTAGTTTTATGAGAAAAAGGAGATATTGATTCAAAAAGGTGTAGGATTTCTTGATGTCTTACTTGGTCCTGTTTTAGAAGGACTAGCAGAACTAATATAAAAGAACGATATTTTGTAAAGACCCTCATTCGAACCCTGAACACGATGGGAGAAAGATTACATAATGATTTTCGTGTTAAAGAAATACTGTCACACTTTGACTACGGAGTGGATGAAGCGACAGCGTCTTCTTTGCTGAATAGTTTACTCGCGTCCTATGTCAACTTAACATGGAATCCCAAAGGAGAAATTGTGTATCAAGGAAGAACTATACCAAACACAAAAATAGCCGAATTGGTAGAATACTGCGTATCACCTTACTTCTCAGGGATTCCCGAACCAGCTGGTCTAAATGTATTTGTAAAAGGACTCGCCGACATTAACATTGACAAAAACCTTATCGAAAATGTTCGAGTGCTGACAATGTTGGCGCAGGCAGAAGAAGAAACAGAATCAGAGAGCGAAAACGAAGAAACTTCCTCCGAAGAAGATTCCGAACACGATAAAGATTACACCGAAATAGAATCAGAAAATTCTATAATTGACGAACCTGTTGATTGCGAACGTTGTCAGAATCCTGTTAACTTTACACATGTAATTGAGTGTCCTAAGTGTTTGTGGAAATATTTTAACAAATGCGTTATTCGAAATCTGATATGTAATGTTTGTGGTACAGAATTCAAGACTCATGATCCATGCCTTCGGATTATAAGATGTACTGTATGCCCATATGCTAGTGTTACCGATAGATCACTAAATAATCAAGAGTTTTTTGTGTAAATAAATATTTTAAACCGATTGTTGTGAATTCTGTCTTATGCAAAAGTACACGCTAATGACTTTCTCGCCTAGACCTGCCTAAGCGCTTAATCCTCTTAATTGCCCCTAATGAGTTTTTCTTTTGTCTCCTGCACGTGCACTCAGGATAGATATGCAAATATCAGCCGTAGCAACATTAACAAGATGCTTGACGACGTTAATAAAATAGCCGAGTCAGCCGTTTATCTGAACAAAGTGTTTCAATGTCTTTCGAACATCTTGCCGAACGGTTTCTTCATTCAAGGCATCGTTTACTTTATAAACTAAAGCCAAATAAGCGACAATTCGGCACATATGTCCAAGTAAATGGGTAAAGAACTGTTTGGCCGTTTAAGTTCCAAACTGCTATAATATTCATGTATGCTATTAATCTGAGTCTATACGAGCTCTGCCAATTCAGACCTTTAGGCTGCTCAAAACTCTCTATACTCATCGAGACAAGGTTTCAGATAAAAAATATAAAGTGCCTCTATCAATTTCTCTTTAGTTCCTTGTAAAGAACGTCTATTTTGTTAAAGTTTATTGTACGCATGCTCTGTACGTCTACGTGTCCCACAAGTGTTGGCTATATGTAGGGTTAAGGGTTTAAATGAAAGTTGGTTTCTATTAGTTATAAAGAGATAAGTCCAGTGCCTTTTACGTAACTTCGGAAATCAGTCGGAGACCAATCGGGAATGACGGGGGGTTAAAGTAACATCTAGGGTTAGGGGGGAAAGTAGGGTTACTGCGTCCCAAAGGAGTCTGAGAATGAATAAATAATAAGTCGGTATGACGTAGTGAAAACCGGGGGGTTGGCTAAAAGCGGGGGTACGGGGGTGCCGGTACTAGGGTTAGAACTTAGTGACGTAACGCGCCGCTATAAAATGAATACTAATGAGATGAGGGGCTACACACCGTTTGCATACTAATTACTTCCGCCGCCATAGTGGGGGGTATCACTACTACTGATGTCCTAACCATTGAGCTACTGAGACTCAGATGGAGAGCTAAGGTTACAAGTGTGAACAATCTGTAACATTCTGATGACCAGTGAGATGCTCTAACAATTGAGCTACTGTGACTAATGTTACAAATGTGTACAACCTGTACCATTCTCATGACCAGTGAGACGCTTTAACCATTGAGCTGCTGAGACTCAGATGGAGAGCTAAGGTTACAAGTGAGATGCTCTAACCATTGAGCTACTGAGAGTCAGATGGAGAGCTAAGGTTACAAATGTGTACAACCTGTAACCGTCTGATGACCAGTCAGATGTTCCAACCATTGAGCTACTGAGACTCATGATCAGAAGGAAAGCTGAGGTTACAAATGTGTACAACCTGTAACCTTCTGACGACCAGTGAGATGCTCTAACTATTGAGTTACTGAGACTCAGATGAAGAGCTAAGGATACAAATGTGTACAACTTGTAACCTTCTGATGACCAGTGAGATGTTCTAACCATTAAACTACTGAGACTCAGTTGGAGAGCTGAGGTTACAAATGTGTACAACCTGTAACCTTTTGATGACCAAACCTAACCATTTAATTGACTGAGACTCAGATGGAGAGCTAAAGTTGCAAATGTGTACAACCTGTAACCTTCTAATGCCCAGTCGATTCTTTTACATTTATTATCATAATTATTGTTGCTAATAATTGCGGCTGCAAAATCTTCATCCGATTGCGCAAACCATAAAATTCGTCTGAATATCAAATTGGCCATACAATCATTGGCGGATCCAAACAAAGAAAAGGACATGCGGCTAATCATCCTTACTCGCAGCGGGTGGCTGAATTGCGAAGGACGCAGATCAAACGTGGCCGAGTCGAAGGCATATCAAAGGCGCTCCAGGCAGCCGACATACGACACAGTTCAGACCACGGATCACAGCTAAGATGTTAGGTGTTGATTTTACGGAGAGAGGAAAACCGGAGAACCCGACGAAAAACCCTCGAAGTAAAGAGGAGATCAACTACAACTCCACTCACACGATTTCCAAGCTTTTCAACGTCGTCATTACCAAGCGGTCACCCATCCAAGTACTAGCCCCATCTAACCGGCTTAACTTTTGGCGAGAGGCAGCGTGCTAACAGCACACGACAGGGCCTGTTTTAAGCATTTTTCCGTGTTGGGGCCGTTCACAAAAAGAGACTCTTCTAATGGGGTCCGAGGGCATGCCCCCCGGAAATTTTTGAAATTTGGAGTCTCGGAAATGCCATTTCCTGGGGTGATTTTTAAGAACACTGAAGATCATAAAATGTCATAAAAACTAGTTAAAATACAACACATTTCTGACTGTTTCGCTTTGTGTCAGAACACAGAATGTTGTGAGGAACTAAAAAAGATTTTTCGTCACCACAAACATCTTATCAAAATGGAAACTATTTAACTAATATAAAGATTCTTCTATAGACCTTATTCAAAAATGGCCGCCGAATTAAAATTCTTTTATATACATATAAATTAGCCCTTATGAACTCGTTTTCATGTGTGAAATTCAAAAGAATTTTTACTTTAAAACGAGGTCATAAGGGCTAATTCATATGCACATAAAAGAATTCTAATTCGGCGGCCATTTTTGAATAAGGTATAATACCTTTGTAACAACTGAAACTATTCAACTGACTTGCTTATCCATACACATTTTATCCTGGGGCAAAAAGGGACTTTTACTGGGGGGGGGGAGCAAAATCAATTCGGGGGGGGGCTCAAGGCCCCCCCAGTTATATAGTTAAAAGAAGCACTGGCACACGCCACCCGTTCTCTTCAATTTACAGAATTCTAGTACTCTTAAAATTATTGTAGTGTCTGTATTGAAGTCAATCTCAAGCAACAGTTCTCATCTTTTGGCAATGTCGTCCTGAAGACGTGAAAATGTTCTAATTGGCGTAGTATAAAGAACGAGGACGGTGTTGAGATTATACTCGAGGAACTAAAATTTATTCCTTCTCAATTGTTTTGCAATGGTAGTATGTTTTTGCAGTATATATTGTTGTATGCCTTCTGTCAGATATTAAGAAGCATTTTCACTCAAAGCTGCACTATACGTTATCATATAGTAATTATTGTATTATCTTTGCCTCAATTCTTAGTAAAATAATAGTAGATCTATAGTAGTATGACCTCGCCAACGTGAACAGGATTAGTTCCACTCAAGTCCCTGTATGTTTTGGCATATATATATATATATATATATATATATATATATATATATTATAGTTCAATCTACAGACACGTGTTTCGCTGTAACAGCCGCTTGTGGGACAATACTGACAATACAATGATACTGTATATATAATATATAATATATAATATATAATATATAATATATAATATATATATTTGTGAAATTCATTACTAATTCATGAGTTTTGCAGCCAATCCAATTTCAGAAATTACGTCACATGTATACCCCTGTAAACCCAATACAAACTAAAACCAATGATGCTAATTAGTTACAACCACTAGTGGTCTAGTGGATTTATGCTCTTCTGATACAACCACTAGTGCTTCTAACTAATTAGCATCAATATCCCAAAGGGATTTTTACTATTTATTCATTTCACAAGTTGTTTACAACACTCGCGTCCTTGTTGTATTGAATATACAATCACTCGCCTTCGGTTCGTGATTGTATATTCAATACAACACGGCCGCTCGTGTTGTAAACATTACATATATATATATATATATATATATATATATATATATATATATATATATATATATATATATATATCCGAGTTTCACGCGTTAAGCGATCATCAAGCAACTGAAAAAGTTTCACTATCACTTCTGTTTATATTGCGTGGCACGCGTGAGATCGCGGCACACGTGACATCGCCGCACGCGCGAGATTGCGTGGGATAAGTTCGAGAGATTGTTCCCGGATGTGCATCGCTGTTCCTAGGGCGGCGGACCTATCTATCTTGCTCTACCTTCAAAAGTATCGAGCACTCTGTCGTCTATTGTAAACGACTACTTTAACTATTATATATATATATATATATATATATATATATATATATATATATATATATATATATATAGATATAGATATAGATATATAGATATAGATATATATATATATATATATATATATATATATATATATATATATATATATATATATATATAATTCGTTCGGACCGCTTGTTTAGATGCAAACGAATGCTATCGTTGAAAATATATATTTATTGCAAATGTGGCCTATTCGTTATCTGACGGGGTTTCTGACGAAGTCGTTGACGACGTTGACGACGAAAACGTAAACTCACTTGTATATTTTAACAGTAACGAATAGGCCGCATTTGCAATAAATATATATTTTAACTAGTTATGTTACTGCAGGATACGTTCAACCGATTTTCTATCACGTTGATTCAAATCTATATTCTTGCGGTCATTGAACGAATCGAAATTCGTGACTTTATAGCTGGGCTTGACCCGGTTTATATCACATAAACAGCCCCTATCAACACTGGACCATTTAATATATTGTACATACGCGTGTCCACAAACGCCTACAACTTTCCTTATCAAACTGGCGCGGCAGAAATGGCTTCAGCAACTCGGAGGCAAGAAAATACAGTGCCTTATATTTATTAATCCACATTTGCAACACGAACAGCTTATCTGCATAATTTCATCATCTTCATGACAAATTATCATTTTCGCTCAGGTCATACGTAAACATTAAACTTTCTCGTGGCATTCCACTTTTAATAAATGATATTTGCCCCAAATCAAATCCCCCTTCTGTCGATGCGAAATACCATAAGAGGGTTCCCACGCTCTCTCCGAAATCAGAGTACAGCGTGAAGGAACTTCGCATCAAATTTAAACGCCAAATCGATCTATGTAGTTTTTATTATAAAACGTAATAAATTGTACTTACTTTTAAAACTTTAACTGAAGACGGTTTGTCTTTTTAAAAGTGGGGCTGCTTTTGTTGATGATTCATACAAATACGCAGAAAACGAGTCCGTTCGTATTTCAAGATAGATTCGTTGATTATAACAAGCTTTGGGTCTTGTCTCCGGTCACAGGAATATACAGTAGTTCTGGTAAACTCTTGGCCATGTACTTTTGACACACATTTAGTAGATCTTTTCTCTTCGATCACACGGTCGATGGATTATCAATTCATGAAGTCTGTTCCGTTGTTAATATTTTATAAACCTTCCGTGAGAGTTGTGGGAAAAAGGGAACTCGAATCTTTCGAGTATATACTGATCACCCAAGCGCAACGCTTCGGTTGGTAATCGTCGGAGCCGCGGCAGCTGTTACCAGAGGGACCAAAAATAGCGTAAAAATGATCGTCACTCGGTCATTTGCATGATAATCGAAACGACTTGGAAACTGATTGCTTTTGCTGAAATGAAAAATCTACACGTTGCTAATTTCTTGACAAGTCGCGCCATATGGCGTGTCCCGCGCAGCTGCACTTTGAAGTAGGAGTCTGAATATGTGGACACCGTGAGCCGAGGCCTGTAGATTTGGCGCCAAGATAATAGAATGGAAAAAAAGATATGATAACAAACAGCAGAAGAGCTCGATGAATAATAATCCTGTTCACGCTAGCAAGGACATACTACTGTATACATGCTATTGCTAAGTTTCACTATAACATTTGGCGCCGAGATAATAATAAAAATATATGATAACATACAGTAGAGATCTGGGTGAATAATAATCCTGTTCACGATAGTGAGGATATACTATATTATATATATATATATATATATATATATATATATATATATATATATATATATATGTGTGTGTGTGTGTGTGTGTGTGTGTGTGTGTGTGTGTGTGTGTGTGTGTGTGTGTGTGTGTTCTATACTGCAATATCTACTACATTTTACTAACTGATTTGGCGCTGAGATTATAAAAACATATGATAACATACAGCAAAGACTTGAATGAAGATAATCTTGCTCACGGCTATATAAATATAGCTATATATATATATATATGTATATATATATATATATATATATATATATATATATATATGTATATATATATGTATATATATATATGTATATATATATATGTATATATATATATGTATATATGAATATATATATATGTATATATATATATATATATATATATATATATATATATATATAATAAAAATTAAGAATACAAATAAAAAATTGTGAACAAAACCAATGTATATATATATATATATATATATATATATATACATACACATGTGTATATTGTATTTTGCTAAACTGCTGTTGAAAGAATTAGCGTTTGTATTATACAATATAGATAAAATAGTGTCCTAAAGATCAGTCGTATAGTGTATGATGAAAGTTTGACTGACTCAGGAATTCCTCATAACCTGAGCACAGACTGACAACAATGTTGAGCAGTGTCTATAGGTCATTTGGCAAGCGTGGACAGCTGTTTCGTTCTCACTGCGAGTAACTGTTTTTATCCTTTTTACCGCTTTTAAATATAACTTTGCTCTGCGTACACCTGTATTGAGCATGAAGTGAATGACATTTAGTTGTTTATTCTGTTGGGTGCTTAAGTTATTTATAAGCCAAGCTGATCAACGAGGTTTTCTAAAGAATTCAATAGGAAAAGAGCTTGTGAAGAGGTTCTATTGTCATTGCGAGGTTTATATACAGGGTGTATCAAAAAAAAGGCTACCCTTAGAAAATATAATTAACATTCTTTTCAAATAACCTATTGTATATTGACAGCCCTGGACACCTCTGAAGTCATGGATGCGTAAAAAACAAATGGTCGTATACACCTGGGAAATTACGATAACTTCTAAACGTATGAAGGAGCATAACTGAAATAAAAATGTTAATTATATTCATATCAGTTCGATTAAAAATGGTTCAACTGACCACAGGGCTGTCAATATACAATAGGTTATTTGAAAAGAATGTTAATTGTATTTTCTAAGGGTAGCCTTTTTTTTGATACACCCTGTATAAGGTTGCGAGGTTTATAACCTGTATATATAAACTTGGTCATATTATAATAAAGGATCAAGGCCTGCTTACTCGCAAGCGTGGTCGTATCATCATCGAAGCATATCAAAGGCGCTCCCGCCGCCATACCACACAGTTCAGAGCATGGATCACAGCTAAAGGGCTGTTTATATGGAGGTGAGCCCGGTAAGCGGGATGATTTCTGGCTCGCGTTTATATGAACGAATTTCATCCCGCCTACCGGGATGATTTTACAACGACATTAGATGGGTAAGCGGGTCAGCCCGCAACCCTGTTTACGGCATGGGAAATTTTCATCCCGCTTACCGAGATCTCGCCTCTTTCAAGTGAGATCTCGCTAACCGGGCTAGCCCGCGTGACCATATACACGCAGGGGAATTTTTAACAGGAAAATAACTACACAGTGAGATCTCGGTTATCAGGCTATCCCGCTTACCGGGCTGGCTCGCCTCTCATATAAACAGCCCTAAGATGGAGGTGTTGATTTTACGGAGGGAGGAAAACCGGAGAGCCCGGCGAAAAATCCTCGAAGCACTGGAGAGATCAACTAAGTTCTTACCGGGCTTAACTTTTGGTGAGAGGCAGTGCGATAACAGCACACGCAATGCATGTTCATGCTAGCGGGGATGTACTACTAGATGTACAATACTGTATATTCTACTAGCTGTACAGCACTGTATCTTCCAGTTCTATTTTCTGTATTCAATATAAAAATAAAGATACAAGATATTATATCATGTCGCATGTTTATTTACATTCTTAATGCCTGATAAAATTTAAAGAAAATATTTCTTCTTTAGGATTTAATCCATTGCATCATATATAATATACTTAGTCCGCTTGATGACCTAATCTCCAAGTTGTTTACCTTCAGTTTGTTAGTTTGATGAATATATAGATCGTGTTTGACTAACCGCTTCAGCTTAAGTTGTGTAAAACTGGTTTGAGAAAGTAAACATGAGGGTTTCACTCACGTATTCGCCACTGATCTCTATATAAACTGGATAGGCCATTCCCTATGGCCAGCAGTCAAACATTTCGTGGCAGTCGCCGCCATCTTATCTAGTGGAACATATGACGCATTGCGGCCTTAGAACTTGTTCCCAATCCCAAAGTTGACTGGCGTAAGTAATCTTGACGTCAGCACGGTCAGATTCACTGGGGGAGGCAATATTAAGTACTCTGTGCCGGGGGAGTTGGAAAAGCCGTAAAGCAAACAACAGATGCCGGTTCGTTTAGTTTTCACTGTTTAACAACAAATACAGTCCAAAGATGGCAAGTACACAACAAGAAATATTGTTAAGGCATTACTACAAAAGGGTACAATTTAAGACTTGGAATTGAATTCTTCGTAGATTTTATAGCCTGTTTTTCAGTTTATATTATCGTGAACTTTCTTCGTTGTCGGCACTGAAGAAAAACAACGAAATCATGTAAAGGTTTTACAACTCAGTAATAGAAACAAATGCAAGAAATTAACGTCTTAAACCTTATTAAGTACTTCTTGTGTCCTTACATTCGTTTAAATTTTCTCCAGCCCAAGGGCCCACCTAGTTTATATAGAGATCAGTGAGTCGTACAAGCTCTCGTACCACGTGACTAGCCAATTTCCGCACATATACTGCGGGCGCAGAAGAGTGATTGGGACATTAAGATTGGCGGTTTTTTGCTAACTCTTAACATTCCAAACGAGTCGAAAAACGCGAGTGAATGGTCAATCTGGGCACATGTTTACATGGAGAATCCGATCTGTTTTTGCTTTTTGTAAGCGGTTTTTCAACACTATTTTCTGGGCTTTCCTCAATATCCGCCATATTTACAACACGCACTAACTTTATGTCATACCTATCAAGTCATTTTCAAGTCAAACCGTGTTTAGATAAATCAGATTGGAGACATTCAAGTCGATCCTTGCTTGAATCTCAAGTCAATCCACTCCACTGCGTGGATTGACTTCAGCCATTCGTTTCGATCAGATCGAAAACTTTCAATCTTCTTCACGTAAACACAACAAGGAGAAACAACATGGGAGGTTTGACTTGAACACTTAATTAGCATAGAAAACCGTATTGACCATGATGAATGGCTATACTGGAAAGTTCTGAAAAGAACTGTTTGAAACTTGGCAGTAGAAAAAGAATAAAATAAATGAAGCTTAATAATGAAATAGTTTTTTTTTATTTACTAAGCTTCATTTTTAGTAATTATTTACTATTTTGTTCTTCTTCTTCCAAGTTTCGAACAGTTCTTCTCAGAGCTAACCAGTATATAACATTCGCCACTAGAGGTGTGCGAATCCGATCCGAATCCGATCCGACCCGACCCGATCCGATCGGATTCGGACTAAACTCGTACGGATCGGATCGAATTTTGTTCTTTTTTTCTCGGATCGGAATGGGTCGGATTTTGTTCTTTTTATCTGAGATCAGATCGAATCGGATTTTGCACTTTTTTTACCAGCATCAGATTCACTTTTGTCATTGTTTTTGTCACAATTAAACTTAACAAATTCACTAGTTGTATGCACGTTGCATATGAAGGCTATTATTACATAAGATTATTATTGTATAGTAGTTTTCTAAAATTTATTTGTTCATTGGTTTTCTTGTCGGAAAGTTTGCGCAACTATTGCAACATATATCCGGTGTTTTAATTTTTTCGGACCGGATCGCATTTGAGCAGCTATTTTCGGATCGGATCGGATCGGACTACGATTTTTTGGTTTCGGATCGGATCGGATTCGGATTAACAGTTTTGGCAAACCCTCGGATTTTTAGGGGTCAATCCGATCCGATGCACACCACCATTCGCCATGGTCAATACGTTTTTCAATGCTAGATTTAAATTTATCACCACCGACAAAATCACCTTTTTAACAAGCGTTCTACCAAGTTTCATTCAAGCTTTTGTCAATGTGGTTTCTAGTTAGCTTAAAGATTTACAAACCATTCTTACAGACTATTTAATTTCTTCTATGGCAGTCGAAGATGGAAAGCCCCGCATTTCGTACCACACGGAGATCTGTTCCCCGGGAGAGTCGATCATGCTTTGAACATGGTTAGCTTCGTAGCCTTGTTCGGTCGTCGACAGACGCACTTGTCCGATAATAAAACTACTTTTAAGGAATAAGTAATGGTTCAGTGAAATAGTAATATCGCTTTCTTCAACTGGGGTAGATTTTATATCGAGTTGTATAGGTTCGTTGAATCTTGCTTGATAGTATTCGTTGGAGTGAGGCATCTTCTCCATTTCTGCCGACTGTGTTTTCATTTTTAATAGTCTGGTACCGCGATGTCGTAAAACAACTTTGATATAAACATCTTTACCTAATAGGATAAAGAACGAGTCAAGTTTATTTTTGTTTGTTTGTTTTGTTCGTTCGTTCGTTCGTTCGTTCGTTCGTTCGTTCGTTCGTTCGTTCGTTCGTTCGTTCGTTCGTTCGTTCGTTCGTTCGTTCGTTCGTTCGTTCGTTCGTTCGTTCGTTCGTTCGTTCGTTCGTTCGTTCGTTCGTTCGTTCGTTCGTTCGTTCGTTCGTTCGTTCCTTCGTTCCTTCGTTCCTTCGTTCCTTCGTTCCTTCGTTCCTTCGTTCCTTCGTTTTTTCGTTCCTTCGTTCCTTCGTTCCTTCGTTCCTTCGTTCCTTCGTTCCTTCGTTCCTTCGTTCCTTCGTTCCTTCGTTCCTTCGTTCCTTCGTTCCTTCGTTCCTTCGTTCCTTCGTTCGTTCGTTCGTTCGTTCGTTCGTTCGTTCGTTCGTTCGTTCGTTCGTTCGTTCGTTCGTTCGTTCGTTCGTTCGTTCGTTCGTTCGTTCGTTCGTTCGTTCGTTCGTTCGTTCGTTCGTTCGTTCGTTTGTCTACTGTTTACTACCTTTCTTACCATTTTCTTTCGCTCGTTCTTTTTCTTCCTTTTGTTTCTTTGTTCGTTTGTTTCTTCTTTCCTTTTTTCCTTCCTTCCTTTTTTCTTCCTTCTTCCCTTTCTCCTTGCTTCCTTGCTTCTTCATTCCTATATTCCTTCTTTCCTTCCTCCCTCTTTTCCTTCCTTCCTTCCTTCCTTCCTTCCTTCCTTCCTTCCTTCCTTCCTTCCTTCCTTCCTTCCTTCCTTCCTTCCTTCCTTCCCACTATACATTCTCCCACTCTTCACTTCTTTGTTCTAAATTACCATATGCTCCATATCTCTTTTTAGGGATATTCCGCACACCAATGGGATTCACAACAATAGTGTCCTTCCATGGTTGGTACCGTAGAGACACAAGGATACAACCAGTGTCCGCAGTACGGTAAGCAGGATGTAATGTAGTGAGCAGTGATTTCTGTTAAACAAAAACATATACCTCATAACTAAATATTTCTGAGCAGCATAACTTAAGTAGACTTAGATCAACACTGATGCCAAACGTTTACGCATGTTACTCCACATTTGGTCATTACCAGAAATTTGGGATAAGATGGTGGCGCGCGTGCGTATTAAGGACCATAATAATGGAGATTCTCAACAGTAAATAATGAGATTCAAATATTGCTTTAACGCCGGTGACATATTTCTTCTTTGCCCATATTTCTTCTAGTGCCACTATCCATAGTGTTGGCCATAGTAATCTTTGTAAACAGGCGCTAGAAATTGGTCAAATTGACCAACAACGTTACGGGCATGAGTCAGTCTACTTCGAGAGCACATAAAAGTTCTCATTTGTCCTTAGCATAGTACTTCCAAAAGCATTTGAACTTGCTTGATTTCACAGTCCTTGTGGTCGTTTACAGGTAGTTTATATATACATACATGCACGATTTAGGCAAATTCTAAACAACTCAATGACCTGAATAATGTGAAACACTAGAATACAGTAGAATCACACGCATTAGAAATTCTAAAATACATAATTATATTATTAGGCGAATATAGCCGCTGACCGAGAGCAGCGGCACAAATGACCCAAATTTCTGGTGATGTAGTGACATGTTTGTTAAAAAACCTCCTCAATTGGTAAATAGGCAGCTTAAACAAATACAACGCGAACGTCTTGACGTCAAGGACAACGTGCTTAACACAATACAATTTTCCTCACACAACAAAGAAAATGAATAATTTTCAGTAATCCTAATGCCGTCGCCCCGTTCTTCATACAACGTTATTCAGATAATTTTCACGTTTTCAGGACGACGTTAGCTCGTAATTTAGTTTGACTTCAAACTAGGGCCGTAGGCAGGATTTGCTAGTGAGGGGGGCAGTAAGACTGCCAAATTTCTAGGGGGGTCCGGGGGTATGGTTTCCCGGGAAATTTTTGAAAATTGAGTCTCTGAAATGGCATTTCCCGCGATCTGACATCATATTTGAGCAAAATTTTGAACATTTTAGAACATATTTTTTCAGACACATTCTCTCATTTTTACAAATGATTTTGTCTAAAACTACAGACAGTCATTTGCAACTCACTTGTCACTTTTCACCAAAATGTTCAGAAGTTCGTTACGAAGTTCGTTGGAAGTTCAAAGTTCGTTTTGAGCTACGCAATTGATTGCCGGCTACTAAGAACCAAGAAAGCAAGAAGTCAATCAAATGCATAGTTTAAAACGAGATTTGAACTTCCTAACGAACTTGCGAACTTCGGAACGAACTTCCGAACGAACTTCCGAACATTCTGGTGAAAAGTGAGTAGTAAATGACTGCAAACTAATAGTTACTCTAACGGGATAAAGCGCGAACGCAACGCGAAAACTCATTGTCAGAGTTATATTCATATTAAACGACTATAGTTAGTTCTTTATTCTGTGACTCTGGGAGCAAATGTGATGTGTGACATAAAAATCATATTTTGGATTTTCTCGGGGGGAGGGGGGCAGTGGTGCCCCACTATCTATCGCTATACAACGTTGTTCAGATAATTTTCACGTCTTAATTCAGGACGACGTTAACTCGTGAAACGGCGAAACTTGTTAATTGAGTTTGACTTCAAACGATGCGACAAAATTCTTTTAGAACTCTAAAGCTTTTGGATGTCGAAAAACATACGTAAATGATTCGTGGTTTCTGCTAGATAATGAACTTTAGATTATGAAACGAAAATTAAGTTTGTCTTATTTGAAAGAACACTTAAAATTATAGAGTAACATCTTTTGAAGTTTTTCGTTTCCTTGCTTTGTTCTTGAGATATTTTAGTTTGTTTGATATGCAAATTAAACCTTTTGACGTCGTAGATGCATAATGAGTTATCGGAGGTTAGATATTATCAAACCAAATTAATTTGAATGAAGCATGTGGATGTGTTTCGCCCACAACACTAATAATGTATATCTTCAAGTGATTATTATATTTGATAATAGCAAAGATATATAACTTTTTCGATAACTCATTACGCACGTGTGACGTCAAAATGTTGATTGTTGCTGATATCAAACAAAGTAAAATATCTCAAGAACGAAGCAAGGAAACGAAAAACTGCGAAATCATATTACTCTACCATTTTAAATGTTCTTTCAAATAAGACAAACTTAATTTTCGTTTCATAATAATAATAATAATAATAATAAAAGCTTTATTTAGAGAAGGTAGAATCAGTGCAGTCAGAGGCTGGTTTACATGATGCCTGATTCATAAACAGTTTACTTAAAGCCCTAATCAAAGAGAACGCAAGTCATCGCAAGTTGGCAGTCACGAATTTCTGTGGCGGTCGTTCGAACACCCAAATTAACAAAATAAAGGTTTCGTGAGTGTTTTAAACAAGTTTTAACTTTGTCACGGTACATGAAATTTACGGGAAATCATTCAGAGCGGCTGGCTGAGATAGCGTGACTGTCAACTTGCGATGATTTGCGTTCTCATTTGATTAATTACGGCTTAAAGGGTCGCTCGTTTTTAGCCTCGATGGTCGTATGTTGATATTATGAGCTCCAAGCTTCAAAATTAAAGCTGTACATTAATTCTATTATGAATAAGGACTTATTAACCGAGTGCGAGGTCTGTACGGGAAAGTATTTGCCTGGGGTTTAAAACCGAAGGCAAATAAATACTTTCCAGTACAGACCGAGCAAACGAGGTTAATAAGGAATTTATTATATGGCTATTGGTCATTTCATTTTTAAGCTTCGAGCGTTGTTTTCGTCTTGGGAGTTTGCTGTTTACCTTACCTGTTATCTTTTTCGTGTCGCTTCTTGGCCTTCTTTGTTTACACCAGTTCGGCTTTTATTTGTCGTGTTTTTAGATAAACAGCTTTAAAGAAAACCAGTAGTAATGTTCCAACACATTTTATTGTTCAGAATATTTGAATAAAGATACTCAGTTCTCTTTTATTTGTATTCAAATCAACTCCGAAATTTTCCCGCCAAAACTTACAGGGACCGACTGGTCAATACGCTTTTTTCTCGGCAATATCGTAAAATCCCGACCTCTCAGGAACCATCAGTGTGCGTCGTTTTGCGTACGGACTGGAGGTCAAACCCAGCCATATAATAAATATGAGTTACATAACAACTATGGAAGATTTTTGAATCTTTAAGAGCAAGTTTTTACATAAATTGACCTAAACTTGATTGCTGCTGGACCAGCAGAAATCAAGATGTTACATTTGCAATATCCCTTTCAATCTCGCTTTAATTTTGACCATCCGTACTTCTTTTCAGATTTCTGGTATCTCTTTTATGCTTTTATATGATACAAATGAGATTTTGTACAATTTTAGGACAATTTTGTTTCCGTAAAAGTTGCCAAAAATAGGGTGAAATAGTCCTTTAATATTTAACAAATAGATTACATTTTTCCGCGTGTGTACCGTATTTACTCGTTTAAGTGCCGCGGCGCTCTTTAAAGTTTTTAGTGTTTCGGATGCGGCGCTTATTTGAGGGCGGCGCTTATTTGAGGGCGGCGCTTATTTGAGGGCAGCACTCTTTAAAAATTATTTTATTTGTAAACGATAACAAGAAATCTTATCAACAAAATAAACATGTTTCAGACGTTATCTTGTCATTCACATTGAAATATACTCACTTTGAACATATAAACACTGTAATACAGGACAATAAATTTCCGATGCTGTAGTTGCTTTTTAGTTTGGCTTCTCGAACAATTCTGTCTGACGGTGCTTTGATTAAGCACCGCATTGTTGTGAATAAGTGCGGCGCTTATTCGAGGGCGGCGCTCTTTAATATTTTTGCTCTCATATGCGGCGCTTAATCGGGAGCGGCGGTTAAACGAGTAAATACGGTACCGTAATATATCACAGATGACGTCACAACGTGTAAAGAACAAAAAAGTACGACACGAGACGAAGTCGAGTGACGTGACTGTTGTTCTTTACCACTGACCTCTATATAACTGGACTGCGGGTGCCCTACGAAAAAACGGCCCAAATACACGCCATCAGGCGCCATCTTGTTAGGTCTTAGCCGCGAAATTGACCAATCACAGGGCAGCTTTTGGCTAACCGTGTCTTATGAGATTAAAAAGGGCATGGAACCAAATTTACAAAAAAAAAAGCTGAGAGTTGACAAACATTTTGAGAGCCAAAAACCCGTGTCGGTAAGCAAAAAGTGCAACTACACCAAACATATTTACAGGTTTCTTTTTAAAGGATAATTCTGAATGGTTTTAATGTTGTATTTGTATGTTTCTTGAATTTCTTTGTGTTCGGAAAGATGTTTTAACTGTCCATTTTGAGCTTGCTTCATTCGACAACAAACACGGCAAAGAAAAAAGCTTGGAATTTTCCACGGAACCTTTGTTTCACGCCACAATTTACATGTATTTGAATGTCTTTGAGCTTTTTACTTTAAAAAAGAATTAAATTTCTGTGTAAACGTCTTTCCCAAAGCATTTTTTTGCTTCAAAAGAGTTATCGGCGTGAGGCGCCAACACTTCAGGCTACTTTACGCCGTCGGAAGACCTAACAACAAGGCGTCGGAAGCGGGGGGGCCTGGCCCCCCCCCCCCCACTTTTTTTGGTGGGGGGGGGCAGAATATGTTTCCCCCCCCCCCCCCCTCCACTTTTTAACAAGACCAGTAATAAACAAGGCCAGTAATACAGTTATGATTAACAAAATCACTAACCCTAGCTAACCCACGACTTTGAATAAAGATATAAATTATAATAAAGAAATTTTAATGCAGATATTCAATGTCCGAAAAAGTGTTGTCTTTTGAATATTTTATGACGTTTTGGGACCTTTAGAATTCTGTAAATCCTTGTCCTAAAGTGCAGGAAATGGCATTTCAGAGACTCTAGATTTCAAAATTTCCCGGGGGACCATGCCCCCGGGCCCCCCTAAAATTTTTGGGCCCCCCCACTTTTATTTTATTTTATTTTATTTTATTTTATTTTATTTTATTTAACTTTACCTTGACTAAATAAATAAATACAAGGATAGGAACACCGCAACAGCTGAGGCCGATTACTGCGGGTCCTGATTGTCTACGATTTACATTAAATAATATGTGATATAAATATAATTATATGATATAAACATAACAAGTAAAAACGTTTAATATGAAGCTAGCTGAAGGTCTAAAAACAACAAGTAGGGGAAACACATAGACTACGGACAGAGTTACATTTAATACAAATTGATTTCCAGGTGCGTGGGTCTTCAGAATGGTATATAGAGAGAATAGCAGAGTGGTAGTATTCTTTTAGTTTGTTTTTGAAATTTGAAAGATTGGTAGTCCGGGTTATTTCTTGAGGCAGCACGTTCCATATTCTTGGAGCTCTTATTAGGTATGATTTACCGTACGTAGATGTTCTATATGATCGCTGTTTGAAAGCGCTGCCATCTGTTTTAATCTGAGATCTTGTAGGTATGTTGGTAGGTTTGCATTTTTCAGGAATTGTAGTTTTGTCAAATGAAATATATTGATTGATTATTTTGTCAAATGAAATATATTGATTGATTATTTTAGTGTCGCTCCGACGCCCCTGCCTAACAAGATGGCGCCGTTCAATTGGGGACACTTCATGTAATACAAAAGTATCGAGAACTCGCAGTCCAGTTGTATAGAGGTCAGTGTTCTTTACACGTTGTGACGTCTTCTGTGCGTTATTACAGTACACACGCACGGAAAAATATAATCTATTTGTTTTATACAATAAAAACGTCAAGTGGTTTATTGAAGAATTTCTGGGGCATGAAAATGAAAAACAAGTCTTGTGTGACGTGATTTGACGCCAGCTGTGCGTGTGTCCTTTAATATTTATTTTTAGTTTATTTCATTTTATTTTATTTTATTTTATTGTATTTTATTTTACTTTACTTTACTTTACTTTACTTTACTTTACTTTACTTTACTTTACTTTACTTTACTTTACTTTACTTTACTGTACTTTGCTTTGCTTTGCTTTGCTTTGCTTTGCTTTGCTTTGCTTTGCTTTGCTTTGCTTTGCTTTGCTTTGCTTTGCTTTGCTTTGCTTTGCTTTGCCTTGCTTTGCTTTGCTTTGCTTTGCTTTGCTTTATTTTATTTTATTTTATTTTATTTTATTTTATTTTATTTTATTTTATTTTATTTTATTTTATTTTATTTTATTTTATTTTATTTTATTTTATTTTATTTTATTTTATTTTATTTTATTTTATTTTATTTTATTTTATTTTATTTTATTTTATTTTATTTTATTTTATTTTATTTTATTTTATTTTATTTTATTTTATTTTATTTTATTTTATTTTATTTTATTTTATTTTATTTTATTTTATTTTATTTTATTTTATTTTATTTTATTTTATTTTATTTTATTTTATTTTATTTTATTTTATTTTATTTTATTTTATTTTATTTTATTTTATTTTATTTTATTAACTTCGCCATATGTAACATACATAGAAATAAACATATAAATAACAGCAGGTTTAACAATGGCAGGGGAACCACAACAGCGTTAGCCAATTACTGTGGGCCCTAAACATGCAAAAGATAGAGAGAGATAACTAATGAAATATATCACAGTCAACCACCAATGAAAATGCACATAGAAGTCACGTGTCTTATTGTATAAAAATAAGAGTCCTTTTAAGGTGACTCCCTATAGTTTCAATAAATGCGCGCTATTTCATACGCTCGTTATCTAATGTTATTCACAAGTTTAAAAATTTGTTAGATAAATACTAAGTAGACCTTACTATAGCAGAACTATCGCAGATATAAAATATCTATCAAAAAGTTCAATTGTTTGCATTGCTGTTACCATGGTAATAATGACGATGGAACTTTGGTATATTTTCAAAATTGCATAATTGAAGCGGCATGTCTTCAGTTTGCTTCGGTGAAATTTTTTAAAAAATACTGAGATGATAGATACTGTTGTGGAGAATATCCATGCACAAAATCAGAGAGGGTTGTGTGGACAGATTTTTCGCTATAAAAATCATCGATTTAAAAACGTTCTGTCTTATGAAAATTTTTTAAAATTATATATACTTTAGGACTTTTAATAAACTACTTATTTACAAAATCTAAGCAAAATTCACCGAAGAAAACGTCCACAAGTCTAACATCTATGTCGACGCGGTCATAGAATTTCGATTCGACAAGATCGCTATTTACGCATGTGTAGCGATACTATTTCTAGTTACCAGTCCCCTATTGAAATTACCGCAGGGAGCCACCTTAATAGCTTACTTTGGGCACAGAATAGTAATACAACCAGAAGTCCAACTCGAGTGAAAACTTGTCCGCATTTCTTCAATGCGCAGGCGCGATATTTTACGCCATCCGACGCCATCCTACGCGATTCTACGCAATGTCCTACGCCATCCTGGCAAGTTCCCCGGCAGTTTTAACCTTCTTTTGAAGGTCCAAACTGCCGGGAGAACTTGCCAGGATGGCGTAGGATGGCGTAGGATGACGAGGAATCAAGATGCGCGAGGCGACATGCGCGAGGATATATACGTCAAAGGTTCCGACGCGAGTTGGACTTCTGGTTGTATTTACTATTCTGTGCTTTGGGCCTACGCATACGCTTTATCTCACAAAAGGGTTAACTTACCCGACATTCGATGAAAGGAATCAATAATCTTCGCGGTGAGCGAAGGTCAATCTGAAATAGCGGCAAACGTGCTTCGGCTCTCAAGTAACTGGTTGAGAATCTATCCATGTGGTACAACTCATAGATCACCACGTGACTACTGACGTCATCCTTGCTGTTAATATGGAAAGTGAAGTCTTGATTATAAACTGGGTCTATGGATTTAGTGTGAACGCTCGTTCGACGGATTTCGTTATCCGGAATTTTCTTAACGGTGACGTAGGTGTTCATGGCGTGGATGTAGTCTTTGGAGAGAAGCTGTTCTATACAGTTGACCCTGACCTTAATGGCGTAAACAAAAGCGATTTATGTTATTTACCAATCTGAAGGTCGGAACAGGAAAATGGAGAAGGAAGGAAGGAAGGAAGGAAGGAAGGAAGGAAGGAAGGAAGGAAGGAAGGAAGGAAGGAAGGAAGGAAGGAAGGAAGGAAGGAAGGAAGGAAGGAAGGAAGGAAGGAAGGAAGGAAGGAAGGAAGGAAAGAAGGAAAGAAGGAAGGAAGGAAGGAAGGAAGGAAGGAAGGAAGGAAGGAAGGAAGGAAGGAAGGAAGGGAGGGAGGGAGGAAGAGACGGGAAGGGAGGGAGGGAAGAAGGAGGCAATGAAGAAAGAAAGGAAGTAAAGATGAAGGAATGAATGACAGACGGACGAAGGGAGGAAAGGAACGAAAGTAGGAAGGAGGGAAGGAGCAAGCAAGAAGGAAGGGAAGGAGGGAGGGAAGGAAGAAGGGAAAAATGAAACAAAAAGGCATAAGAAATGAGGGAGGTAGAGAGCAAGAGAGAAAAGAAGGACAGAAGGAGGTGAAGGATAAAAAAGATGAAAAGGAGGGAAAGAAAGAATGTGGCAGTTACTGATAGATGGATGGATAAATTGAACAAAAAAGTGAACGAATAACCTTCAGTTGCATTGCCTTTGCGTCAAAGTCGACTTCTGTGTCTAACATGCCACATTTCTTCTTCGACAAACTTTGAAATTTCTGAAGTGAAGCTTCTTTCTTGTAGAGCTTCGGATCAAGATGAAATGGCTTGATGTCAACGTGCGACGTCCAGCGTTGGATGGAGCCGCGGTGAGTCAGGGGAACTGGTGCCGATATTTGTCGTGATACACTTCGAACACCAGGATCTGTCGGCGCGCGGGGCCTCAAGGGAACTTCTTCATCATGACGCAGCTCGGGTTGAACCGTCACATCTTCGGTAGACAGCGGAATGTCGTCGTCAGGTACTATGGAATATTGTTGCCGAGTGAGTTTGGACGTTGAAGAGCACCTGCGTAGTTGAGGGATAGTTTTGATTTGCTTGAAGGCTATGACGTCATGCTTCTGTTTGCGTTTTCTTGTGAGCTTCTTCCAACATCGTTTTAAAAAGCGGCACACCGCCGTCAGCAAAATGGCTGCTGAGAGAAGTAAGGTAAGCGAAGATATATTCGTAATGACTGTCTCTGTACCCGGCGGCTTGCTACTGGAAACATCTACCCGCATGACCTTGATTTAGTGGCGAGAAAATCCTCCCAATTTTTTAAGGACACCACTTCATTTTTACCTGTGCAGAAAATAAGATGATAGACTTTAATTGGAAGACGCTACTCGTCCGCTGACCGCCTGAGAAGCTGTTTAGGCCTAGGATGTATATTGTGGTTGAGCCTTCGGTCTTTAGTTTGTCTTCGTATAGGTTTTCAGGGTCATTTCTGTAAAGCGCTCTCAATTCGTCAGAATGTATGCCACAAAAATAAAATAGATATCGTTAGAAAGCTATGAATTTGTAGAATACAATGGTGTCTTTGGTTTTGCGATAAACACAAACCAATAATAGTTGTGAATTTTTTAATTAAAACCCGAGGGCTTCATTCGGGGCGACAAGAACAAAGCGTTTCATTTTGTTCAAAAAAAATTTTCGCAGTTCGATTCCGAGATAAATGTCCAGCAAAACGGTGTCAGCGTTTTTTTATTTATTGCTGGTTTCGAATTTATGACTTATTTTGTCCGAATGTTGGTCGAAAAACAGCATTTTTAACTTTGGTCGTCAATAAAATCGCCAACTGAACTCGACATATGAAAAAACGCTGACATCGTTTTGCTGACATTTATCTCGGAATCGAACTGCGAAAAAATGTTTTGAACAAAATGAAACACTTTGTTCTTAAGTCGCCCCGAGCGAAGCCCTCGGGTTTTAATTAAAAAAATCACAAATATTAACGGTTTATGTTTATCGCGAAACCAAAAACATCATTGTATTCTACAAATTCTAGCTTTCTAAGGATATCTATGTTATTTTTGTGGCATAAATTCTGACGAATTGAGAGCGCTTTACAGAAATGACCCTGCAAACTTATACGAAGACTTTAAGTGGGACATTTTACACTTACTTCGCGTAGTGGTGTCACTCTGGGGGTAGTGTAAAAATTCTCAGCAGTTTATCACCTTTAAAATTTTCTATACATCGTAACACACTGCCTACACATGCAGTACTATACTTTTATATCACTCTGATGAAGAACTTTGGCTTGAAACGTCAGTATTTCGTTGTTTAAAATCTCGACAGTTTACAATCTTTAAGATTTTCTATATATCGTAACACATGCACTGCCTTCACAGCACTCTACTTTTATATTACTGTATGTGATGAAGGGCTTTGGCTTGAAACGTCAATATTTCGTCCTCTAAAATCTCAAAGTTGACCAACATACATCGTAACAGACTGCCTACACAACACTCTACTTTTATATTGCTCTGATAATCTATATATGTTAGTAGTATTTCCTTCCAAAAACTCTTGGCAGTCTACAACCTTTTCATTTTGCTCTATCTAAAGCACTGCTTACGCCGCGCTCTACTTTTTCACTCTCACTGATAACTAAAGTTATAAATAATTAGGGGATCAGCTAGTACCGCGTGGTCACTCAACTTTACAACACCAGCATGTGAACTGAACAAGTTGTATTACCACTGGCATTATACATACAGAACTTGCGTTGTGCTGTTATACGATGCGATTTTCCTTGCAACTTGCAACAAATCACTGAATGTTGTAAGTTGCATAAAAAATCGCACCGTGTAACACCCCGTGCGATTTTGTCATTTTTGCCGTGTTGCAAGTTGCAAGAAAAGTTGGATGGGTTCTACTTTTTGCTGCAACTTACAACAAAAATCGCAAGTTGCTGAACGTGTAACACCCTTCCTGCAACTTGCGATTTTTTTTCCCATATGTAAATTTGTTGCAAGTTGCAAGAAAAATCGCATCGTGTAACAGCATCTTCAGTAAGCAGTAAGCTCTTGACAACAGTCTCCGTAGCTCAGTGGCGCAGTGCTCTGACCACTGACTACGCAGCATATCCTCTCATTTCGAAATGATGATCATCGTCATTTGTGAGATGTCGTTGAATTAACAATAATCATCATTTTAAAAAAAGAATTCCCTACCCCCAAACCCCCAACTCAACTCCCACCTCTAAACCTGACCCTAACCCTAACCACAACCCCCCTAACCCTAACCCTAATCACAACCCCCCGTTGGACCTAACCCTAACCACAACCCTCCGGAAAAAAGTCCCTCCTCTCAGACCCCGACCACAACACCCCTAATGGTTCTTTTGTTATATGCAATTTAGTTTAACATCCCGCATGTGGGACAGAATCTCACTTGAGTATCATGATAATCATCATATTCGACTGTGTGAAGAAATGATGATTATCGTGATACTCAAGTGAGAGGACATGTTGGACTACGGAGACTAGCATCGCGGGGTCGCGGCTTCAATTCCTAGTGGGTTCAAGCCCTTAGTGTTGCATTTTTGCCTTGCGCGTGGTCCCGGTATATTCTTAGGTGATCAAACGTCGCTCTTTCCATGCGCCGAACCTCATGATAATGAGATGAATCCTTTGTTTATGCTGATTTGCATTAGGTTCGGCGCCTACATGAGAAGAGCGACGCCGTTGACCAAGGCCTTACACTCAAAATTTCATTCACCACTAATCCCTATAACGTTCAGTTTAACTCTTTCATGCGCGTTGTTGAAGTGGATCTTTTTACTCTGTCTAACACCAGACGATTTTACCCGTCATGCAGTTAGGGAAAACACCTCGGAAAGCCATACATGCAGGAAAGGGTTAATCTATAGTGAAATGCCAAATGCTCGTAAGAAAATTATATACATGCGGTTGTCGTCTATACTGATCCTTGAAGCACATCTGTTCAACATGCTATGAAGATGTTGTGACCAAATTAACAATATTTGCATACATACGTTCACCAATAGCTTCACACCGGTATTTGGTCAGGTCTTCTAACTTTAAACTCAGTTCATCTACTCCGAGATGCAAATCCTTGCTTCGTTGATCGAAGTAGCGTTGTTTTCAACTAAAATACGGACCAGCAATTTCTAATGAAACCAATTCTTCGCGTACTCTGTCGATGAATCACTTTGGATTTGTATCTTGTCGCGGACAACTTGAAACAGTCTACTAGCCAATAAATTACGATTCAGTTTTTCATAAAAGGAAAAGATGAATATCAAAGCCTCACAGTTTAAACTCTTTTCGAAGACTAGATCATTTTTTTAAATGATTAATGACCAAACAGTCACCGTTATTACTCCCAATACTCTTTCTTGTTAAGCTTCTGTTCTTGTAGCTTGTAGTAATTGTTCTTTGTGTATTTTTTACGGCTAACTCAGGCCACTTAGCTAGTAATGTCAACAGCTGGCATTTTGCTGCTCGTTAGCAAATAACTACAAGGGATATTTTTTGACAGCTGCGTTTGTGACGCATTAAAATGATTGATGTCCGTTTCTGGGGATATTTACACTGGGTATTTGCAGCATAAAGGGTTCGCCGTTTAACGTGTTTCAAAAACAAATAGAGTTGCTGGGTTCAATTAAAATAAACGCGATTACGACTGGGCGTTGGGAATTAGGAGTGACTGAGGGATATAGCATAGTCTTGTAATGATCTCTTGCGAAATAGTTAGTAAGTCTCTTCCGTGGGCGCCTATATGTTCTACATGTCGCGCGCGTGGCTCTCCTTCCGCAGAGCTCTTCTAACAAATTATAGGGGAGGCGAAGGCGCGCGAGAAAAGGTAAGAATGGGCCGAGAGGAAGATCTGAGGCGTGCATGCAGAACACCCCTGCCAAACGCTTGCGCATGCGTGAATTTGCAAGTCTAGAGTAAACATTGCAAGAGATGTGGCAACAACAACCAGACAGCGAAGACTAGTAAGTAAGACTCGACTAATTAGTTCAGGCTGAGGATTTAGTTTCGGCACGGTTTCGGTAAAAACATAAAACGTTCATTTCCCCCCAACAATTGACTAGAGTGAGTCAGCCTTCCAGATCTTCCAGCCTTAGGGTTAGCCGCTTAAGGTTTTGTTGTGTTTAAGCCCAGTTCTCATATGTCTCCGACGGTCGCCGATTTGTGATTTAGATGCATGTTAAAACGGTAAAAAAGAAAAGTAATAAAGAACAATGTAGAAAGCAGTGCTTTTCTGCATTGTTCTTTATTACTTAACATGCATCTGAATCATGGATCGGCGACGGTCGGGGACATGAGAACTAGGCTTTAGGGATCGAAAAGATTGCTAAAGTGTTGAGACTCACTGAAGCTTGACGACAAATTTGACGACGTATTTTGGAAAAGCCGCGAAAGGACTGGACGGGTTAGTAAGACGTTACCGTACATTGTACCCCGGGTACAATGTACGGTAACGTCTTACAATGTAGCGTACCGTCTTATATAGAGCACGACGTCTTTGAATGTGGAGTAACGTCTTATAATGTAGCGTAATGTCTTATATAGAGCATGACGTCTTAGAATGCAGCGTAACGTCTTAGAATGTAGCGTAACGTCTTATATAGAGCACGACGTCTTAGAAGGCGGCGTAACGTCTTACAATGTAACGTCTTAGAATGTAGCGTAACGTCGTATATAGAGTGTACGGCCGTATGCAAAATTGCAAATGTGCTGTTATACCTGAAATGTATGAATGCATGATGGCTAATGCACGTAAATTTAGGGGAGGGGGGCCCTACACATGTCAGTCCAGGGGCACGGCTTTTGCTCTCGCCGGCCCTGCCGAGTTATCCCAACGCTTCACCCCGAGTTATCATAATTGCGCATGCGTAATTATACAAAAGTTGACCCTACCCCCGACATAACTCGGGGGAAAGCGTTCACATGGAGGTAGGGTTAACTCTGGCCCCAGGGTTACCCTATATCGCTCAGACCGAGTTATCCATATCCTCGAGTTATCTTGGTCTCATGTGAACGGTTTACTTTTTTAACACCGAAATGAACTAACATCGACATATCTCGGACAATAGGGACAACCCTACCACCCGAGATAACTCGCCTCATGCCAACAGGCCCTAACAGATTATTGATTGTAAGACGTTACTTCACATTCTATGGCTGTGCGCTATCGAAATTTTTTTGTATGCCGTTGGGATACTGAAGTTAAGACTTCTAGTATCCAAAACTAAAATTTAGTATCCCATGGATATCGGTATACAGCAAATTTCAAGCCTTGGGTACACAATGGTTTCAACATTTCTTTGGTCTGCATTACACCAGTCACTAGTGATTGACGTCGCGTCTGGCGATTGTACCTCGGTAGTTGTGAAACTGGGGCAACTTTGACCCTAGTCCCCGGGTTATCCGGCTACACCCCCAAATCTATCAAATATGTTAATAAACTAGAAGTTTTATCAAAAGTGAAGTGCTGCGAGTTGCTACCATTCACTATTTAGTAGTAAAATACTTGTTATCGTCCGAAGCATTTTCAATTAAAGAGCTTAAGCATGCGACGTTTTCCTCAACATGGACGTCACACATACTTCTCTTTAATAAATCAATATATTCCAGCTCCAAACAATGCCAACTTGCCAAGAAAAGTCCCCGAGGAGGAAAGACAACGTGGAAAGACAACAATTTAATAATGCCTGCCACTGATCGGTAGACATTGCGTTTACCGAAGATCATCGCCCACGAAATCCTAAGAATCGAGTTTGTGAACGCATATAAACTCGGCCCAGACCTCGTCAAGATTAGTGAGCTGAATACGTTATTCATGAGAATTTCAGTCTAATTAATTTGTCAGTTATTCTAACTGAATTAATCCGTTAAATTGCATTCGAAATTAGATAGTGAAAATTCCGACAGTGATGGTGGATTCACCTTGATTATAACCCGTTATGTTTTTAAATCTTTGATTCATAATTTATGGTGACCATATTAAAGCCAAAGTTTTTATTTTGTGTTCGACTGAAAAGCTAAAACCAACTCGCTTTGAGTAAATAGACAGACCGTTAGAACCTTTGACAGTTGGGCTATCATTGCGCCTTATACTTAAGTTCAGTTTTCACTCCGAATTATTTAGTATGTAGTTTATTATGGGAAACGACACTGAGATTTTCTTCACATCTCGGAAAGCCCTCGGACAACTCTCTTCTGTCCGAATTGTGACAAGTTCAATTGTCTTTAGTACATTATATTTTCGTTAACGGGCATCTGGAGAAGCCCTCCGACAGGAATGAATTAACCAGTTCTGCTCTTTACTTGTTAGTCATGCATTCTACTCTGATTAATAAACACTTAAGATTTTACTAAAGACATCTAAGCAAGAAAGAAAAAAGTCACCCATTCTTTCCGAACGAAACAGTTCAGCACTATTGATTTGATTTATTGATTGATATCTAAGGAAAACCACATGATAAATGCAAGAGTTGATTAATTTAGTATACCCATACCTTTGATCACAGACTTTGCCTTTCCAAATTTCCTATATCTTTAAAGTAGCATTATTCGAGATTCGAGTGATTCTCGTTGTTGTTCGGTTGATGTTTCTTCTGTTAATTTTTGGCACCGATAAATTTTCGTAGCTGAACAATATCGGACATACTTGGTTAACGAACCACCGTTATTATGTAAAAAACCGTTAAAAATCGTTATACGCTCTCAAGATATTGTGCTGTGTTGTTCTCCGTTTTTGCCTAGTCATCTTACACGAGCCTATATATGCTCCGAGCCCTTTACTTTGGGCTGCCCGAAATACATTCATCGAAATTGCGTGTGTAGAGAAAACCTTACTAGCATCCGCGGCAGTATATCTGAAATGCATGTGGTCAGCCGCACACGAGAGCTCTTAGCTGAGGTATATAGTCGCCTCACGAGGCCGTTTGCTCAGAAAGGTTCTCTGATACCAAACGCGATACCAGACACGGTAGATATTTGGCGGCTCACAGTTCGCGAAGCTGAATTCTCTGGAAAAGCGATATGCGCACACGAGGGAGTCTTGCTGAGTAAGTGGCCTTATAAGCGGTTAGCTGATCAGTCAAAAGATCTGGTGTGCAACCCCAGTTAGAAACCGGGTTAAATCTGACTCTCATGATGAAGTCTTATGTATTTTACTCTGGCTAGACGCGGATTTTACTTGTCACCGGGGAAAACGGGAAATTCACTGACGGGACTTGGTTTCGCTACGTTGACGATACTATTACTGCACTGCACTGCACTGCACTGCACTGCACTGCACTGCACTGCACTGCACTGCACTGCACTGCACTGCACTGCACTGCACTGCACTGCACTGCACTGCACTGCACCGCACGACATCACACCGCACCGCACCGCACTACACCACACTACACCACACCACACTACATCACACCACACCACACCACGCCACACCACACCACACCACACCACACCACACCACACCACACCACACCACACCACACCACACCACACCACACCACACCACACCACACCACACCACACCACACCACACCACACCACACCACACCACACCACACCCCACACCACACCACACCACACCACACCACACCACACCACACCACACCACACCACACCACACCACACCACACCACACCACACCACACCACACCACACCACACCACACTACACTACACTACACTACACTACACTACACTACACTACACTACACTACACTACACTACACTACACTACACTACACTACACTACACTACACTACACTATACACGAGAACAACATTGTTGATTTTTACGATCAATACCCCAGCTTAAACGCAATATATTCTGACCCCTTGCTGCAAGGGAAAAGCACTACTGCACTAATTTCCGCGTCACCTTATAACCCGTGCCGTTTACACCTAGTGCGGAGTTTTACTACTAGGATAACAAGGCGATATTTCCCATGTCACCTGGCTATTATAACTCCTACAAAATCCCTGATTGTAGTCACGAACTGGGTTTTAGCTGTCGCGTAACCTGCGTTGATTACGCTGCGCCAGTTCAGTTCAATAGATTCGACACTCTGGGGACTGTATTTTTTCTCGTTTTCTTTATTAGCGTCACTCTCTCTAATTCTCCTCCCGGACTTCTCTCCTCACATCTATCTTTACAACCTTCAACTATCGTGTCTGAAACCCAACTGCCAAACCTTAGACTCCAGTGTCGGGATCTAGGTTGGCTTACAATGTTTCTTTGTATAATTAACAACTAATCAATTGTTCGTGACAAGTTCTTTGTTCTTATTGCATATGATAATCGGTCAATAATCTCGTGCATGTTTTTAATTCTATAAAATGTTACATATATAATTAATTAGCATATATACCTCGCAGGTGAATAGTGCTTTTCGCGCAATCTGACTGGCTCCTCTAGCTCGGGATATCCTGCATTATTCATTTTGCTTTGTTTACCGAGGCAGGAGATTTTGTTGATAAACAAGGGTGATGTAGTAGAATAACGAGAAAAGTCAACAAAATTGGGTAGAAGAGTGTCCCCAGGTATGTTTCTTTACAAGTTTCTAGCCATTAATATGTTCAAAAGTTGTATTAAAAAACTGTTTTGTCGACAAATATCGAGTACGACAAGTGTCCAAGTTGCTAGCGGTCGTGTTTTGTATAAAGTACCGTAAAATATGAGTTAACAATGTTAAACTTGTTATTTCATTTATGAGGTATATGCTAAAACAATTATTCACCTCAGTGTCGGCGAATAGTGTGGATATTCACCTCGCCGAAGCGGCTCGGTGAATATCCAGCACTATTCACCTCCACTTCGGTGAATAATTGTTAACTATTCTACCACACTAGCCATCACCTATATAGCTACAAATGGGAATATGGTAAGCTTTGAGTACTGCCAAGAATATAGTTTCTAACGTTTCGAGCAAAGGCCCTTCGTCAGAGAGAAACGTGACGAAGGGCCTTCGCTCGAAACGTTGGGAACACATTCAATATTTTCGGCAGTACTCCAACCTTACCCTGGTAAAGTAAAACGGAGCTATAATATAACGGGTTTGTAAGTAAAAATGATTAATTATTGAATATAACGGAAGTAATTGAATAAGTGGTCGTCTGCGAGGCGAGTTGGTCGCCAAAGAGATCAGTCGAGTGTACATAGAGTCTTGAAATTCAGGAGTGAGTCATCCCAGAGGTATTTACATGCATGGGGCTGGGCTTGAGGACAGGCTCTTTTATTAACCAAATATGGTCGTTGTTACTTCAAGATTTACGTCAATTGTCTTCCAGGCCAGTTCATGATCATTCGGCAACGTATGTATATTGAGTTTGAGAGGTAAAAGTATGCTTACTACGTCGGTTCCAATTGTGGTCCCAATCGGACTTAGATTCTGTTTACACAGAAAGTCGGCCTGGAGTTGGGCTGGCTTCAAAACATCAGTTCGGTCTGTCAGGCTGACCAGAGATTAATAAAAGTAGCGTGCTGCGTAGGCAGTGTAGAAGCAACAATCGAAATATAGTAAGGTTAGATATACTGCCGAAACAGAGAACGTAGGAGTCTAACGTTTCGAGCGAAGGCCCTTCGTCAGAGAGAAACGTGCCTTCGCTCGAAACGTTAGACTCCTACGTTCTCTGTTTCGGCAGTATATCTAACCTTACTATATTTTGACCTGAGATTAGGCCGGCGTGAACTGAAAGTCAGGCCGTACTCATTAAAACGATATGCACTAAAAACACTACAACCGATCTAAGGTGAGTCCGTACCGAGATGGAGTTTGGGTCGAAGCTGATGCTTTATTGCACTTTTGATGTTGAAATACGAATTAAGAAACTTTATTCTAAGCGTGAGTGAGGCATACATATGTATTCCTTTTAATTTCACACGATACAAGTTAGTTTTTGATCAGGCCGAAAGCTGTTGATCACATGCATGCAGCCAGCCAACCGTTCAAGTGAAGTACTTCAAGTGTTCAAGAGATAGAGTTTCCGCTCACTTGTTCCGCATTCGTAAATAATAAATTCTTTCCAAACATTCTTATTATTAATTAATGCACGTCAATGATTGTGTTATTGCCAATATTTTTTGTTAGTGTCACTATTTTCGTGGTATAGTAATATATTGTTAAAGGTCAGCTCAAAGCAAATTACATTTTTTGCTATTAAAGCACGTAGAATCCGAATAAAATTATGATGATTTGGGGATTGTCGAATTTTGAAGTATTTTTTATAAAAAGCCGTGTTGTATAAAAGAGTCTGGCACTATCAAGTGTGTGACGTAAACGGTGGAACGACTTTACGATCCATTAAAGTAAACACTCGAAAAGCGTGAAATATACTTTAATACATGTGCGGTTGGAAACTTAGCTTGCACAAGTTATATTCATCATAAATCAGCTTTTCTTATGATTTCAATCGTCCAAGGTTCAACTGTTTACGTCACAAAGTTGCTAGTGGCAGACTCTTTATACAACACGGCTTTATTTAGAACACTTCGTTAAGAAATTCAGAAATCAACAAAAAGTACGGTTTGTTTCAAATTTATCATCATATTCGTATTGTCCATACTTAGGCACATATATACCTTATTCAAGCAGAATAAGGTTACAATACAGCAAGATTATCAAAGGCTTAGTTGTGTTAGTGCTGGGCAACAACATACCTGAGGTATGTGTGTGTTAACAGTTCTTTGTTATATAGCTAGAATTTCACTGGATGCAACGAGGACTGTCATTGGTTGGTTTGTGGTCACATGACCTTAGTTAAATTTCAATGTCTACCGAGTGGGCAATAATTGAGAACTTATTGCCCGCTAGAACTTTGAAAGTTTCACGGCATCCTATAAACAAAAGCTTTTTTGGTACGAAAAAAAAAAATATTTATAGGTATTCAAAGCATGTGTGAAGATTAACTGGAGAAATGTATTGCTGTTCTTTTGTTCTGAGACTTATATTTGTTTGGTTGAAGTAAAGTTACGGAGCCAGGCGAAATGTTTTGGTAAGTCTTAGCGTTTGTCTTTTGTGTACTTTCCCTTGATAAACGTCGAAATTATTCAGCGAAACTCAAGCTATATAACAAAACACTTAATGTCTGCTCCCTCGGGAAACAGTTAGTTTTGTTTTAATTTCCCTTGAGTCTCGATGTTTCCCTCGACTTCGTCTCGGGAAATATCAAGACTCTCCCTAGTTTGGATGAGTAATTAAATCGTCTGGCGTTAGACAGGGTAAAACAATAAAGGGACCGTTTTTGGCTGGATCTGCAGGCAGGAATGCGTTGATGTACTACTATACCTATAACTTCGCAGGAAAGGCCAAAGGCAACCAATACATTACGTTGCAATGCTTATTGTAGGGTTGCTAAGATTTAACTGGGACAACGTAATATAATGTATGTAGTTTACGGTGAACGCAAATTAACATGAGCATTTGCAGGCTCGACTTTAAACTAACTTTATTTATACTGGATAAGTCAACGATGACGGAGATATGGTTTTACAGACTTTCATCAAATTATTTTTTATCAGGTAACATAACGCCTTTCTTGGGCAAATTAATAAGCGAATAGATGGAATTTTACAGTATCAAGTTCAATGAATTAATTAATTGCTCGCTATTCCAGTGCTGCATGGGCTAGCCAGTTTTGGCGAAATCGTACGTTTGCCATTATTTCTTGTTCATTTTCATCTTGTGTTTATATGAGAGCCTAGCCAGCCCGCCGAAATCTCGCGGCTTTGTGTGACCGAGAATCGACATCTCGATTACTCAGGCTGGGTTTTCCCCATGTAAACACGATTGACCGTTTGACTCGCCTACCCGCGGGCTCAGAGGCGTAGGAACGGATTCAAAGTTGGGGGGCTGAAGTCGACATGCAGATAATCAGTGACCGCATTTTTAGCGGGGTTCGGGGGTGCTCTCCCGCGAAATTTTGAAATCTAGAACCTCAGAAACACAATTTGCAGCAATTTGAGGAAACGTTTTCATCTAATTCTACAGCAAGCATAGTTCAAATTTTAACATAAAAACGAAGAAATTATTAAACCAAGTAACCAACATGCCTTAAAACCTCGACAGACGACACTTCACAAAACTGAACACTTTTTAGGGATTGTATTCATTGAAGTCGCTTTAATAATCTTTCAATAATTGTGTTTAAACACCTACACAATAGCTTCTAATTCTTCGTCAACTTAGCTTCCGTATAATTAACTTTGTTGTCGTCGTCACTCGCCATTTTATCAAGAGCTAAGATTTATATAGACTCCGATTAATCGCAGGCATTCTCAAATTTGTGGTTTCTGACTGGTAAGCTGCTTTTTATTGACAAACTTAAAAAATATGGTATACTATACAAACAAGTGAAGTACAAATAAAGTAATTTTAATACGAACCAAAGATGAACCCCGTAGGTAGATTACCGTAAGTAGCTGCTCCCCTAGCCACTGTATAGTCGTACTAATACAATCATTAAATTTAGCAACGCTTGTCCGCTTGTCCTGACTTTTTTTGGGGGGGCTTAGCCCCCCGCTTCCTACGCCTCTGCGCGGGCTGGCACTGAAAGCTTCGTCGTTACACGCGACAAAATTTGGTTTGATCAGCTTTTTCGACATATTTTCAATTCTGCTTTGTTCGTGTATAGTTGAGATTTCGTGTCTTGTCGGAACTGGTAAATCACGCAGTTATTAGCATAACAAACAAGCCAGCCAAGCAGGCTAGGCAAGCTGGCCCTTCTCATGTAAACACGAATGAAAATCTCGACAAAGCGGGCTAGCTCGGATACCCGAACTAGCTCACCTCCATCATAGGCATAGCTACTTCCATTCCTACACTCCCAGTCTTCAAACCTTACTCTGGTAAAGTAAAACGGAGCTATAATGTAACAGTTTTGTAAGTAAAAAAGAGTAAATGAATATAACGGAAGTAATTGAATAAGTGGTCGTCTACGATGCGAGTTGGTCGCTCAAAGAGATCAGTCGGGTGTACATAGAGTCTTGAAATTGGAGTGAGCCGTCATAGGCATAGCTACTTCCATTCCTACACCCACAGTCTTAACATCATAACGGGAATGGACATGGAATTCCCCGACGGATTCTCGGAGCGATTACGGCCTCAGGCAAGCTCTGATAATTTTGTTATTTCATCATTCTTTAGCAGATTGTTTGCCACCGCTAAGATATTCATAATGTTATATCATTTTTCAAACACTTTTCTTATCTTTATAGAAATGCGTTCACCGTACTATAGTTCTTTTTAGCTATTAATATCTCCTACCTTCTCCTTAGTAAATTCGTTGCCCTCTTACTTGCATGCTGGGCCTCCAAAAGCAATTCGATTTTCCGTGTCTATTTGTTCCACTCTGAACATGAAATTGAATTCCGGCCGAAATTCAACTTCAATTAGACAGAAACCAGATCTCCTATTTTGAGATATTTACTTAATATCTCTGTGCTGATTAAACAATAATCGAATCATATTAAACTCCCTCCCAAGTTCGTTATGGAATTTCTACGCGTATACGGTTAACAAGGCCAGGTCTAGCTGCGATTGGTTAATTGCATTAAGTCTAAATGTCTGCGACATTTGTCTTAAACGTTTCCCCATAGTCATCTTGTCTCGATCACATTTCATAACCTTTTAGTTTTCTGAATAACAATTTCAATTAATCAGCCACATCGGTGCGTGGGGCTGACCTCTGTTGTACACGCGAGATGTCTTTGGGACTCTGAAATGCCATGCATTTCTCCGGATTTGGGGAAGATATTTTACAGAATTTGAAGTTTAGAAAACGTTAGATTAGAATCAATTTTCAAAAGACAACATTTTTGCCGACATTGGAACAATACAATACAATACAATACAATACAATACAATACAATACAATACAATACAATACAATACAATACAATGGAATGGAATGGAATGGAATGGAATGCAATGCAATGCAATGCAATGCAATGGAATGGAATGGAATGGAATGGAATGGAATGGAATGGAATGGAATGGAATGCAGTGCAGTGCAGTGCAGTGCAGTGCAGTGCAGTGCAGTGCAGTGCAGTGCAGTGCAGTGCAGTGCAGTGCAGTGCAGTGCAGTGCAGTGCAGTGCAGTGCAGTGCAGTGCAGTGCAGTGCAGTGCAGTGCAGTGCAGTGCAGTGCAGTGCAGTGCAGTGCAGTGCAGTGCAGTGCAGTGCAGTGCAGTGCAGTGCAGTGCAGTGCAGTGCAGTGCAGTGCAGTGCAGTGCAGTGCAGTGCAGTGCAGTGCAGTGCAGTGCAGTGCAGTGCAGTGCAGTGCAGTGCAGTGCAGTGCAGTGCAGTGCAGTGCAGTGCAGTGCAGTGCAGTGCAGTGCAGTGCAGTGCAGTGCAGTGCAGTGCAGTGCAGTGCAGTGCAGTGCAGTGCAGTGCAGTGCAGTGCAGTGCAGTGCAGTGCAGTGCAGTGCAGTGCAGTGCAGTGCAGTGCAGTGCAGTGCAGTGCAGTGCAGTGCAGTGCAGTGCAGTGCAGTGCAGTGCAGTGCAGTGCAGTGCAGTGCAGTGCAGTGCAGTGCAGTGCAGTGCAGTGCAGTGCAGTGCAGTGCAACCTATATTCACTCTAAAAAGATATTAGTTATAAATATACAAGTGTAGATAGAGTTGGTTAAATATAAAATACATTTGCAGATAAAGATCATACTTACATTTTTTTATAAGTAAGAATTTAGAAAAAGTCGAAGACATCACACGGAAATGCATTAGAATTCTTCTAATTCTGTCGGTTGGTTTAGCATGCATCATATGTTTTGGATATTAAAGAAAAGTGAAAAGATGGTAAACTGCCAACGATAGTTTCGATGATGAAATACTGACGTTTCGAGCCGAACTCTTATTACAAGGAGAACTCGGAGTGGGAAACTTGAGTTACTATGTTTTTCTAAAACTCTACGCACGATTTTGAAAGGATGCATTGGGCATCCTGAAAGGGGGCGTCTTGTTTTAGCACCAGATGCCATGGGGAGCATTTTTGAAGGGGATGATCCTGATACGCTGGGCTGGCTCGCTAAGTCAACGTTTTATGAAGGGGGCATGCAGCTCTCGTATCCCCCCGGTTCCAACATTTGCATTTCTTTCGCGTGCTGTCAAATGTAGGCTACTTCAATGCTATTCATTTCCAATGGACTTTAATTACTTCCGCATCAATAATCACTTGTTGGAAAAAAACTGCATGCACAAGCAAAAATGCCGCTCGTCGAGTCGGTAATTAATCTACGTAAATATGCCACAACATTTAGTCGCCATTATGGTGACACTATCACGTCAGCAGTGCAGGTGCTACTGTCGAACTTAATTAGCAGCATTATCTTTGGCGTCAAACGCAACGGAAGATTATCACTATGACAATACGGTAATTTAACTCCATATTGCCATAGTGATATCGACTTAATAGACCCTTTCACGGTTTCGGACGCCATTTTGTTTGGGGGGCAAACAAACTCGGTTGCTCGGTAACTACGCATATTATTCCTTGTTAAATGTTGTCTGATTCTACAGTTCCATGTGTTTAAACGCTGTTTTTTACCTGAAAATCTGAAAGATATCCATTCCTACTGTTTTATCACGACCACCAACACAACACTTGTCTCCACGACCCATCTAAATCTCCAGAAGATACAGTAAAATAGTTGTATTTTGAACGATATTTCACAAATTTAGAAAGAAAGTTTAGGAAAACAGAAAATGTCTTCTTAATATGCTAATATAATAAAAGCAGTTGTGAAATTTTACATTCAATTTGAAGTATATATAAGCGGCAACCTCGGAGGCAACATCATCAGAATTCAAGAGATTCAAGGTTCGCTAATCAAGCGTAAATAATCACATTAAACTTTGTTTTTGTCGTAACAAAAGACTACTACGTACCTTTCTAAACTTAGAGAAAATTCCTCGAGAGGTATGAATGGATATCTTTCAGATTTTCAGGTAAAAAACAGCGTTTAAACACATGGAATTGTAGAATCAGACAACATTTAACAAGGAATAATATGCGTAGTTACCTAGCAGCCGGGTTTGTTTGCCCCCCAAACAAAATGGCGTCCGAAACTGTGAAAGGGTCTATTGGAAAAGTAGGACACTGTGGCCCAGAGCTAGATTACAACGTCTGCCATTTTATTTTAGTTTTGTGGCCAAGTTGTTCGCATTTGTGATAGTAAAAGACGACATTTAGGAAGAGCTAAAGTTGTAATTTACTATCTACGATAACAACGATGTCGAACGCAAATGTTGTGCCTTCGATTTGCCGCGGCGCGCAACCTAAATCTGCTCAAATACCCGATTCCCGGTCACAAGAAAACAATTCTCATCAACAAGCAGAACATATAATTGTTCTTCTAAATATACTGCCTTCAATGGTGGAAACGGGAACTTCCAACGCACAAAAACAAAAAGAAAACGTTGCTCTTTGTATCGGATCTGTCCTACTTTCTTCATTAATTTCCATTGTGATATCTTCCGTTGCGTTTAACGCCAAAGATATGGATTTCGCGTATATATTAGGGACTGTTCATATGGGGCTAGCCCAGTTACAGGGCTGATCTTGTGTCACGAAAATCTTTCTATGACCGCAAAAAAGAATTAGAATACCGTATGTGCTATACTTACAAAAAAACGAAGGGAATTTTGCTTTGTCAATAGTCCGTGATAAGATTTTCGTTACATAAACCGGGTTAGCCCGCCTCGTGTGAACGGCCTCTTAGAATATATACATTTTTATGATCCAGTTAGTTGGAAACGGCGCTAAAAAGTCCCAAAACACCGTTGCTTTCACACGCGGTACCAGTCTGACGATCTGAGTTTGTATATCGCTTCGGTGATTCGGCTGTATGACGTACTGTTTAATAAACGAGCAGGAGTGTTTTATCAGATATAAAGACACGAGACGAAGCCGAGTGTTTTTATTAAGAATTAAAAAACGTGTCGCGTGCGATTATCGAGTTATAATGCACGCGAGATGCGTGTAAAGCACGAGGCGATAACCGAGTGTTTTACTAGCTTGTCGAGTGCATTATAACTCGATAATCGCACAGCGACTAACTTTTTTATTTCTTTTATAAAATAATGACTTTAAATTGTCAATAAACCCTAGAAAAGTAAGCAGAAAAACAGATTACCTATCTCAGGACGATTTTGTTACCATTTAGCGCCACGCGTGGCCCCGTACAACACGTCGGGGATTTTAGCGATGAAAATGCACTTAAAGTTGCACTGAAAACATTCTGCTGTGTTAATTACGTGATTAGACATATATCCAAGTAATTTTTGACTTTCGTTGATGATTAAATCCACATAAAATTCATCAAAAACGACAAAATCGTCGGCGCGAAGTATCTCGTGTGCCGTGCCGTTATGGAGTTATAATGGCACGCTTGTTTGACCCAATAGCCAATCAGAGTGCGTGTTGTCGTTCATTTACTTCCAGTTATTTTATAATATCTGATAAAACACGAACTGCGAGTTTATTGAACGGTTTCAAAAACGAATCACTTGGTAAGTTCATTGGCGTAGTAACTTTGAAAAATAACCTTGTTTAAGCCGAGAAAATTAAAGCTAAAGTTTATGTAAATCAGGAAGAATCTTTATCATATACAGTGTGTATAAAAAAACCCTGAACCCTTAGAAAACAACCTATTGTAGTAGTTTGAAAGCCGTAAAAGCGCTGCGTTATAAATTAATCAGCACATAAGTTAAACAGGAAGAGAAAAAGCTTTTAAATACTTTCACCATGCATACACTTCAAGTTATCTTAATTTCCAAGGCGAAGTGCTTAGGGCTTTCTAGCTACAATAGGTTGTTTTCTAAGGGTTCAGGGTTTTTTGATACACACTGTATAAAGACACTGATTAAACTTTAATTTCTTTTGAATTTTCCTCATGAATTAATAGAATAATCAAACTTTTTGTCTTGAAATGGCTGATTTATGTAAACTGCTAGGTTAATTAAAATACAAAAGTTTGTTCCATTTGCTAATGGAACAAACTTTTGTTTTAAAATATTATATGTCCACTTATGAATCAGAATGCATGGCGCCCTTTTCCAACGTACCGTACTAAATTAAGAAGTCTTGTAGCGATCGTTTTATTCATAGTTAATAGAAAATATACATGGTTTGGAAGCTCACAAAAGTCATTGTTTTATGTTTTTGTTCAGGTTTATGGAAATTTTTGCACTTTCACGGTTACTGAACATATTGTGTTTTCTGTATAATGAAGCAATCATCCAATAGCAACGTTTGGGTTCAATCACTCAACCGTACTGTTTAAATATTAATAAGCCTAAAACAAAGGATTTGGCACCTTCATGTACCTTTCAACATGAATCGTAGCTTGATTGTTAACCGCTTTGAAGTTTGCCGGGTTTCCAAACCATGTATATTTTCTATTAACTATGTTTTATTCAATTAAATATGCCGGGTTGTTGTTTGTGTCATGTGTTGTGTTGGATGTGTTGTGCTAGCTGTTGTGTATATTTTTTTAAACTTGTTTTTGTTTTTACTAAATTTCTAGGAACATCCATTTTGGAACATGGAATATTACCATTCTGAAAAGTTTTGGATGCTGGTAGTAATTTGCCATGCCAAGGACGACGAGATGCTTTTTGGAATCAAATGAAAAGAAGGGCTTGTTTCTGAGTGTAGCAGGGACACATGATGAAGAAGAGGAATTGTAAAATGTAGAGTGCTACTTTAAATGTACGACGTACAGAGGACTTTTGACTTGACGTTAAACTGAAGTTTGGACTGGACATTGGACTGGATTTTGGGCTGGACTTTAAACTTTAGACTGTACTGTACTGTACTGTACTGTACTTTGGATTGGACTTTGGACTGAACATTGGACTGTACTTTGGACTGGACTGGACTTTAGACTAGACCTTGGACTGAACTTTGGACTAGACTTTAAACTGGGCTTTAGTCTGAACTTTGGACAGGACTTTGGGTTGGACTTTAGACTAAACTTTGGACTGAACTTTGGACTGAACTTTGGACTGAACTTTGGACTGAACCTTAGTCTGAACTTTGGACTGGACTTTAGTCTGAACTTTGGACTGAACTTTGGACTGAACCTTAGTCTGAACTTTGGACTGAACCTTAGTCTGAACTTTGGACTGAACTTTGGACTGAACCTTAGTCTGAACTTTGGACTGGACTTTAGTCTGAACTTTGGACTGAACTTTGGACTGAACCTTAGTCTGAACTTTGGACTGGACTTTAGTCTGAACTTTGGACTGAACCTTAGTCTGAACTTTGGACTGAACTTTGGACTGAACCTTAGTCTGAACTTTGGACTGGACTTTAAACTGGGCTTTAGTCTGACCTTTGGGCAGGACTTTGGGCTGGACTTTAGACTAAACTTTGGACTGAACTTTGGACTGAACTTTAGTCTGAAGTTTGGACTGAACCTTAGTCTGAACTTTGGACTGAACCTTAGTCTGAACTTTGGACTGGACTTTAAACTGGGCTTTAGTCTGACCTTTGGGCTGGAATTTAGACTAAACTTTGGACTGAACTTTGGACTGAACTTTAGTCTGAACTTTGGACTGAACTCTGGACTGAACTTTTGGACTGAACTTTGGACTGAACCTTAGTCTGAACTTTGGACTGGATGTTGGCCTGAATTTTGCACTGGACTATAGAGTAGATTTTAAGCTGGATTTTGGACTAGACTTTAAACTGGGCTTTAGTCTGAACTATGGACTGAACCTTGGACTTTGGACTGGACTTTAGACTAGACTAGACTTTAAACTGGACTTTGAACTAGACGTTAAACTGGGCTTTAGTCTGAACTTTGGACTGGACTTTGGATTGATCTTTAAGCTGGTAATTGGACTAAACTTTGGAACCACGCTTTGGGATATTAAGTCCAGTCCAATGTTTAAGTTAAATGTGCTCTAAAATCTTTAGGCCATGTGCACACGTATGCGTTTTCATAGGGTTTTTATATTGTTCTCGGTCCTCAGGGGAGCAGAAAACAATGGTCTCATTACCTGAAACAATATGAAAACGCTAAGAAAACGTATAAGTGTGGATGGGGTCTTAGATTGGTACTGATTTTCCTTTGTGTTTTCCTCATGAATTATTAATGAGTTTTTGAATTGTATATATGATGCTTTTGTGAAAATATGATTGATTTTCAAACTGAACTGTGTCGTTTCTTCTTTTATACATGCGTTTCTTGGCCCTTAGTAAATTAGATAAGTTAATGAGCATCCAAATGCGGAGAAAGTTAAACCTGGTTACTGGTTGGATGGGAGTAGTACTTGTAAATTAGATAAGTTAATGAGCATCCAAATGCGGAGAAAGTTAAACCTGGTTACTGGTTGGATGGGAGTAGTACTTGCATAGGTGAGTCCCTGTTTTACTTCAGCTTAATCGATTTTAGCTAGTTTTCCTAATTAGTTTTGAGCCTTGAGAGTCGGCTAGAAGATTAGGCATTGAAGTAAAGTTAATGAACTTTGTTATTCATAAACGTCCCACAATAAATTGTCATGACAGCCAACTGTAATAGACTTAGACTTATGCAAGTGCTTGTGACCGAAAACTTTGTGCCTTCGTTGACATCTTTCAAGTAAAGCAATGTTAGCAAAGGAAAGAGAAGCCGCCAATAAAGTAATTACGTAGCCAAGCGCAATAAAACAACACCATAACAGAACCAAAGTAAATAGACGCTTGGTAGACGTTCGCAGAAATAATTTATTCAAGAATAATAATTAAGAAGTGTCCCACAATATTTGGAGAAAAATAATTAGTCATAAGCAACATCTCAAGCTGATAAACAATGTTTGGCTATCGCCATGACACATGATGCACGTACGCTCAAGCCTGCCAGACTAAGACCTTTGGTTTGGCGAGCCAAGGTGGTGCATGTAACGAGAGGAGTCTTTTTGTGTGCAAGTCTTTTTATGCGCAGGTGAAAGTCCGCGTGACATCTAAAATTAGTGTCTCCCACATGTGGTGCAGTAGTGGTTGTAGAATAAAGCTTTACCACATGCAATTGACTGCGCGTGCGAACTAGAAAAAAACAACTAACTTCAGATTCTCCCACATGTGGTGCAGTAGTAGTGATTGTTTGATAAAGCTTATCACATTTAATTAACTACGCAACTACAGATTCTCCCACATGTGGAGCAGTAGTGATTTTTGATATAAAGCTTACAACATCTAGTTAACTGCGCAACTTCAGATTCTCCCACATGTGGAACAGTAGTGATTTTTGATGAAGCTTACCACATTTAATTAACTGCGCAACTTCAGATTCTCCCACATGTGGAACAGTAGTGATTTCTGATAAAGCTTACCACATTTAATTGACTGCGCATGCGGAGTAGAAAATAACTAACTTCAAATTCTCCCACATGTGGTGCAGTAATGACTGTTGAAGAAAGCCTACCGCATGTGATTCACAGCGCAAGCGGAGTGGAAAATGGTTAGATTGCTTTTTAACTTTAACAGTGTTTGAAGTTAAAAATTAAATTTTAAAGTTAAAAATTACACTAAGTTTAAATGTTTAAAATGCAGCAAGAAACGATGGATCTCTCCTCTTGAGCAGTTTAGTTTATCTCAACTTAAATTTTGCGCTGACTCTTCCACTTCCTTCCATTAAATTAGTCACAATGCAACTAAGAAAATATTTTACAATCTAAACAAGTTATGGTTAACATTTGAACCTGTTCGATAAAAGTCTTCGTCGAATTTACCGTGACCGATCTTAACTTCTGGGGATCTAGTTCCTTGTTCCAATCCTAAATCTCGACCAAAACCTTAACGTGTGGTCATTAGAGTTAGACATTTGCAGTGGTAAACCCTTGAAATTCTATTTATGTTGTAGCATGGTTTAAGCGACATTTGGGACTTGAGACGTCTTCGCCCGTATCATTGAGACGACGAAAGCTTAAAATTTGTGGTTATACCGACCTTGGTGTTTCTAGTTGTACATGTGACGGTCAAAGTATCGCTACTTTGTAAATGACTTGTCTGTTCCGATATGTGTGAGGTTTAGTTTAACTTATTCCTGCCCGCGAGGGCTTCCCCAGAGGTGAATAACAGCCTATGCCGCGATAAAATACTAAAGAACAACAAAGCTGTATATACCAATACAGTTTAGAACTATATTCACGAGCAAAGGTTAGTAATTAGTAAGTGACTTGTCTGTTCCGATATGCGTGAGGTTTAGTTTAACTTATTCCTGCCCGAGGGCTTCCCCAAAGGCGAACATCCTCTGCTGCAATAAAATACTAAAGACCAATAGAGCTGTATATACCTATACAATTTAGAACTATATTCACGACCATGGACAATAAAGGGAAGCCGGTTTGGTTACAACTCTATATTAGTGTCCCACAATATGATCAGAGTATCAATCAGGTCAACAAGATGGCTTTGAACAAAGCTCAGCTGCGAAGGGAATGATGTCGCTATTATTGATTCACCATACGCCAAGGTAAGCAAGCATTCAGTTCTCTGATTAATAGCAACAACCTTAACACCGTCATGAGAGTGACCGCCATTAATGATTAGAGCTCCGGCAAATAGCGAAGTTGATTTTGTTACTAATCGCCTTACGTGTTGCCTTTTCGCGTTATGATAGTTATTTTACGTGTTAGTTTAGCGTGAGAAGTCTCTTCTTGTGATTGAATTGTTTGAAGAAGAAGCTTCTCTTCGACAGCTGTTTAGTATGCGGAACCATATTATTCATAAACGTCCCACAATAAATTGTCATGCCGGCCAACTGTAATAGACTTAGACTTTGCAAGTACTTGCCGCCGAAAACTTTGTGCCTTCGTTGAAGCCTTTAAGGTAAAGCAATGTTTGCGAAGGATCGGCAAATGACGGGGTTGATTTTGTTGTTAGTCGCCTTACGTTTTGCCTTTTCGCGTTATGATAGTTATTTTACGTGTTAGTTTAGCGTGAGAAGTCTCTTCTTGTGATCGAATTGTTTGAAGAAGAAGCTTCCCTTCGCCAGCTGTTTGGTATGCGGAACCATATTATTCATAAACGTCCCACAATAAATGGTCATGTCAGCCAACTGTAATAGACTTAGACTGATGCAAGTACTCGTGAGAAAACTTTGTGCTTTCGTTGACATGTTTCAACGCGAAGCAATGTTGGGGAAGGATAGCGAAGGAAAGAGAAGCCGCCATTAAAGCAATTACGTAGCCAAGGTCAATACCAAACCATAACAACACCATAATTATAACAGAACAAAGTAAATAGACGCTTGGTAGACGTTCGCAGAAATAATTTATTCAAGAATAATAATTAAGAAGTGTCCCACAATATTTAGACAAAAATAATTATTCATAAGTAACATCACAACATAACACATGAACCTTGGCTATCGCCATGACACTTCATGATGCATGCACGCTCAAGCTTGTCAGACTAAGACCCTTAGTTTGGCCAGCGAAGGTGGTGTGTGTGACGAGAGCAAGAGTCTTCTCTTCTCGAGAGGAGAGTCTTCTCTCTCTTCCCTCCCCTGGAGAGGGAACCACCGCATGTGAGAACATAAGAAGAAAAAGAGAGAATGTCTACAGAGTCTGACTTGGAGAAAAAAAAAAAATTAAAAATTTTTTTACTCTTCCCCCCTCCCTCTTCTCCCCCCAACAACTTCCATCTGAAGTTGGAAGGTTTTTTTTTACCAACTTCCATCTGTGGAAGTTGTTTCCAACTGACGATGGAAGTTGTTTATATAGGGCGTTGCCCAGGTGTCCGACCGAGTCCGCGCCTTCGTCAGCGCCCTTGACCACTCAGCCAACAGGCTGGTCGTTGAAAACCACTGTATAATCGGGATACTGATTCCGCCTATAAATAATTAAACACAAAAAAAAAATAAGGAAAACCGTCAATAAGACGATTTTTAAAGGACTACACAACAAATAGAGGTTAGTACGATATCGTTTTAGTGAATATGATGGCTGTATTTGAAAAGAAAATACTTTAAAAACTTATTTTAGTTTCTAAACTACCTGTATGATGATAATAAGATATGCACACTATTAGCATAGCTAGGGGGGCTGGTAACTAAGCCAAAGCCGAGAAGAAGCAAACATGGCGGAAGGGTGTCTTCGTACGGTACCACAATGGTGAGTTGACGAGAAAACAGCAGTATAAAACGAAAGATGAATTCTTCACATTTCGACAGTGACACCGTAAGACGTCCAGGATGCCGAAATTGAAGTTTGGAGAACGTTTGGTGGAAAGACTTAGCGAAAAAATGGGTTAACAAGAAGACCATGTGCCCGAAGGAAAGATGGCGGCTGCTTCTTTGACGATCGAAAATGCCGAGAAGACTTGGTTTTAATGGAAATGGAGAACAACCATACAACATTTTTACAATCCAGTAAGTATAGTGTTTGTAATGAAAATATTTCTAGCCTTGTTTCTTTACTTTTACAAAAAAAAAAATTGGTTTGCTTAACCCGACTAATCTAATTAATTCAAATTTTTTTTAATTGAATTAACAACCATGCTATCTTAAATACTAAATTATTTATACCTTAAAGTTTACTGTTGTAATGCTATTATCAGAGTCCCCTACATAAATAACTCCCTTCAGAAAACTAATTTCTTCTCCCCCAAACTATACTAATAATATATACCACCCAGGTTTCTCAATCTTCCATTTCATTGCATTATCAACCATTTTATTCCATTTCATCTCATTTCATTTCTCTTATCCATTTATTAAATAACATTTTTTACATTCCTCTTATCCAACTAATCTAATTCTGTTCAATATTTTTTTTCTAATTTCTTTATTATTTTTTATTTTAACTCTAGTTTTCAACAACTGAATGAAATGCAATAAAAAGCAAAAAGCAAAAGAAATTTGAAGACACCCACCAAAATAACTATTGCTGATTCAGAATATCAACATTCAAGGTAAGAAGATTGATTGATAATGCAAATAATCACAACTAAAGTTCTAGTGATATGAAGAAGCAACTAACTACACTTATGTAATTTATAAAACTAGTAAAGAAATAAAGTTCTAAATATTTCTACTCCTGTTTGTAGATTCCTTCTTGTATACAAGATTGGAATACAGCTGCCTGGTTTTCAAGCCACACCCAAATCTGGATAGAGCAAGAACTCTCATGGACTTCACAAATGGTGAGTTTAGATGTTCAAAACTTCTATTACACTAAGATGACAACTGAAAAAAATACTAGGCTCTTCAATAGCAATACTAGAAGGTAGCCATAGCAAGCAGATTAAAAGTGTAAGAATTTAACCTCCTAGTCATTATCTTCACTATTCACTAATGGGTAATGGGGGTGTCAGCCCAGTTTTTTGTGGTAGCTGCAGCTGTTTGAAAACTACCTAACACTTCAGCTCTCTTTTCTTTCACTGTTTGTCTTGTTTAAAAAGCTTCATAAAATACTAAACAGAAATATATTTATGAAGGGGATGAGCCATAAAGCAGTGTGGGATTGTTTCACACTTAGCATTGAAGTAGAAGGAGGAAGGTTAAAGTTTTAGGGAAGATAAAATGGAGAAGGTTCAGTGATATAAATAATACGCTTGCATACTTTGCTAAACTTGCAAAGAAAAAAGTTCTAAACATTTTCAACTCCTGTTTGTAGATTCCTATTCAAGATTGGAATACAGCTATCAGGATTTTCAAGCCACACCCAAATCTGGATGGACCAAGCAACTCTCATGGACTTCACAAATGCATGGTGAGTTTAGATGCTCAAAACAATTTCTATTACACTGACAAAAACTGCTAGTCAATTCATTAGCAGTACTACTGTAGAAGACAGCCATAGCAAGCAGACTAAAAGTGTGCACCTCAGTTTTTTTGTGACAAAGAAAATGTTAAAAAAAATCACAATCAAAAGCTGTTTTGAAATAAAAACTTTGAAAAAATATTGGAAACAAAAGGACAAAAAAATAAAATTTATGTTCACTTTAGAATTAGGTAAGGTGATTTTAATATTTGCATTTCACTTTTGGATTGCTTAATAGAAATAAAAAAATATAAAACAAATAAGTTAAAATTAAGATTTCCAGACTAAAATAAACTAAACTAAACTAAACTAAAAATTTATAATAGCTTAAAATTAATAAGATTTATGATGGGTTAAAATTAAGATTTATGATAGGTTGAAATTGAGATTTATGGTAGGTTAAAAGTAAGATTTATGATAGGCTAAAATTAATATTTATGAAAGGCTAAAATTAAGATTTATGATGGGTTAAAATTAAGATTTATATGTATGTTAAAATTAAGATTTATGACAGTTTTAAATTAAGGTTTATGAAAGGTTAAAATAAAGCTTTATGACAGATTAAAGTTAAGATTTATAACGGGTTAAAGTTAAGATTTACGATGGGTTAAAATTAACATTTATGACAGGTTAAAATTAAGAGTTATGACAGGTTAAAGTTAGGATTTATTATAGGTTAAAATTAGGATTTATTATAGGTTAAAATTAAGATTTATGATGGGTTAAAAGTAAGATTTATTATAGGTTAAAATGAAGATTTATGAAAGGTTAAAATTAATATTTATGATGGGTTATAATTAAGATTTATGGTGGGTTAAAATTAAGATTTATGATGGGTTAAAATTAAGATTAAAAATGGGTTAAAATTAAGATTCATGGTGGGTTAAAATTAAGATTTGTGACAGGTTAAAGTAGATTTATTATAGGTTAAAATTAGGATTTATGATTGGTTAAAATTAAGATTAATGACAGGTTAAAGTTAAGATTTATGACAAATTAAAATTAAGATTTATGAAAGGTTAAAATTAAGATTTATGATGGGTTAAAATTAAGATTTATAACATGTTAAAATTAAGATTAATGACAGGTTAAATTTAGGATTTATTATAGGTTAAAGTTAGGATTTATTATAGGTTAAAATTAGGATTTATGATGGGTTAAAATTAAGATTAATGACAGGTTAAAGTTAAGATTTATTATAGTTTAAAATTAAGATTTATGAAAGGTTAAAATTAAGATTTATGATGGGTTAAAATTTATAACATGTTCAAATTAAGATTAATGACAGGTTAAATTTAAGATTTATTATAGGTTAAAATTAGGATTGATTATAGGTTAAAATTAAGATTTATGACAGGTTAAAATTATTAAGATTTATGACATGATAAAATTAAGATTTATTATAGGTTAAAATTAGGATTTCTGATGGGTTAAAATTAAGATTTCTGATGGGTTAAAATTAAGATTTCCGATGGGTTAAAATTAAGATTTATTATGGGTTAAAATTAAAATTCATGACAGGTTAAAATTAAGATTTATGACATGTTAAGGTGGCTCCACACAGTTTCTTGAAAAATGGAAAATACAAGTTTGAGAGTCCAAACACGTACATAAACAATCCGGAAAAAGAATAAAACTAAATGTTATGCATAGTTAAACAGTCTTACAATCAAAAACTGTTACCAAATAAATAGCAACAGTTGTTGCTATGGCAACAATGACATTTCAAAATGGCTGCCAATTACCCTTCAAACTAATTTAATTCGAAAAAAACTTTGGTGACCCCAATTTTTTTTCATCATTAAAACTTTTCTTGAAGTATGAGTAATCAATTGGCCGATTTAAAAAAAATTCTGTAGAACGAATAATTTTTCCCCCCGAAAAATCATGTTTGTTAATTTTTAAAAAAATTTCGTTCTACAGAATTTTTTTAAAATCGGCCAATTGATTACTCATACTTAAAGAAAAGTTTTAATGAAAAAAATATTGGGGGTCACCAAAGTTTGTTTCGAATTAATTAGTTTGAAGGGTAATTGGCAGCCATTTTGAAACGTCATGATTGCCATAGCAACAACTGTTGCTATTTATTTGGTAACAGTTTTTGATTGTTAGACTGTTTAACTATACATAACATTTAGTTTTATTCTTTTTCCGAATAGTTAAATCACGTGTTTTGGACTCTCAAACTTGTATTTTCCACTTTTCAAGAAACTGTATGGAGCCACCTTAAAATTAAGATTTATGACACGTTAAAATTAAGATTTGTGTCATGTTAAAATGAAGATTTATTATAGGTTAAAATTAGGATTTCTGATGGGTTAAAATTAAGATTTATGATGGGTTAAAATTAACATTTATTATGGGTTGAAATTATGATTCATGATGGGTTGAAATTAAGATTTATTATGGGTTAAAATTAAAATTTATGATAGGTTAAAATTAAGATTTATGACAGGTTAAAATTAAGATTTATGACAGGTTAAAATTAGGATTTATGATGGGTTAAAATTAAGATTTATGACAGGTTAAAATTAAGATTTATGTCAAGTTAAAATTAAGATTTATTATAGGTTAAAATTAGGATTGATGATGGGTTAAAATTAAGATTTATGATGGGTTAAAATTAAGATTTATGATGGGTTAAAATCAAAATTAAAATTAAGATGCTGGGTTAAATTTAAGATTTATGACATGTTAAAATTAAGATTTATGACATGTTAAAATTAAGATTTATGACATGTTAAAATTAAGATTTATGACATGTTGCAATTACGATTTATGGCCGGTTAAAGTTAAGATTTATTATAGGTGAAAATTAGGATTGATGATGGGTTTAAATTAAGATTTCTGGTGGGTTAATATTAATATTTCTGATGGGTTAAAATTAAGATTTATGATGAGCAAAAAATTACATGACTGGTTTTGTCAAACAAAATATTATACTCTATTGCTTGACTTATTAGTTGTTTTTTCATGCGACGGTTTTGGGTTTTTTTTCTATCAAAACTGCATGGTAAAATTATAATAACAGTCATGAGAGAAGATTACTAAAAGTGCTATCAAAAACAGAAAGGTTTAAACTCTTTTAAAATTCGGATTTATAATAGGTTAAAATTAAGATCAACAATAACTTAAAATTAAGATTTATAATAGTGTAAAATAAGGATTTATGATGGCTTAATGCAAAAATTTATCCAGAATGGAAATATAACTAATAATGAAAAATCCGCCTTACATGACCAATGAAATTGCACTTGATTTAAATTGTGTTTTGCTAGCTAGAACGAGAAGTATTTGCCAAAGCTATCGTTCGTCTAAAATTCTTAATTCTCTGCCAAGTGTGTCTAATATAGCGAAGGTTTCAAAATGCAATATATTTATGATACTTTATTAAACAAATACAAACATGTTACAATTTTGTCATGTTTTGTCACTACGGGTTTTCTCAAACAAAAATTTATATTGTCTGCTTTATTGGTATTTTTTATGTGACACGTTTGGTATTTTTCTTAAATCAAAACTGCATGATGAAAATATAGTAGGAAAAAGTGCTGCCAAAAACCAAAAGGTGTAAGCTCTTTTAATTGCTTGTCATGGCCATTACACTACAACTTAAAGATAGAATAACTAATAACAGACGAGCCATAAAAACTAGCTCACTTCCTTTAATATTTTAATTTTAAAATTTAATAATTCACTTTAATAAATCTTATTATTTTTAAAACCTAACTAATCACAAGTATTCTGACTCTATAACAAACTTGACAATTATCAAATATTATATATTACCCTAATAGTTATTGGTCAATAGCAATTCTAATAGTTTTGATCATTTCATCATTCCAGGTTCAACATTCACTACCAAGACCCACCCCAATGGACAAGCACCGATGGACCCAATGGACCAGGAACCAGCCCCAATGGACCAGGATGAGCAGATCAAGACCATGTCAAGGAAGGCAACTAGTGTAAGTTTCTCAATGTAATTTAGTCCAATAGTCGATACATTATACTATGATCAAAGAGGACCATTACCTTTTTTCTTTGTTTCCTTTTTTGTTTGTTTTTATGTTGCCTTTTTCTTTCTTTCTTTAAAAGATCTAAAAAAGCAATTTTATAATATAATTACAATAATTAATATTATTAATTAATTAATTAAGCATATAAGATAGATAGAGGATATTACATGGTGGTGCGAAGATATGAATTTTATCTTCGAGTGATGACAACAATATTTTAAGAATGAGTAAAATATTCTTTTCACCACAAGAAGATAAAATTCATATCTTCAAGCCACTGTGTAATTTTCTTTTTATTATATAGATTCAAAGCAAAATGCCGTAAGTGACATCATCGATATCTTCACTAGTGAGGATATGGAAAATATGTCACATGATATTTTCTAGTAAAACACTCGCATCTATATAATAATAAGCATTACCGGTACTAAAGGCAACTAATGATTTAAAAAAGAAAAAGAAAAAAAGAAAAACAAGAAATTGGGTGAATGTAATAACCCACTTTTCTCATGATTAGGAAAAAGTTTAAAAAGCATTTTCTCAATAAATTTTATATGCATGTAAATAAGTTGGGTTTTTTCATACTTTGAAAAACCAACAACAAAGCTGAGCTCTGCTGCCAAATTTAGATTTAACATTTTTTGAGCAATTACAGTATATAGTCGCTTGCACCTAAGTGGAAACATCACCCATCAACACATGTTCTATGTCAACATCAAACATAAACATTTTCCTTGGAAACATATTATGTTTCCCTTCAATATGTACATGTTTGTGGTCTTAGCAAATCAAATCTTGCCAATCCCATGGTGTCAATTTCAAGACGGTTAATTTTTGAACATGTTTTGATGGGTGGGTTTCCACTTAAGTGCAAATGACAGTACTGATAGTTGTCCAAGTTACTCATATTTATATAATACTGTACATGTATTATAAAAATATTATTATATAAATATTATAGTATTATAAAAATATATATATAATACTTGTAATGTAATGTAATGTCTTTTAATGTTAAAACTTCCACACTAAGTAAGATCAGTTAATTACCGAGAACCAAGGCTTTTAGCCAAATATAGTAGATGGGCCACAGGCCCTGAGGGGTTTATTTGCATAAAAGCTGAGGTTCGAGGTAATTAACTGACTTATTTAATAGTTGAGGAGGTTTTCTAAAAAAACATATCAGTTACTATATATTGCCCTGGTGATGGGCAATATCTATATACAACCCCCTTGAATTTCTAATTATTGGTTCTCTTGGGATGTATTGTAGATACAATACATCTCTAGAAAAAACAAAGAAAACTGACTTAACTATTAAATAACCAAAGATATACCAGCTAGTGATTTTTAAAATGTGTGCAGGAAGAACTAGTGATTTAATCAAAATCCTGACATACTGTGGCAATAGCAGTGTTTTCAACTGTTGAAAAAATTACCATTGAAGATTTATCTATTCGAATTTTCTCACGTACAGTAAACGCAGTTGTGACAAATGGAAAAATTTGCAGTGAATGTAACAACCAATGGCTTGTTTCTAAAACATCGAATAGGTTTCTTAAAAATCCTAGTTTCTCCTTCACATATTTTGGCAGTTTATTTATCAGAATTCACTGATTAAAAGTCAGAAAATATGAATAAAATCTACAGGCGATTTTTGTTGCGATTTTTCTCACCCAGACGCATGCGATTGAATGAATGAGGCGCCAAAGTATTGAACCTCATTTTGCTCTACACAAATGTCCAATACTTTTGTAAGTCAATCCATTCAATCGCATGTGTTGGAAGGAGAAAAATCGCAACAAAAATCGCCTGTGTAAACAATAACTTAAATGTCCAACTCCTCCAACACCCATAACACAATTTTTACAACATATTTTTTTAAAAAAAATGTCTTGTTTCAAAACGGGGTATTTCTCAGATAAAAACAAAAAAAATATGGGTGTTGGCTGATTAGGACCCTTTAATAGAAATCCTCTTTGATCTAGTAAAATAATGTATCATCAGTGGAAGCATACCATTTAAGGTGGTTCAGCAATACTGGGTATGTCAAGGGCCTTTGCATGCTGTTAGACACCTTTTTGGAAATGGTATTGCAAAATTTATAGTAAATAGGTGGGTTAAGTTAGCTAAATTATAATGTAATTTATTTATATTTATTTTTCTTTTATACTGTAATTTTTAGATAAAAGTGAGGAATGTGCATGTTTGTTGAGTTTGGCGGGTGAGTGTAAGATATTTAAGGGGGGCGGTTGGGGAGGGGGTACTGGTTGGGGGGATGGTTAGGTGAGCGTCTCTGTGGTTGTCTGATGGTGGTAGAAGTGAAAATTACGAGTGGTGTGCAGCCAGGTAGGACTCAGGCAGTTAGGCAGGACTCAGGCAGTTAAGGCAGGAGCTAGGGATTAGTTGGGCAGTGGGTCTTGCATGCTTTGTAGATTTGGCATAATTAATTTCGGTGGAGGGATTACAAATTTGCATGTTTAGTTTGCACTAGCTGAGCTGTAAGTACTCGCTAAGTACATAGTGCTTACGCTCATGCTTGTATGTTTAGTTACTAATATGTTTTGCGTTTGCAAGGTATGCGGCCGCTCAAGTGAATGCTAGCTTCACACTTGTTGAAGCTGGTGTTCTCTTTACTGCCCCGGCTGACTCTCCAAGTGCTGCTCTTGCTTTGAGTTGGATTAGCATATCCAACTCAAAGTAAGAGCAGCACTTGGGGAGTCAGCTGGGGCAGTTTTACCTTTTATATAATAGTTAATTCCCATGGGAATTGAATAAATTAATAAGAGACATAGTTCATGAATAATCTGTACACTTTATTAAAGAACCTCAATAAACAATTACAAAAGAGAACTTGTGTATTGGTGAGAATCATGATAGAAGAGAACAGAAGATGGCTAAGTGAAAATTACTTTTGTCAACATTGTGACGAACACAAGTGGACAAAAGCCATATTCATATAGCAATCAATAACAGCAATGTTTAACAAAGAATTCAACACCAAACCAGGCAATGGATGCAATTGGATACTGGAATTAAATCTTTGCAAAACGAAAGCGTTTATTGATAGCTACACAAGACTTAGTTTTTTTCCCCAGCTAAGTACCATACTCAGAGATTAATTGTGCAAAGAAAGAGAAAATAAACAAAGAACGCTGTTGTTCACATAAAATATAACAGCAGACCAGTGTTTATTTGCACAATGGAAGCAGAAACAACATGGCTGCTTAGGAATTGCTTTCAAGTAATTTTCAAATAAAATTTCTCGCTCAGAATACAAGTACAAATGCAATTTGTGGCAGCCATGTTCTTCTCCACATTTTTTTGACCCGACACTTGATAACTTTAAAGCTAAAGAATATTGTAAATGTTAGTACTTAAAGGTGATGAAAGCTTCTCTGAAAAACTGAAATAGCACAGCAAGTTAGATCACAGTTTGTTTATCTCAAGAAAGCAGCAATCAATCTTGTGATATATAAACTCCAATGACTAAACATTTTTGGAAATATCTACTTGCTTTGATTTGAAGGACAGATGATCAGTAAGTCAAAGTATTTCAAAGGAACATTCATCACATTTAAGTAACAACATACAACTTAGACAACAATTCTTCAACTTCAGAATAATTCAAGGAGTATTGTATTATCCAAAGAAAGATTTAAGAAAATAGATGGGTTGGTACTGGGAATGCTCTAACTACGATTGCTCTGGAATCAGATTTCAAGTTTTGGCTAGAACTGAAATTGAGAAAATAATTTTCTTTGCATTAAGCTTTAAAGTTACTATAGTTTAGGTGAAAAAACAAACTTGTGCTTTGTTTTGTTTTGTTTTGTTTTGTTTTGTTTTGTTTTGTTTTGTTTTGTTTTAAAGTTGTTCTTTTTTGTATGAATTTGGACATTTTTAAACTTTTTTTATCATGGTGGACAAAACTTGAAGTACATAAACAATTCTTATTTCTTTACGATTCTTTTTAACTATAAAGAGTTCATACAACAGTTCCACATCAAATTCATTTAGGACGAAAAAAGTTCTTAGCCAAGCACTTCTCAGAGTTCCAGGCGTGAGCGCAATCCTAGCCCCGAGAGGGCAGTTTTTCAGTAATTCCTTAAATAACTATTCAATGGCTTCAATGGAGATAAACCCACCTCTTAGAAAAATAGAACTTATTTAAGATGTCATTCAGCTATCGACTAATAATTTCAAAATTTAAAATGATCTTCAAAGAAAACTTATGCTAAAGAGGGGCTTATTCTCGATAGTGTTTTATGAAACATGCATGAACCCCTCAACAATCGCAAACCAAGAACTTGGACTTAGAACTAGACATTTCCAATAGAAGAGGTGCTTATGTTTTATTACAAACCAAAGGGGGGACCCTATAAGACAAAATTCCTACTTTTCTCTTAGGGAAGTGGGGTCACTCAAGTACCTTGCCCAATCGAGGTAAGAAAAAATAGTGGCAAATGTTGGTTGTCCTAATTCCATCACCCCTAACCCTAATGCAGATCGTTTTTTGATTCTAAATTAATTTTCTAGAACTCTTTTTTACTTTTTCGCTAAGGAGCAAAATCAAATGCTGATGAAAAGTCCTTTTGGGCATAATATTTGTCTATTTTGAATTAGTGTTGGAGGAAAGATGATTCAGAGAAGAAGAGCTTATGGATAACACAATACTCAAGTCGGATTAAAAAAACAAAAAAACAATCTCTTTAACGTATGATACTTACTTGTTGAAAAAACTAAGTCCAAAAACGCCATATTAATAGCTGTTCTCTTATATTATGATTCAACCCAATAAAGAATGGCAATGACTTGAAATAACCAAAAACCAATGACAAAATGTAATGTATACAATCTTAGATTCACATGTAGCCAAACATTGTTAGAACAGGAAGGAATGTCACTTGCTGAACACATACACTAAAGACAGTTCCCACTCAGGAAAACATAATTATTCCTCAAACAAGAACGGACATGAAAGTTCCCATTGTCTTAAATTCATAATTTGTTTTTCCGAGAGCTCATAAGATAACCAAAACTTTCACGTACGTTCCTATCCATGGAAAATTTTCCAGATTGGAAACTAGCTTTAGAGTATTAAATTTTTTTGAGAGTGTAAAAATGAAGGGTATAGAAGTTAATCGCAAAGTCAATGAACTGCCAAGATTTCTGGCAACGAAATACTGAGTTTCGAGCAGAGCCCTTGTTTTCAGCGAAGCAATATTAATCACAATAGATAATAATCCAATTATTAAATCTTATCTATCCTTGCAAACTTCAATCTTAAAAATTATTAAAACTTTCCAATAATCTCAATATTTATTTTATTTTTATTTTAACAATTATTTTCAATACTGAATATTTTAGACTACTTTACACTTTTTTCAAAACTTTTTTCATTCATGTTTTTAAGATTCTTTCTTTTTTCTCATTCTGCAAAACAACCCAATCTTAGCAGTGTACTTGCTTGTCCAAAAAAATTGTTTTGCCAGGTACTTTGTTCAATACAAATTCTGATTAGATTTATTATAAACGTTTTGACTGTACACTCAAAAATTGATCTAAGTGAAAAATCTGCTGTCAGCAAATATAACTAATCCTACATTTGTGGATCAACTTTTTCAAAATCACATAAAACGTTAAAGCCTAATTGTTTATTTTAATCTTTCTAATGCTAAACAATTTCACTGATCCAGCTAAAGATTGACAGAACCCATTTTTAAATACCATATACTGGTGTAGGCGAAATCACAAAAGCAAATTTGCACTCGAAAGTGAAAGAAATAGCAATCCCTGTTTGATCGTCAAATATAATTTGTTCAACAAGTGACTCGTTCATTGGTTATTTCTACGCATATTTTGCTCGATTGGTTATAAGTTTTTCAAGTCATTGTGCAATTCTTTGGTACATAGTGGAATATTGTTGCATTAGGTAAAACTGAAGCACTGGTACATGACGTAGTTGATAATCTAGGTTAGTGTTGTCTTGAATATGACTGTTGGTGGTAAATGATTTAAACCTAGTATTAATGTTTATTTGAAAGTTATACATGTTTGTGAAAGTTGCTCATCTAAGTTAATGTATAGTATTGAGGAAAACTAGTAGTGGTGGCAGTAACTAATGTCTCAACGGCTTCAGTTGCAGTAATTGTTTCTGTCAGGTTTGCCTATATTTTGTATCTGATTCATTATGCCATGTGTGGGTGTTGTTATCGTATATGGATGTTGTGATTATGCATGTGGTTATGTGTGTGTGTTGTGGTTATGTGTGTGTGTGTGTGTGTGTGTGTGTGTGTTGTGGTTATGTGTATGCGTTTTAGTTATGTATGGATGTTGTGGTTATGTGTGTGCTGTACATGTACTTATGTATAGGTGTTGTGGTTATGTGCGTGCTGTGGTTATGTGTCTGTTGTGGTTATGTACGGTATGGGTGTTGTGGTCGTTTGTGGGTGGTGTACTTATGTACGGTGTTGTTGTGATTATGTATGTTGTTGTTGTTGTTGTGTGGGTGTTGTGATTATTTGTATGTTGTAATTTTATGGTTATGTATGGTGTTGTGATGTTACCTTTTCGACTTAAACTATTTTGTAATTTAATTAATAAAATTATTTCAAATGTTGCCAATAAAATTAAAGGCTTGTAAAACTACAATGAAATATGGAAATCCATCCTCCTTCCAAAAAAACAACCCAAACCGAATGTACCATGTTCAGTTAAACCAGATTACAATATTCCACTTTGTACTGTCTCACAAGTTCAAGAAAAATAACACAAGGCGGGGGTTCATTTTATTACAAATTGGGTTTTCAGGTGTCAGGGGTCTTGTTTGTTCACGTAGTATAAAGCTGAACTGCAAATAATTAACTAAAGTACAAAATAATTATAATGCTCTTGAAAACTATATTTAACACAGTGAGAATTGAAGAGCTAATTTTAAAGTAAAAAAAGAAACCTGATATAAATTTTGCAGTAGGAATAAAGGAAAAATAAAAGCTAAAGATGACGTAGAAATAAATAAAATGCTTAATGGTATGATAAATCCGAAAATAAGTTAGTTTTGTTGCCATTGCAATAAATTTTGAACACCTTAATAAGTTAGACTTTTTACTGGTGTTAGTTAATCTTTTCTTTTCTCAGTAGAATATGCTAGTCAGTATATATGCACGTTCATGCAAATTTTTTTTCCGGCAATGGTGTTTTATTAACTTTTAATATTTGATGTAAATTTTTTTTGTAAACAAAGAAAAATTGGAAAAGTGGGAAAAAGAAAACAGCCTGAAAATTCGTTTTGACAAATAATAATGTACATGAAAAAATTTCTCAATTCTGATTGGCTGAGAGCAGTGCAGTTTTGAGGAAATACAGTGCAGCAGAAAAAAGGAAATACAGTGCAAATTTTCTATTTTTTTAAATTTGTACAAAAATCATTTTTGACTAGAAAAAAACAACTCTTTTTCATTTCTATTATTTCATGTATGTTATTTGCACAAAGCATTTTGATTAGAAAGATTCTCTTCATGTTAAATTTTTTCCTGTATATTATTAATAAGTAATAGCATGATTTCTTGTGCAATTTGAAAAAAAAAAACACGCACTGGTGAGTTTTTCAAAGACCTCAAATAGCACTCATTCTTCGGACTCGTGCAATTTTGATAGTCTTGCAACTCACTCGTGCATGTTTTTTCCAAATTGCACACGAAACCATGCTATTAGCTATACAAATAACAAGAAAAAACTAAAAAAATAACTATACCAGTGTTTTTTTGTTTTTTCAAATATGCTGTACCTATGATTATTTTTATACGAGTTCTATTGTTCTTACCAATATTCATAAATTGCGACATTTCTATATGAAAAACTCCAGATTTTGTATTCAATTTTTCACCATAATGAATAGTCAGTTCAAGAGCATTATAAGTTAAGATTATGTCTGTTTATACTTGGCCCAGTTGTCTGACATGTTGTATGCAAATTATCATGGTGCTTTGCATAATCATTCTTTTACAATTTATTGTAAAACAATTTTAAAATTTGCTTGCATGAAGCCTTGAAAAGATATGATTTAATTCTTACAATAGAAATACGTATTCTTTAGCAAAAATCTACGATGTGAAGACAGATATTCGCCTCTATAAATTACGCAGATATGGGAATATGTTGATTGTGGAAATAAAAAAACAGTTATTTTTATGTGCTGTGTTACAATACACCTACCCTGAACATATTTTTGTTGGTTCCGTGATCAAACTCCAAATGTTTTTGACAATTTTTGCACATGTCAAGAAATTACTACCATTTACGTTCAAGCTTGAAAAATGAACTAATTCACACATTTGTTTACGTTTGAAAAGCTACGTTTGACTAATTAGCTTACGTCATTTTGACCAATGACATGCTTTTTTTTCCACACGTGAAACAAATGCAATTCATTGGTAAGTTAATTAGTCAAGCGCAGCTTTTCAAACGTAAACAAACTTGCGAAATAGTTCAAAACTTTATAATAATTTAAGCCAACTATTTTGTTGCTTGTTGTTGTTCAAAATCAAATAAAAAATGTGCAGCAGCACAATTCTTTCAAACAACTGAACCATGTATTCAACAAACCATGCAATTATCTGATTTACTTAATCTGCAAGCTCAGCATCTTGACTATGCACAAATCTGATGTCCTGAGCCAGAATAAAACTTACTTGATATTTCATACATAACATAACTCATTAAATATACCTGTAGCATAACTTATTCTTCACCTTCAACTTGTAATGTTCATTATGATTGCTTCAGCGTTATGTTATTTATGAAAGAAGTTTTATCCCAACTCAGAAATTGTAAGATATTATGCACAGTTGAAATGTCAAACTGGTCTATTTACAAGAATAAATGTATTGTTACAGGAAAAATAATTCCATCTCTGAAATCCTGGTTGTACAAGTACTACATAAGCTTATCATTGTGAAAACGAAATCTATCCCAAAAATATTTTTCAAACCAACAAGGTGTAATTAATCAATAAACAAAGAAAAAACAACAAAGTTTTTTGAAAACCAATTTAACCATAATTTTTACGAAAACCCAGAATCACACTTGTTTATTTAACTGTTAACTAAGATCCATCCAAATTCAGTTTTTCAGAATACTTTTTGTTTTTATTGAAATAACATCACCCTACATTCATTTAAAAGAAATACATGTATAGACTGCAGTACAACCAGGAAAGAAGAGGATGAAACAATTTTTCTTTATAGAATACAAAAAGTTTTATTATTCAAAATTGTCTGTCAACATTAATCTTTTTCCAAATCTTGTTGCGAGGATTTAAAGACTTGACTAGTGACTACAGCATTATTTCTTATTTGGTCTTCTTCACTGCTTGAGTGTTTTAATAATAAGTCTTGGCATCAAATATTAAACACTTCTTCACAGCAGATACACATACTGATACACGCTTGATGAAATGACATTTTCTTCTTGCTATTCTGTGGTTCAATTCTTCTTTTACCAATTTGAAAAACTTTGTACGAATCAAGAACAAAACTTTTCAACAGACTGCAGGCTTTTCTCAGAATATATGGGTATATGGGCATTGAGAACAGAAAACTGGAGGTTTGTTCCATTTCGACTATGTTTACGCAGTTAATGAACTAAAAGCTGGCACTAAGGCCCTGTTCACACTATACCAGATAGCTTTTGTGCTGGCATGAAACCATACCTGATAGGCCAGTTCTGTCCACACACAAAATGCCTGCGCCTGCACAATTTCTGTGCCAGCACACCGCTCCGATCTCGAAAGAGGTACATCTTGTATCAGATAGCTTTTTGTGCCATTCCAGCTCATGTGAATGGAGTTCGAAATCATTCCGGAAGTAAATTAATAGAATAGGGTGCGGTGATTGGTTGTATCAACTTTCGTGCCAGCACAAAAGCTATCCGGTATAGTGTGAACGGGGCTTACTTCAGCACAATATTGTGCCGATCGAATCTGTTTACACTATGGTGAAAAAAAAGTCTTTTGTTTCTGGTCAGCAAGCATGTCATCTTTTTTTTTTGCGCATTGATACTTTTTTTTAAACATTTTTAATATTGACTACAAATGACACCAGCGGATATTAAATATTTGATTGGTCTATTCTCAACCAATGTTTCCTATGAAAACCACTAATATGTTTGCAGGCACTGATTGAAAGCTTCATATTTCAATCATGTGTTCTTGCAAGGAAGCATGCATGTTGATAAATATACGATGCTACATGTTCAGTATACCACATGACAAGTATATTATAATAATACTCAACATGTTTCCAAATTCAGATGTCTGTTCAACCAAGCAAAACAACCCGGCATCACCGCATCGATTTTGGGCATGTGCCCTGACCAGAAACAGAATACTTTTTTTTTTGCCTATACTGGATAGTTTTTGTGCTGCTTTTGCACAAAAACCTATCCGGTATAGTGTGAATAGGGGCCTAACTGCCTGATGAAGATGGTGAAAAGAACCCGCAAAGAAAATGGGTGCATTAAAAGTCATTAACTAAGATATTTCAATTAAACAGAAATAGCAAATAAGATAGTTGAGCAAACAATTAAGATAAAATCTTAATTGATTAAACCTTAATATTTATTTAATAAATAAAACATTTCCTTGATAATTTCTCACCACCACTACATTTTAAAATTTTGAAATCAGAAGTTTTTCTACATTTCTTTATATTCCCAAAAATGATAGCTACCAGCCTGTCAAAAACCAAAATGTATGTAATTCCCTATTTTTGTTATCACAAACATTTAATAAAAAAACCCAGTTTATATAGAATACTGTGTACTGGTTTGCTAATTATTTAATTTGAACTTACTACAAATAAAAAATTTTGGCAGAAAAAGCTAAAAAGAAAATCAAACTGTTTTTTATTCTTGTTGGGCTTTAACCCTTACCCTACTACGGTGGCCTTTTGGTATTTTACTCTGGCTAAAAGCAGATGATTTTACTCATTAAGGGAAGCACTCTGGTAGGGAAAGGGTTAAGTTATTTTTTATAACTCAAAATGCAGTTGATGGTACCAAAAAAGATGGCAGTGGTACATTTGTAAGTACAATGCTTTGCAACCTCAAATCAGCTCAAATAACAACTAAACATTGTTTATCATGATAAGCTGGATTAAGTATGAATGTTGATTGTTTTCAAACCATATCTTCCAATAATTCTGCAAGAAACAATATTTACTGCATGCAAAGGATTGTGGTTAAATGTACAAGTCACCATCTTTTTCAGTATGGTCAATTGGGTAGTGATGAGAATCAAGATTTTTCTAATGTTGCCACATGTTTTTCTGAGTAACTTACCAAAAAAACCCAGAAATGTTTGTCACTTTTCAATCTTTAGACATTTTGGACACTGCTCTTTTTGTATTTTTCATCATTTTTTTGTATTTTGGTATCTTTCTGGTGGTATCTTTTGGTATCGTGTAGCGATGCTTTTTCAGCTGTGTCAACGGTCTAAAAAAATTTTTAAAAAATTTTCAATTTTATTTTTGGTACAACATGTACAATTATTTATTAAAAATACTTATCAAAATTTTTTAAAAGATTATTAATCATATCTAACATTGTGAAATAAATTTTAAAATATGATAGGCATGTATAAATAAATGATGCTGGCAACTTTTCCCATGATGCAGTAAACGTTTTTACTGCAGTAAAACGTTTTTATGGCGGCCATTTTGGATTTCCTTTTGCCTTCTTCTCCGATCTCTTTTGTGTTTCGGGTTCAAGTTAAATGGCGAACTTTTACTAAATAAATGCTGTACAAAGTTTAGTACAACTCTAACTTCGATAACTTATACGTTTTCTAGTCCCCAGAAGTTAAAAACGAAGTCAATTTTGAAGAATAGGTTTCAGTTTAAAAGGCGAATTTGTCGCACGGCCGAAGGCTTTCTTCTTCGACATTTAATTCGCAAAAACACCAACCAAAACTCAAATAACTATTAAATGTATATCAAACAATACTTAGTTTTACTTTAAAGCAGCTAATAATAACATATTACCTTTAAAAATTGATCAAAAGACGGGGCACAAGACAAGAAATTTAAATCTCCCTCCATCTTCCTTCGAGCAACGAGGCCAAAAGAATCACGTGATAATTCACGGCATGTGGCGACAGTAACTCGATGATTTACGAGTATTACCGATTTTGAGCCGATGAGCCGATAATGCTAGTTCTCATTTATAATATTTGGTACGTGATATTCTGTTATTTTCCAACATAAATTGTATTATCCAATGGTTTCTATCTAATTGAAATATAAAATAGTCGTTGATAAAATAATACAAGCCTTTATTCTGGATAAAAGTGCTCGAGATCTTTTATGCCTATGGGGGTTTATTCAAAGTGTCGTAATTTCGGGAATGATTCCCGTAGTTCTTGCTCTAAATTTGATTGGTGTTTGACTAACCAATCAAATTCACAGCGGGAAGCTCAGTTTCCGAGAAGTATTTTATAATTTTTAATATGAACAAAATGGCATATAAAGAATGTCGAAACGTCGTCACGGTCACCACTTATTTTTAATGAATTAAGCCATTTACATGCATGTATTAAAGTGTTTTTATCGTTTAAATTTCTTCTTTGTTTTAAGGCCAGAAACCGTTACTTATTAATACAAATGAATTATCGGTTTTCATTTGACAGCAGGGAGTTGCAAAAACATGCAATGAAATAGCTTTATGTTAAAATTTGTGCCCTAAACTGGATCAATAAAATATTAGAATAATAGGTTAACTCTATTGAATTCTTACTCAAATATTTCTCGTTATTTTTCAACTGTCAGTCATTGGCAAATAACCTTGTCATGCGAGTTTTGACAATTATGCTTTGAGACCTGCCGTTTTTTAAACCAATATTTACATATCAGTAATAAAATTATACTTTCTATTTTTATTACACTTTTTTTGTATTAATTGAAATTCTTTCTGATTACACTATGAAATTTAATTTTTTTATTAAGCCGTTTTTGCCTCGCTAGCTAATACTCGAAACATCTAAAAATTAACGACTTGAAACGAATTTTATGCCAGCGTTAGGAATTAATTTGCTTAATGACTTAATTTATAGTTTATTACCAATTCTGTAGTTGTATTTTTGATAACACCGGGTCTGTACTCTGTAAGACTGAATTCAGAGTCCATGCAATCGTAACTTACGCAACGACAAAAACAAAAAAAATGTTATACACATCGGATTGAAAACGAATTTCTGAAAATTACAAAGTGCAACACCCTTGCACGGCACGTCCTTTGATATTTTTAGAAATTACTTATCCTATTTTGAGATACCAGGCACGTGATCCATATAAACCAATCACGTCACGTCGTCTGTCAACAATCGGTAACTTGTGAAGTTCGTGTCGTGTATCCATGGAAAAAAGCGTTTCTTTACCCAACGGAAAATAAATGTTAACGAAATCTGACGGCCTAGTGTTTATCTAGAGCGTTCGTCCACATTCTGGTGCGTGTTGGAACGGAGTTTGATCGCTTAGAACTCGATGGGCTTAGTAGATTTGGAGCTGAACATAGGGATGTGATTTGCAAGGATTATGGCCGAAGGTGAGGGGGATATTTTGTTATTAAGATTGTTGGCTTTCGTAAATAGCCAAATGTAATTATCATCGATCGTTTAAAATGAATTGACCGCCAGGAGATGTGCTGTATCTAAAGTAAAGATTTCCACTCCCGATCGCTTTTTGTTTGTATCGTAATTTCATGAAAACACAAATTAGAACAAAGCGTTTTCGACTTTTACGTTGAGCAGTGCACTGTGTTATCTTTCGGCGAACTTCAGTCAGAAGTAAGTGATTAATGATAAATTTCTAGACCTAATTTAATTCACCGAAGTGACATCGAACGGCTTTTCTGCGCACGACGATAATCCTACAATATGTTCGTTTAGATCGTAATTTACAAAACGTTGTCCCGTGTTTGAATAAACGTGGATAGGCATCAACAAAGGTATACTGTATTTTCAAGAGATTTTTGTCTGTTTACTGTAGGACGAACTAAAGAGTCTAAGACCTCACCGCGATTAAGTTAATTCTGTTTGTTTATAGTGTTTTGCTTTATATAGTATACAAGCGATTTATGACCGCAGTTTATATTATGTGATCACGCTTTGATTGATGTAATACATTTTTCGAGTGGTACTGTATTTGTGTCGAGTGTTCCCCGAGTATTTCCCCGCCTATATTGACGATGTGTTTATGCTAGGCATATCATTTCATATTTACATTTTTATATTGAAAATTTATTCCCCCTGTTGCGTTTCTCGACACACTTTCATAGTTTGAGGATATAGATCAATATAATAATTTATTGTATTGTATTGTTGTATACATAAAGTCCATTTGCAAGTTGAAGAAAAATGTCCATTTTACCTCACCTTTACCAAGTCTTGCTACTTTTGTTGCAATTATTAAGTCTTGCTACATTTTGTTGCAGTTTATATTAAGTCTAAAGCTACATGTTGTTGCAATTACAAAATTTTGCAACATTTTGTCTTACATTTTGTTGCAATTACCAAGTTTTACTACATTTTGTTGCAATTATTAAGTCTTGCTACATTTTGTTGCAATTACAAAGTTTTGCAACATTTTGGCTTACGTTTTGTTGCAATTACCAAATTTTGGTACATTTTGTTGCAGTTACTGAGTTTTGCTACATTGCTTCAATTACCAAGTCTTGTTACATTTTTGTTGCAAATAATTATCAAGTTTTGCAACATTTTGTTGCAATTACCAAGTCTTACTACATTTTGTTGCAATTATTAAGTCTTGCTACATTTTGTTGCAATTACAAAATTTTGCAACATTTTGTCTTACATTTTGTTGCAATTACCAACTTTTGCTACATTTTGTTGCAATTACCAAGTTTTGTTACATTTTTATTGCAAATAATTACCAAGTTTTGCAACTTTTATTGCAATTACCAGGTCTTGCTACATTTTGTTGCAATTATTAAGTCTTGCTACATTTTGTTGCAATTACGAACTTTTACAACATTTTGTCTTACAATTTGTTGCAACTACCAAGTTTCGCTACATTTTATTAATTGCAACAAATTGTAGCAAGACTGCAACAAAATGTAGCAAGACCTGTTAATTGCAACAAAAGTTGCAAAACTTGGTAATTATTTGCAATAAAAATGTAACAAGACTTGGTAATTGCAACAAAATGTACTAAAACTCAGTAATTGCACCAATTAGTTTTGTAATTTATCTATTCGAATCAACAATAGCTGATATTATTATACCCTTGCAATTAATTGTCCAATCAAGTGTCTACATTAGCATCACATACCTTCCCAATATTTTACGATATAGGACAACTACATATTGGGCCGCAACCTTTGGACAGGTAGGGACGAGACAACGAGAACTCGTTGTGGGGCCCTGGCATCATGGGCCCCTTAAATTATAAATTTAAAAAAAAAAGAAGTAAAATTTGATCATTTATACCCCCTCCCCAAGACACATCTTGCATCTGCCCCTGGGCCTGGGCCCACTCAGACTTTACTCGTTCGTTGTCCTTTTGAAGACCCAGCACACCCCTGGTAATAATATTTACTTGCCAATTGCACGATTATTTGTTCAATATAATAATAAAACACCTATTGGATTCATCTTCGCCTGTTATGGAAAATATTTAAGTCTCAAATTTTGATATTAAGGCTCAACCTTCAGTCTCTCATAATATTAAATTTTCGACTTAAATATTTTTGCATATTGGGTTTAGATGAATCCAATAAGTTATATTGTAAAATTTGGGTTAAGTAAAAGACATACGGTATGCATTGATCACGATACCCTAAATTTAAATTAGTAGAATCTGCACACAAACATTCTTGGTACAAATATTAAGCTTCAGTTGTCAAAGATAATTGTTTTAGTTTTCTGATTGATTGAGTGGTCCTTGTGTAGCGATCTGAAAATTGTGATGTAACTTGGCATAGGCAACATTACTTCTGAAGGTTTTACTAAACATGTTTATTCTCATTTGACAAAACACTTATTTACTGGCTCATTGTGAAAACAGTGTGTTTTGTTGTCTTATTAGAGTTTGGAACAATACTGTAGCTTTGGGAAACAGTGGTGGTCCCAAGACAACAAAAGTACAAAACATATTGTTTTTCTCAGTGCCAGTTGTCATGTTTACTTTACAGTAGTATATCTGTGTAATCTTATAATTATTATAAATACATGTATACATAAGTGCCCAGCACAAAACACAGAGTCAGATAAAAGCTATCTAATGTGTCATTGTTTTACATCACAACATCTTCAGAGATAATACATGTACTGTACATGTATTATCTCTGTGATGTACTTCAATATGAGTGTTATACAGGATATATATTATAAATAGAATTCTATATCCTGTATTATTATATACTGTAGATGCAAGTGTTTTATTAGAAAATATGCAGTGTCGTATTTTCCATATCTTCACTAGTGAAGATATCGATGATGTCATTAAGAATTTTACCTCTTTTTGCATTGAATCTATATAATAAAAAGAAAGTTACACACTGGCTTGAAGATAAATTATAAATTTTATCTTCTCATGGTAAAAACGATATTTTACTCATTTGCTATTCTCATTCGTAAAATATTGTTGTCACCCTCGATGATAAAATCCATATCTTCACACCACCGTGTAAAATCCTCTATTTATTATATATCCTAATTACTGTAACACTCATATTTGAACTATTATCTCTGAAGATGTTGTGATGTAAACAATGAAACCTTAGATTCAATAAATTATTATGTTTTTATGCCATGTGTTTGATGGCTTTTATCCATGTTTTGTGCAGCGGGCACTTATGTTTATAATAAGATTATAAAAATGCTTTCCATCTGGTGATCTCTTGCCGAGTATATATGTGTATCTTCCAAAGGATTGCTAAATTAATCTTTTTGTATACTTGTTCAAATTTAGAATGCCAGCGTTGGCTGCAAATCAAGTAACTTTAGCAGAAGTGCTTGAAGTCAAAGGTGCACCATTAAATGAAGAAGAAGTCTGGGCTGTGTTATGTCAAGCTAGCAAAGAGCTTGAGCTCTTGCTAGCTAAAGGTATATATGATGTATAATTATAAAGTAGCTTTTCCAATTTGTGCTAAAGAAAGACCTCTGACATCAACTCTCATATGCCAACTCTCATGACTGGTCAAACAAGCAAAAACTCTCATCAACTCTCATTGAAATTTGAACTAGCTCAAAGTTGATGAGAGTTGATAAGAGTGCATGAGAGTCGATGAGAGTTGGTGGTCAACTCTCATCGACTCTCATCAACTCTCATCCTCGTTTGACTGAGGCTTAACTCTTTCACCACTGTTTTGTGACAATCACACAGTCTTCTGTACTTTCAATATCAGTAATGTACAGAATATTGGCTAGTCAGGTGGTACACTGGTGGAAACTGTATTAAAGTGTTTGTGAAGTGAAAATTTCAAATGGATTAGTAAGTGATAAGTGATAAGTACATGTATATTGCTACCTTAAACCAGCAAAAAACAGCCCCTTTATAATATAATTACTCTGTCTATAAATGCAAGATGATTTTACTCAGGTAAACATTAAAATATATTGTTCTTATATATGCTTTTTGAATTACATTATCAAGCGCTCTGAGCAAGTGATTATTAAAAATGTCGTCAAAAATGGATAAGCCATCATAAACATTTCAGAGAGTTTATAGCCTGAAGACTATGCTGCAGATTTGCTTGAAATTTCATAACTGCTAAAAACGTGGTTTTTTTTGCTTTGACATATTCTACACTTTAATTGAAGGCTGTTGCTGGGAAATAGGACCTGATGCTCAAGTTCATCACTAATAATAGAATTGAAACTGAAAGTGGCCACCTGTGTTTACATTATAAATAATATTGGGCATTTCACTCGATTACAATTAGCAATGTTCTCAGGATTTTGGGTGAAGGAAAATTTGAGTGTAGAATATAAATTATACATTTTAAGACCAGACTGGGACCAGTTGTGAAAAATGTAACTACACAGGCCTTCCAGCAGGAATTGAACCCACAACCTTGCGATTAATTAGCCTGGTAGCAACACAGTGGGGGGGTTGAGTGAATTTAAAAGTTTATTTGTCAATCCAGTTGTGCCAAATTTGTCAAGTGTTTGCTTCAAGCTGTGTACAATAAACTACTTATTGTATATATTCAATTACATTATGTTATATTAAATCATATTATAAATTAAATATACATAATGTATTTATTACCAGTACATTATATTGCATATTGTATAGTACTGTATATTAATATTATATATAATAGATATCTTATTAAATATTACATAATTATTAGTATTGCATATTACTTATTGCATGTATACATGTTACATATCATTTTTACATATTGTATATAGACCACTTTCATAAAGGCCCTCGCTTTAAATACTCTTTTATGTGCATCTATTAGATGAGCCTTGATCTGGCCTCGTTAGGAAGCAAAGATCCTTTTGAATTGCAGACACACAAACAAGGCCAGAAAGGCTTATTAAGATGCACATAAAAGAATATTCAAATTAGTCGCTATTATGAAAGTGGTCTATTACTGTACATGATTGTATATTACATTATTACATATTACATTTAACTATTACATATTAATTATACATATATTATATTTATTACATATTACATAATACATATTGTACATTACACATTATATATGAATTCATATCAATCCATAGGGAATATATATTACAGATTATTATATTACATCATATCATTATAAATATATTACTGTTTTCAGTGTTTTGTTAGGTTACAAGTATGTTATGTTATCTGAGTGTCAACATAAGAATATTATATGCATATACATGTACATGTATAATTGTATTTATCTTCCTCGTAGTCTATACTTATTTTGAGTTATTTAAAAAAAACCAATGTTCAGTTCTATGTTTTGATAATTTTAACAGGCAAAGGAAAGAATCATGGTCAACCAGCGCTTTTTATATCTCCTGAAACGTTAATTCTTTCTCATTCTGGTCAAGTGAAGGTGTCTTTTACATCAGGAAGGGGTACGGTGTACTATAAACACAGCTACACTACATGTTTTTAAGGCCATTTTTCATATCAATAAAATAAATGTTTACAAAATGAACAGCAGTGTTTTATCAAGTTTAAATTAATGAGCAGTAAAGTTACTTGTTTGTTTTTGCTTTGATTCATTCAATTGTAAAATAATATGGATGACAATTTTGTATAGAGTAGGTGTTGGTGGTGTTACACTATGCAATTTTTCATGCAACTTAATTGTCTCGCAACTTACTTTCGCAAAAACCACATAGACGACCCTGGGGACGAGCTTGAAGGTGTATTTCTATTTTATTAATTGATCACACAAAACATTGCGGGACAAGTTGTAAGAGTTACACACATGCAATATGCTTCATAAAATCTGTTTGTTGTGAAAAGTAGAACTTGATTCTACTTCTTGAAGCGATTGGTGTAACAAAAATGTTGCAAGACTTAAAGGTGACATGACACGAAAATTATTATTGCTTGATTTGAAAGTACTATAATTAAAATAATGGGGAATATCAATTTACAGCTTTTCCATATTTCACCTGGTTCTTGACATATTTAGACTTAATATGTGATATTCAAATGAGATAACTTTTGGCTCGTTTTTTTCTAATTAACATAGCTATTCGAAATTCTTGTCTATTTTTAAAATTATTGAACGAAATCATCTGAAACTTTGGATATTGTTACTGTTCATGAAACTGAACATCAAAGACAAATTACAAATGATTTTGTTCAATAATTTTAAAGATATAGATGCTTTTCGAATATGTTAATTAGATAAAAACGAGCCATAAGTTATCTCATCTGAATATCACATAAGTCTAAATATCTCAAGAACCAGGTGAAATATGGAAAAGCTGTAAATTGATATTCCCCATTATTTTAATAGTACTTTCAAATCAAGCAATAATAATTTTCGTGTCATGTCACCTTTCATGATTGCAGGGTATGTTATACCATGCAATTTCTCATGCAACTTGCATTGCATCAAAATTGCAAGAGAAGTTGCACGAAAAATTGCATAGTGTAACACTGCCTTTATATTCATTAGTATTCTGTAATATACAAAATTATATGACCATTACTATTCTTTATATAAAACTCTATGCCATATGCGTTTTTCTCATGAATTATTAATAATAATTAATTTATGCCTTTTGAAAGTAGCTTTAAGTTTAACAGCATGTAATCATGCCTTGTTAACATTTAAAGTTTAAATTTGTTATTTATAGAAAAGTTTAAAAGTCCGACGTACAGAGCTCCTGAACTTAACTCCAGAACAGTGGCTCCAAGTGATGGGGCTGTGGAGAAGGTACAATAAGAATTATGCAATTATTTTTGCACAACTTTTTAATCGGAATTAAAATTCATCATAAACTTCTGATAATTGGCCATTCTCTAAAATGTTGAAGACTGGTAAGCATTGAGCGCTGGTGTTCTTAGGATCGTTTGAAGGGACAGCTTCATTCTGCTTACGCTACACGCGAAAAAATCTCGCAAGTTGTTACAGCATTGTTGAATAACATTGATAAATGAACAACATTGTTCATCATTGTTTCAACAAGTTGTTACAGCTTGATGAAACAACAACCGTTGTTCACGCATGTTGTAACAACGGAAGAACGTGTTCACTTGATACATCAACCGTGTTCACCATTGTTGTAACATTGTTGTTCATCGTTGTTATCTCGTCATGCTGTTACAACATGTTGTATTATGTGCGAACGACGTTGTTGGCTATGAAAATGTGCTGTTGGAACAACTTGTTCATGACTGCTGATTTATCCGTGAACAAGTTGTTCGAACCACAAGTGAACAACTTGTTCACGGCGAGCAGCACAACACTGTTCACGGTGAGCAGCACAACATTGTTGACGCCTGTTGACAACCGTGAACAAGTTGTGCGTTGTTACGCGTGTACCCGAGCATGAAATCTCTCCTTGCAAATAATCCCAAGTTCTCTGTGCCCTAGCGTTCCTAACCCGTCATTGATTCCGAGTCTTCAACTCATTTAGGGCATCTTAGGCCAAAAAAAGACATCTTCTGTTTCTGGTCAGAAGATTTTTTTATACATTTTTAAAAGTCCGGATCATACAGAGCATATTTGATCGGTCTATTAAAGAGAGTTCAACCAATGCTTGCGCTGATATGTTTGTATGTGATAACCGTGCGTTCATGTGTCATTGAATATAGATGTACATGTTGATATTTTGACGTAAATATTTACACATAAATAAATTAAAACATATACGATGCTATTACTTGTTCAGAAGAATATAGAAGAATACTCACCATGGCTGTTCAATGAAGGTTTGCCTTTAAAAAAATTAGAAAGAAAAAACTCCGCGTCACCGCGTCGATTTTAGACATGTGCCCTGACCAGAAACAAAAGACTTTTTTTTTGCCTTATGGGCATTTACGACGCGATCCAAATCTTGGTTCAAATACGAATGTGTCTAAATAAGCATGTTTACCAATTATTTTGAAGATTCAAGTATGTAAACAAGGAGAATGTTGTATCCGATTTACAGTATAATAATTAAGACCCATTTCTTTTGGGTTTTTTCATGAATTATTAATGATACTTCAATACCGTAGAATTCCGAAAGTAACCGGGTCCGTTGCTTTCGGATTTAGTAGCCCTTGGGGGCCGCTACTTTCGGGGGACCGTTACTTTCGGGAGGCCGCTCCTTTCGGGAGGCTGCTACTTTCGGGGAGCCGCTACTTTCGGGAGGCCGCTACTTTCGGGAGGCCGCTACTTTCGGGAGGCGCTACTTTCGGGGAGCCGCTACTTTCGGGGAGGCCGCTACTTTCGGGAGGCCGCTACTTTTGGGAGGCCGCTACTTTTGGGAGGCCGCTACTTTCGGGGGGCCGTTACTTTCGGGGGGCCGTTACTTTCGGGAGGCCGCTACTTTCGGGAGGCCGCTACTTTCGGGGAGCCGTTACTTTCGGGAGGCCGTTACTTTCGGGAGGCCGCTACTTTTGGGAGGCCGCTACTTTCGGGGGGCCGTTACTTTCGGGGGGCCGTTACTTTCGGGGGGCCGTTACTTTCGGGGGGCCGTTACTTTCGGGGGGCCGTTACTTTCGGGGGGCCGTTACTTTCGGGGGGCCGTTACTTTCGGGGAGCCGCTACTTTCGGATGGTTGAAATACGTTAGGAAGAAATATCAAAAGTCTCCGTCATCAGTAATTAATTATTTACTACATTAGTCCTATTTTCATGTAACTTTTTCTGAGGATGATTCTGTAATTAACAACTACTGTACCTAATGTAGAGGACGAAATGTTTTATGGCAGCAGCGATGATGACCTTGACATGATTGTCGGCGGCGAGGGGGGGGAGGCTACTTTCGGGAAATTTTAGAAGTGTCACAAATTCAACGTTATTTTCGGAGGGCCGTTACTTTTGGGGGGTCGTTACTTTCGGAATTCTACGGTAATATACTTTATACTATTGCATACACAATATTAGGAACGTCCCGTTTGGCTGTAACATATATACTACTCAAATCAGTAGAGCGAAACATAGACGATTTCTTCATCGCTTGCGCAGCGAGAGTTTCGTTAACCGCAGATCAATTTCAAAGCAATCACGTGGTGTATTGTTAGGTACCACGTGATAGCTTGCTACGTACTTAACAGTTGCATGTTTATCACGTGGTACATGTGAATACACCACGTGATTGCTTTGAAATTGATCCGCGGTTAACGATACCGTCACTTCGGAAGCGATGAAAAAATCGTCGATGTCTCGCTCTACTCGATTGAGTAGTATTAAAGCATAAAATAGAGATGTTTCACTCATTAAGAATTTTAACGTTTTTGATTTTTTTAACGTCTAACTCTTTTATTTTCTTGCTAAAGATGTATGTCTACTCTTTGGGTATGACATTGTATTTTGCTGCTGAGTATAAACTGACTAAATCAAAGGTATTGTATTATCAAAAATATTCTTCAAATTTGGTTACAAGTTTTATTATCAGTCCATATATATCTTCCCAAAATTAAAATCAACCCATTTTGATTTTCATTTTTATTCACTCCCATTCTCTTTTTTTCTTTTCCCCTACTTCATGCTCTTCCATTTCTTTGTAACGTTAGATTTCAATGTAATGTAAGGTCTCACAATGTACATGTAACGTAAGATCTCACAATGTAACGTAAGGTTCACAATGTAATGTAAGGTCTCATGATATGATGTAAGGTCTCACATTGTAATGTAAGGTCTCACAATGTAACGTAAGGTCTCACAATGTAACGTTAGGTCTCACAATGCAACGTAAGGTCCCACAATGTTAACGTAAGGTCTCACAATGTAACGTAAGGTCTCACAATGTAACGTAATGTCTCACAATGTAATGTATAAGGTCTCACAATGTAACGTAAGGTCTCACAATGTAACGTAAGGTCTCACAATGTAACGTAATATCTCACAATGTAACGTAAGTTCTCATAATATGATGTAAAGTCTCACAACGTAATGTAAGGTCTCACAACGTTTTTGTATTGAACGTTCAATTTATTTTTGTGTTGAAACTAGATGACTCATTTGAGTGTGTCTTTGGGTAACTTGTTGTTGTCTATGTGTGAAGAATTGGCTAGAGCACGGTACACATTGAGACAAGTTCTGGAGGTGAGTATAAAGTATATGGAGGAAGATCTACCTGTTCATGTATGTAGTATGCAGGCAAAAACGCAATATAGTTGTGACACATCTGAAAGCAAACTGTGGTGAACAGCTTCCTAGATATGAAATAGTGTTTCGCTCGGCACTTTACCACCTCTTATTATATGACTGGGCTTGATTTCCGGTCCGTACGCAAAACGACGCACGCTGATTGGTTCCTGGAAGGTCGGGATTTTACGATATTGACCGACCGGTCAATACGCTTTTTTCTCGGCCCTGTAAGTTTTGGCGGGAACATTTCTGAGTTGATTTGAATACAAATATAAAAGAGAAATAGGTATCTTCATTCAAATATTCTGAACAATAAAATGTGTTGGAACATCACTGCTAGTTTTCTTTAAAGCTGTTTATCTAAAAACACGACAAATAAAAGCCGAACTGGTGCAAACAAAGAAGGCCAAGAAGCGACACGAAAAAGTTAACAGGTAAGGTAAACAGCATACTCTGAAGACGAAAACAACGCTCGAAGCTTAAAAATAGAATGAACCAATAGCCATATAATAAATTCCTTATTAACCTCGTTTGCTCGGTCTGTACTGGAAAGTATTTGCCCTGGGTTTTATCGCACAAACCTCGCTCCTTCGTCGCCCGGTCTGTACGAAAACCTCAGGCAAATACTTTCCCGTACAGCCCTCGCACTCGGTTAATAAATCTTTATTACTTTGCTTTAATCGAAATACTGCCTCCCCATCGCTCTACTTTTTTAAAATCTTCTTTTTGCTTTGAAATGAAGATAAATACTGTATTGTAACAGGGTTCCCTGATGTCTTTGTATGGGCTGCACTACACGGATTAAAAATACATCTCACAGCTGAGCTACATGTATGCGTCGCATACCTATTTTTAATAAACAATATATGAAGGTTACAAAAAGTAGAGTGCTGCGTAGGCAGTGTTTTGGTGGAGTAAAGTGCCAAGATTTTTACCAACGAAATACTGACGTTTTGGGCGAAGCCTTTCGACAGAAGTTTTGTCTTCAAAAAGTCTTTTTAGGGTTACATTGTTTCAACACTTACGCTTATTTTTAGGCTTGTGGTAGCAAATATGGCCAACGGTCTTACAGCAAGATTATCAAAGGCTTAGTTGTGTTAGTACTTGGCAACAATATACCCGAGGTATGTGTTAGTTAACAGTTCCAGATTACCTTACCCTGGAGCAGTGTTACGAAGTTTGTTGGGAAGTTTTGAAGTTCCTTCCGAAATACTGTCTATTTTTTTGTTTATGCTCTTTAATAACCTGTAGTTTTTGTTTGCAGTCACTCTGTATAATTATTGTGATCAAACAGTCTTTGTTGAACCATAGGTCACCCAAAGTGAGGAAATTTTAGAGCCAAAATCTCGCTGGAGAAGTTACAGTTCTGACTATCAGGTATATATGATTAAAGAAATACCAAATGGTTTTCCGTATTTGGATACTCTGATCCAAACACGCGGGAAATTGCGAGACTGGAGTAAAGCGTAACAAAACAGGAGCCGTAGGCGAGTGTTTTTAACTTTTCGAAAGTCGAGCAATTTCCCAAGTGTTTGGATAAGAGTCTCCAAACACGGAAAAAACCATTTGGTATTTCTTTTATAAAATAATCACAAGTGAATATGATATACTGTCCGACATTTTAAAAAAATCGTTTTGGCGGGAATTTTCCGTGTTTGGATACCCTGATCCAAACACGGCAATTGACCAATCAGGGCTCGCGTAGTATACATGTTATTTTATAATATCTTTGTCCAATTCATTAATAATTCATGAAGAAAATTCAAAAGAAATGAATGTTTAATCAGGTGTTGTAAATCGGAAACAAATTCGTCTTCATTTACGTAAACTTTCCGATGAATTTTCTCAGCTAAAACAGCTTATATCTTAAGTCAGGGACGTAGCCGCGGCTCCCCCCCCCCTTTTGATATAAAACGACAGACATGTAACTACAAAACTGATGCAATATGAATTGTGTCAGGAAATAAACTGTAAACAGTGTATTCAATCTACTAAGTGTATGCATTTTGAGTATCTATGTGACGTTTGCTTGTTTTGAGTATTTTTTATGACGTTTTTTTACCTTTAGAGTCTGTAAAATCTTCCTCCAAAAGCCAGGAAATGGCATTTCAGCGACTCTCGATTTCAAAATTTCCCGGGGGAGCATGCCCCCGGACCCCCCTAAATTTTTTTTGGATTTCGGCTCCCCCCCTTTCAAAATCCTGGCTACGTGCCTGTCTTAAGTTGAGGTAATACGGGCAGCATTGCGTTGCAAGTTGAAAAGCGTTGTTGCACGTATTATCATGCACCCGCCTTCAGCATTGTCACGCAACAATGATTTTGTTGTAAGTTGAAAAAAAATTGTTGAAAAAAGTAGACTCCTGTTCTACTTACTACTCAAATCAGTAGAGCGAGACGTAGACGATGTTCCGAAGCGACAGTTTCGTTTAACCACAGATCAGTTTCAAAGCAATCACGAGGTGTATTCTTATGTACCATGTGATAGCTTGTTTACGAGTTAACAATTGGATGTTTATCATGTGGTACATGAGAATACACCTCGTGATTGCTTTAATATTGATCCGCAATTAATAAAACTGACACTTCGGAAGCGATAAAAAAATCGTCCATGACTTGCTCTACTGATTTGAGTAGTACTGCAACATGCTGTTTCCCCGATCAGTTTGGAAGAAGTGAGGACGTTTTGACCGGAGGACGTTTTCACTGGACACCGTTTCAACTTGCAACAAACTTTGGCAAACTTTGAGAGTTAATAGCGTGAAAACTACGCATCAGATTCTCTTGAAATTTTCAGTGAGTGCTCTTGCCATGCTCCTCTGTACAATAAAACAACAAAAATGCCAACGAATTTTTCATTTCATAGACACTTTAAAGATTATTGATAAACCTGGACAGTTAAATGTGTGAATTAGATAGGTCGTAGACAATTTTTGCGTCCGAACTGTATGGGATTTACAACGGCTCGCTTTCGAGTTGCTTTGTAAGTGCCCGTACAGCTCTGCCGTCCATATTGTATATACTACTTGCAGAATAATTTGGGCGAATCAGAGATTCAGATATAATTTTAAACATCTTGCTTCTAGTTTTTTTTCTTTTTTTCTCTTTTTTCTATTATCAATTCATTTTTATTCGTGTTTTTTACCTACCATTTCCATACTTTCTCTGCTCTCCCAAGCTCTTCTCAATTTTTCTTTCTTTTTCTTTTCTTATTTCTTTCGTTCTTTCTCTTCTGGGCAATTCCATGTTAATGGTAACATTCATAAAATTCAGGGCCAATAGGAAAGTCAATTTGGATCGAATACTGCCATTGATTGCTTCAGCGCTCTGTTCAATCATTTGGTATCTCAGTTGCCAATATTTTAAGCCTCCAGAGAGAAATAATCACCTGCTATTTTCTCCTATATGTTCATTCAATTGTTTTTACAAGGTGGTGTGAAATATCTGCCCAAGTCAAACTCTTTAATACAGAGAATTGTAATCTTAAATTGTGATCACTACAGGCATTGATTTTTATGTCTGAGAGGCAATTGGACACATTTATGGACTGGTTTATAAAGAACACTTAAGATGTAACATGAGTCACGTAACATGAGTCACGTAACATGAGTCACAGACATTATGTAACTGTTCTACCTATTGTCATTTAAAATTCAACTTATTTTTATGCAAATAATTTGTCTACCATCAAGTCTCTAAATTCAAGATAGATTCTATTTTCTCCCGCTTATAATTTCCGAAGAAAATTCAGAAAAAGTTAAGTTAATTTTGGGTGATGCCACTTTGGCGTAACATGAGTCACACACCACTCTATTGTCCTAATTAGTGGCATTGTACAATTAAATATTCCATCCTCATCATTATTCAATAACTTAGGACGTTAGGTGTTTACAGACAATAGCTGAAGTGTTAAAATAAATTAATCACTAAACTAGACGGGAATTGATCCGTTGTTTTTATTCAAAATGTAACATGAGTCACCATGGAATTGCCCTTCTTTATGCTACACGTATCTCTTTCCTTGTTTCTTTTTATTTCCCTATTCATGCTTTCCCCCACCCACCCCCACCCACCCCCACCCACCCATTTTTCTACAATTTTTGCCTATTTTTGCAACCAAACGTTCATGTATTTTATATTGATGTTCACCTGGTGCAGATGTTCTAATAGACTAATATGTACAATTGTTTTTATATTAGCATCCATCTAGAGGAATCAGGTTGAGATATGGTTCAAGTTTAGAGTTGCCATCACCTCCTCTCGTTCAAAGAGTATCACGTGGTCAGGCTACAGCGGCGGAACTCGTGGGCTCAAATGAACGAACGATCTTATCGCCAGAAGAACAACAAACGTACCATTCACAGAACAAGTTTATGACCAAAATACCTCATACGCTAGGTAAGAAGAGCCTGTATTACAGGGTCCCACGGTCCTTGAAAATTCTGGAAAACCCTTGAATTTAAAAATACAGTCACGGCCGCTTATATATGCAAGCTGCTTTTGCCAGTCAGATTTTTGCATATAAGCGGATTAAAAAAATGATTAAAAAAAGATTTTCTTAAAATTTGAGGTTTTCAAAATCTTTGCATTTGAGGGACTTTTCGGTATAAGCGATTTGCATATAAGCGGCGGCGACAGTAAGCAAGCAAGCAAGCAAGCAAGCAAGCCAAGCAAGCAAGCAAGCAAGCAAGCAAGCAAGCAAGCAAGCAAGCAAGCAAGCCAAGCAAGCAAGCAAGCAAGCAAGCAAGCAAGCAAGCAAGCAAGCAAGCAAGCAAGCAAGCAAGCAAGCAAGCAAGCAAGCAAGCAAGCAAGCAAGCAAGCAAGCAAGCAAGCAAGCAAGCACGCACGCACGCACGCACGCACGCACGCACGCACGCAGGCAAGCACGCAAGCAAGCAAGCAAGCAGGTAGGCAGGTAGGCAGGCAAGCAAGCAAGCAAGCAAGCAAGCAAGCAAGCAAGCGGGCAAGCGGGCAAGCGGGCAAGCGGGCAAGCGGGCAAGCGGGCAAGCGGGCAAGCGGGCAGGCAGGCAAGCAGGCAAGCAGGCAAGCAGGCAAGCAGGCAGGCAAGCAAGCAAGCAAGCAAGCAAGCAAGCAAGCAAGCAAGCAAGCAAGCAAGCAAGCAGGCAGGCAGGCAGGCAGGCAGGCAGGCAGGCAGGCAAGCAAGCAAGCAAGCAAGCTGGCAAGTAGGCAAGTAGGCAAGCAAGCAAGCTCAACCCGAAGGTCGCGGGTTTGAATCCCACCCGGGCCAATGTAGAGATTTCTCTACTTGTCCAGTATGCTTCGTCACTCGGAGTAACACCTTATTCGTATTCTCCACCCAAGTTCACTGTCCCACAATAATCATTCGAAATCGTCATGTATGAAGACTGTTGTCTAGATATTGAAGACATTAGTCTGTTCCGAAATATCAAATAGCCTAAGTACCATCATTCGATCTTCAGCTCCCAACTTGACCTGTAGCTCAGTTGGTGGATCGGACTAATAAACCGAAGGTCGCGGGTTCGAAACCTACACACTCAAAAACGCCCACTCTTTGTCAGACCTGATGCAGACTGATGTCAGATCTGTTCAGAAAAATGTAGCTATGATACACCTCTGATATCATATCTGTATCATACCTGCAACTACAACAGACTGTTTCAGCCTGACACGGTCAGTGCTGTATCAGTTTGATATAACAGACTGAACAGGTATGTTGTCTACGGAGCTGTCGCAGTCTGTTAGAAATTCTAACTAAATGTTTATACATCAGCGCTGGTACATTCTGTAGCTGTCAGGGTGTATCAAGGGTCGCTACATTTCTCTGAACAGATCTGATATCAGAGCTGATCAGACTGCGTTTTTACGTGTGTACAGGGCTAAGTAGAGTTTTCTCTACTTGTTCGGTATGGTTCGCCACTCAGAGTAACACCTTATTATCATTACTTATATTTACTTCAGACAAATATCGGAAGCACTTGGAGAAAGCACGAAGCAAGAAGTCTGAGCATGTCACTTCACCTGTAGTGGCTGACAGATCGATTGACTTGAAGACTCACTACAGCAGCATGCCAGCGATTAATGGACGACATTCCTATGGCTCAGAGGTCCCACCACGGCACAAGTTCGAGAGAGCGCGAACGTACCCCGAGCAAGACAAAGGTTATGTGGAGGGACCTGCTAATGGAATATTGTCAAAGTCTAGAAGTGACAAACTGTGGCCGGCCGGCTCCGGATCACTGGGTTAGTGTTGTAGTTTGTAAATAGTCAGTATACATGACACTATAGAGCTTCAAAACTTTCTCGTTAAATCGTTGGAGGGGACGAGATAGAAACGGTTGCTACGCAGACTAATGAGATAGTAGCCCGAGTGAACGCCTGACCCTGGCGTCTTGTTACTGTAGTATACTACACTATCATCGACTGGTGGTGTGACGAGTCAGTGTTGGATAAGGTGTTTTTAAAATCAGATTGTGAATATCAGAGATGTGATTTCTGTAATCACGCTTCGCCTTGCGAGGACATTTTTCAAAATATATGGGAATACAGTACATACATTCTCATTCTCCTCTTTCTCCTTTTCTTTTTTTTCCTTATTGTTCTTCTTATTCTTCTCCTTCTCTCCTTTCTGCTTCTCTCCTTTTCCCTCCGCGTTCTCCTCTTCCTTCTCCTCCGCTTCCTCCTCCTCCTCCTCCTCCTCCTCCTCTTCCTTCTCCTCCTCTTTCTCCTTCTCCTCCTCTTCATTCTCCTCCTCCTCCTCCTCCTCTTCATTTTCCTCCTCCTCTTTCTCCTCCTTTTCCTCCTCCTCCTCCTCTTCCTCCTCCTTCTCCTCCTCTTCCTCCTTCTCCTCCTCTTCCTTCTCCTCCTCCTCTTCATCCTTCTCCTCCTCTTCCTCCTCCTCCTCCTCTTCCTTCTCCTCCTCTTTCGCCTCCTCCTCCTCCTCCTCCTCCTCCTCCTCTTCCTTCTCCTCCTCCTCTTTCTCCTCTTCTTCCTTCTCCTCCTCCTCCTCCTCCTCCTCCTCCTCCTCCTCCTCTTCCTCCTCCTCCTCTTCCTTCTCCTCCTCCTCCTCTTTCTCCTCCTCCTCCTCTTCCTCCTCCTCCTCCTCCTCTTCCTTCTCCTCCTCCTTTCCTTCTCCTCTCCTCTTTCTCCTCCTCTTCCTCCTCTCCTTTTTTTCTCCTTCCTATTCTCTTTCTCATTCTTTGCTTCATCCTCCTCTTCCTTTTCCTATTCTCTTCCTCCTCTTATTATTTCTCTCTGTTTTTGTCTCCTTTTCTTCCATCTCCTCGTTTTGCTTCTCCATCTCTTTTTCCATCTCTTTCCCCTCTTTTGCTTCCTCTTCTTGACCTCGTCCTTCTCCCCACCTCGTTCCCACGGCCTTTTTGATATTGGGAGGGCGGGAAAAGGCCCTTGCATTGGCTGGTCACAGCACCCAGAAATACTGGGAGTAATAATTTAGCGACTTAATTTAGTATGCAAAATCATTTTGAGTAATGGGCAGTCCCGCCGCGGGGGAAATTCATTGTAATGGGCGGTCTCGTGGTGGTTCGCTGAAGCTATATTGATTATAACTGGCACAAAACTATGTATATTAGAAGTAATATTAGGCCTTTCACTCGATTACAGATATTCTAGGGATTTTTGGTGAAGGAAAATTCGAGTGCAGAATACATACATTTTAAGACCAAACCGGGACCAGTTGCGAAAAATGCAACTACGCGGGCCTTCCGGCAGGAATTGAACCCACGACCTTGCGATTCTACTGCAACGCTCTGACCACTGAGCCACGGAGGCCGTTGCCGAGAGCCCGATCGCGAGTTCTGTATATATTAAGGTGGTAATGCCAGGAGAGAATTGGGTATATTAGAAGTAATATTAGGCATTTCGCTCGATTACAGATATTCTAGGGATTTTTGGTGAAGGAAAATTCGAGTGCAGAATACATACATTTTAAGACCAAACCGGGACCAGTTGCGAAAAATGCAACTACACGGGCCTTCCGGCAGGAATTGAACCCACGACCTTGCGATTCTAGTGCAACGCTCTGACCACTGAGCCACGGAGGCCGTTGCCGAGAGCCCGATCGCGAGTTCTGTATATATTAAGGTGGTAATGCCAAGGTCGTGGGTTCAATTCCTGCCGGAAGGCCCGTGTAGTTGCATTTTTCGCAACTGGTCCCGGTTTGGTCTTAAAATGTATGTATTCTGCACTCGAATTTTCCTTCACCAAAAATCCCTAGAACAAAATTATGTATATGTATAATTACGTTTCCTGAGGAATGCAATCAACCAATGAAAATGCAGAGTCCACCAGCCGATGCCAGGTTGTCCTTCTCCTCTTCTTGCTGTTCCGTAGCCTGGCATCAAAGAATATGGGCCAGGTAACCACTAGAAACTTCTGCTTTCCTATTGGTTGAAATTTTCGCGCGTTTTTATTGGCTATGAGTAAAACTGCAATCGTCATAAGTGGATTTAGCCCTGACGACGCGAGAATGAGATTAGTGGTTACCTGGCCCATATTTCTTTTGAAATTGGGCCAGGGTACCAGGCTACCTTGTTCCGTTGCTTTCTCTTTCTCCTTATTCCTTCTCCTCTTCTTATTTCTTCTTTTCTTCTTTCTCCTTTTCCTCTTGCTCCTCCTTGTCTTTTTCCTCATTCTCCTCTTTCTTTATTTCTTTTCCCTCCTGTTCTTCCTTCTCTTCCTCCTTTTCTTCTCTTAATTCCTTTTTCTCTCCCCCCTTTCTTTCTCACCATAGTCGTTGATTTTTAGGAGATCTTCACAATGCCCCCAGCAGTGATGCCTCTAGTGAAACGTCATCTCTTTCTGATCATCGCAAGTCGACTATAAGCTCGGCCCAGTCTTCTTCACTGATGTCGTTAATGGAAGGAAGCTATGTACCAGGCTCATCACTCACCGACCATGGGAGTGATTTCTGGGGAAGTATGGGGTCCGTGAGGGATAGTACTGGCCTAGCTCGTTCAGGGTAAGTATCGATTTCAATACTTTTTGAGCGCAATAATTTAGTAGTACCTGTGGCAAACCAACAGACAGACAGACAGACAGGTAAACAAACAAACAAACAAATATACAAACAAACAAACAAACAAACAAACAAACAAACAAACAAACAAACAAACAAACAAACAGACAGACAAACAAACAAACAAACAAACAAACAAACAAACAAACAAACAAACAAACAAACAAACAAACAAACAAACAAACAAACAAACAAACAAACAAACAAACAAACAAACAAACAAACAAACAAACAAACAAACAAACAAACAAACAAACAAACAAACAAACAAACAAACAAACAAACAAACAAACAAACAAACAAACAAACAAACAAACAAACAAACAAACAAACAAACAAACAAACAAACAAACAAACAAACAAACAAACAAACAAACAAACAAACAAACAAACAAACAAACAAACAAACAAACAAACAAACAAACAAACAAACAAACAAACAAACAAACAAACAAACAAACAAACAAACAAACAAACAAAAAAAAAAAAAAAACAAACAAACAAACAAACAGACAGACAAACAGACGGAGAAAAAACCAGAAACACACCCACGCAAAAAGAACCCCGGAATAAACGGAGTTGAAAACATAACTTCCTGACGGAGGTAACAAAGTGAATACTAACTAATAACGCAACTGTACATTTGATTTTCGACGCTGCTTTAGCTAATTTCAAAACTAACAATAAAATGGGAAATATGAAACTGTTTGAACAGTAAAATGTTCGGACTGTAATGTTTTCGGAAAATTCTTTTGTCCGAAAGTTTATTCGTCCAAACATTTTCGTAATCGGCGAACCCAACTTTTTATCTATTTTAGAGAATGGCATCATTCATCAGTTGCTGACTTGAGATCAGTCTCTGAGCTGAGTAATGCAGTGGATCATGGTACTAAGAAATGGCCAGTTAGTAATGGCCAGCGGAAATATCGTTCAGAACAGAACCTGGTGACACCTGATAGCTCTGACAGCGGCAAGAGACGGAAGAAAGTCCCAAAAGCTAAATTGAAAGTAAGTTAGTGATGAAGATAATTCGCCAGCACAGAATTTTGAGTAAGGCCATTTTAATAAATACAAGAAGGATATCGATAAAATAGATTAGGAAAGGATAGGAAAGGAAAAGGAAAGGGAGGGAGGGAGGGAGGGAGGGAGGGAGGGAGGGAGGGAGGGAGGGAGGGAGGGAGGGAGGGAGGGAGGGAGGGAGGGAAGGAAGGAAGGAAGGAGGGAGGGGAGGGAGGGAGGGAGGGAGGGAGGGAGGGAGGGAGGGAGGGAGGGAGGGAGGGAGGGAGGGAGGGAGGGAGGGAGGGAGGGAGGGAGGGAGGGAGGGAGGGAGGGAGGGAGGGAGGGAAGGAAGGAAGGAAGGAAGGAAGGAAGGAAGGAAGGAAGGAAGGAAGGAAGGAAGGAAGGAAGGAAGGAAGGAAGGAGGGAGGGAGGGAAGGGAGGGAAGGAGGGAAGGAGGGAAGGAGGGAAGGAGGGAAGGAGGGAAGGAGGGAAGGAAGGAAGGAAGGAAGGAAGGAAGGAAGGAAGGAAGGAAGGAAGGAAGGAAGGAAGGAAGGAAGGAAGGAAGGAAGGAGGGAAGGAGGGAAGGAGGGAGGGAGGGAGGGAGGGAGGGTGGGTTGGTTGTTAGGGAGGGAGGGAGGGAGGGAGGGAGGGAGGGAGGGAGGGAGGGAGGGAGGGAGGGAGGGAGGGAGGGAGGGAGGGAGGGAGGGAGGGAGGGAGGGAGGGAGGGAAGGAAGGAGGGAAGGAGGGAAGGAGGGAAGGAGGGAAGGAGGGAAGGAGGGAAGGAAAGAAGGAAGGAAGGAAGGAAGGAAGGAAGGAAGGAAGGAAGGAAGGAAGGAAGGAAGGAAGGAAGGAAGGAAGGAAGGAAGGAAGGAGGGAAGGAGGGAAGGAGGGAGGGAGGGAGGGTGGGTTGGTTGTTAGGGAGGGAGGGAGGGAGGGAGGGAGGGAGGGAGGGAGGGAGGGAGGGAGGGAGGGAGGGAGGGAGGGAGGAAGGAAGGAAGGAAGGAAGGAAGGAAGGAAGGAAGGAAGGAAGGAAGGAAGGAAGGAAGGAAGGAAGGAAGGAAGGAAGGAAGGAAGGAGGGAGGGAGGGAAGGAGGGAAGGAGGGAAGGAGGGAAGGAGGGAAGGAGGGAAGGAGGGAAGGAGGGAAGGAGGGAAGGAAGGAAGGAAGGAAGGAAGGAAGGAAGGAAGGAAGGAAGGAAGGAAGGAGGGAAGGAGGGAAGGAGGGAGGGAGGGAGGGTGGGTTGGTTGTTAGGTAGGAGGGAGGGAGGGAGGGAGGGAGGGAGGGAGGGAGGGAGGGAGGGAGGGAGGGAGGGAGGGAGGGAGGGAGGGAGGGAGGGAGGGAGGGAGGGAGGGAGGGAGGGAGGGAGGGAAGGAAGGAAGGAGGGAAGGAGGGAAGGAGGGAAGGAAGGAAGGAGGGAAGGAGGGAAGGAGGGAAGGAAAGAAGGAAGGAAGGAAGGAAGGAAGGAAGGAAGGAAGGAAGGAAGGAAGGAAGGAAGGAAGGAAGGAAGGAGGGAGGGAAGGAGGGAAGGAGGGAGGGAGGGAGGGTGGGTTGGTTGTTAGGGAGGGAGGGAGGGAGGGAGGGAGGGAGGGAGGGAGGGAGGGAGGGAGGGAGGGAGGGAGGGAGGGAGGGAGGGTGGGTTCGTTGTTAAGGAGGGAGGGAGGGAGGGAGGGAGGGAGGGAGGGAGGGAGGGAGGGTGGGTTCGTTGTTAAGGAGGGAGGGAGGGAGGGAGGGAGGGAGGGAGGGAGGGAGGGAGGGAGGGAGGGAGGGAGGGAGGGAGGGAGGGAAGGAAGGAAGGAAGGAAGGAAGGAGGAAGAAGGAAGGAAGGAAGGAAAGAAAGAAAGAAAGAAAGAAAGAAAGAAAGAAAGAAAGAAAGAAAGAAAGAAAGAAAGAAAGAAAGAAAGAAAGAAAGAAAGAAAGCAAAGCAACTATATTTATTGAGGGTAACATATGTCAGTATTTAGTGTAGGTTGAGCACCTCACCCGAATTTTATTAGCAATATATAATCCCGAGGGCGTAGTCCAAGAGTTTGCCATGACAAACAGGCAATCAACGAAGTGATGTTAAAAGCTGTTTTGTCTTTGTCACACATTGTTGTTCATGTGTTCTTTTAAATGTTATTTAGAAATTCTTTGGTCCTGAATTCGTCCAAGTCACTGAGGATCCCGACAGATCGTTTGTTAACATATCACCGGTAGGTTACGCCAAACATTGCATGTATTACGTAAATATGCTTAACACGCGTTTCTAAACCATTTTACAGTCAAAATGATACCTTCCCACTTCTTCTTTTGGCTAACATTTGGAAGGTTGTGGGTTCGAGTCTCGTGTATAGCTGAGAGTTTCTGACTATTAACGTCTAACGATGTACAGCAAGAGCTCACATAACAGTCTCGACATTTGTTTGTAATGTGTTTTTTTTTTAAGAAAAAGAACGAAAAGCGTGCTTCTGGACGACGTCTGGTTACTGTAGTAATGTTGAATGAACAAAGACTTGAGATGGCTGTCGAGGTAGGTCATCTTTGTAAACCAGAGTCAGACTAATCAAAATTATTCAAATAGGGGTTCTTAAGTTTTAAACAATTACGTTACTGAGAGCCAGTATTTCTCTCGACCGCGCTCGTTGCTTTTCTCGCGTGGCGTTCCTTGCGTGGATTTTGCTCGCGTGGCGTTTTTTGCGTGGATTTTCTCGCGTGGTCTTCTTTGCGTGGATTTCTGGATTTTCTCGCTTGGTCTTTCTCGCGTGTTTTTTTCTCCGCGTAGCTTTTTGCCTGGATTTTCTCGCGTGGCATTTTTGCATTGTCTTTCTCGCGTGGCATATCTCGCGTGGCCTTTACTACTTCTTTGTTTCTCTGTTCTAGAGCTCTACAAAAGTTCAAGAACTATTTACTCAGATAACAAAGTATATTGGCATAACTGAAAAGATTTACTTTGGTCTTGCAAGATTGGAAGGTAACTAGCAGAAACTTTAGTTTTAGTTATTTTATTTGATGAAGTTTGTCGAACAACTTTCTGCTACGAATTTGATTGGTGTTCGACTAGTAACTGATATTTATATGTGGCTAAATGTAATTTAGGCAAGCTAAAAAAGGAGACATTGCTAGTCAGCGGTCACTCATGATAATATGTAGGGATTATCTCAGCGCTCATCAAAGTCTTGTCAGTGTGGTGTGAGCTTGACTTGCGCTCATCAAAGTCTTGTCAGCGTGGTCTGAGCTTGACTTGCGCTCATCAAAGTCTTGTCAGCGTGGTCTGAGCTTGACTTGCACTCATCAAAGTCTTGTCAGCGTGGTCTGAACTTGACTTGCGCTCATCGAAGTCTTGTCAGCGTGGTCTGAGCTTGACTTGCGTTCATCAAAGTCTTGTCAGCGTGGTCTGAGCTTGACTTGGGCTCATCGAAGTCTTGTCATCGTGGTCTGAGCTTGACTTGCGTTCATCAAAGTCTTGTCAGCGTGGTCTGAGCTTGACTTGCGCGCGCCAAAGTCTTGTCAGTGTGGTCTGAGCTTGACTTGCGCGCGCCAAAGTCTTGTCAGCGTGGTCTGAGCTTGACTTGCGCTCATCAACGTCTTGTCAGCGTGGTCTGAACTTGACTTGCGCTCATCGAAGTCTTGTCAGCGTGGTCTGAGCTTGACTTGCCCTCATCAAAGTCTTGTCAGCGTGGTCTGAGCTTGACTGGTTTTGCGCGCGCTATCTATTATTAGATATTTGGTCAGTGGTCACTCATTTATAATATGTGGGGATTATCTCAGCGCTCATCAAAGTCTTGTCAGCGTGGTCTGAGCTTGAATGGTTTTGCGTGCGCTGTTTAGTGACCCACCCACCCACTCCTGATAGAACGCAAGGGTAAGTATATATATTCCACTGCTTTGACAGTGTGACTGGTACCTGTAGGTGGGCTGTGGCTGGGTTGCCATGGTTACCTCTGATCAGGGGGTGGCATCCCCCCTGTGGCTTGGCACCAATCCTCCAATAACATCAATTGGCATCTATTTTTATTCCTATTGGTAGTAGGAAGTTGTTCAACAAATTTTATTAAATAAATTTATCAGGTTCAGGAACTGAATTACGACAATATTTTAGGAACAGTTTTATTGCCATGACAGTATACGTTTGAGAAGTTCAAAGTTCATATAATATATTTTATTTTTTAAGATAACGAACACTTCTTCTTGGACTTTGACACCAAACTTTCAAAGTATGCGCCTTCTGGTTGGAAAGAGAAGGTGAATTTTAGTCTGGTTGGTGTTGTGCGGTGTGGTGGTGGTGGTGGTGTGTGTTATGGTGGTGTGTTTTGTTTTGTTTTGTTTTGTATTGTTTTGTGTTGTGTTGTGTTGTGTTGTGTTGTGTTGTGTTGTGTTGTGTTGTGTTGTGTTGTGTTGTGTTGTGTTGTGTTGTGTTGTGTTGTGTTGTGTTGTGTTGTGTTGTGTTGTGTTGTGTTGTGTTGTGTTGTGTTGTGTTGTGTTGTGCATGTCGTGTCGTGTCGTGTCGTGTCGTGTCGTGTGTGTTGTGTTGCGTTGCGTTGCGTTGCGTTGCGTTGCGTTGCGTTGCGTTGCGTTGCGTTGCGTTGCGTTGCGTTGCGTTGCCCTGTGCTGTGCTGTGCTGTGCTGTGATGTAGTGTATTGTGCTGTGATGTACCGGGTTGCGTTGTGTTGTTGTCTTAAGCAAATATTCTCTGCTATTTTCAGTCAAAGAAGTCCACGGGCAAATATACGCTGTATTTTAGAGTAAAGTTCTATGTGGAAAATCTTTCACTTCTAAGGTAAGACAAGGCTCTGTGTCACTGTAAGGAAGCTTAATACAAGTCCGACTGTATAATACTTTACCATTTATGTTTTAGACATGAGGAAACAAACCATCAGCTTTATCTGCAGTTGCGTAGTGATATACTATACAACCGTTTACACTGCAACGAAGAACACGTTCTGAACCTCGCGTCTTTAGCTCTACAAGCTGAGTATGGCGACTACAGCAGGAAGAGCTTTGGTGAAAATTATTTTAAACCCAGACACTACCTTCCTCACAGAGTAAGTAGTGCAGTACAGTGCAGTGCAGTGCAGTACAGTACAGTACAGTACAGTACAGTACAGTACAGTACAGTGCAGTGCAGTGCAGTGCAGTGCAGTGCAGTGCAGTGCAGTGCAGTGCAGTGCAGTGCAGTACAGTACGCGGTGCGGTACAGCACACCATGAGTCTCAGTAGCTCAATAGTTGAGCATCTTACTGGTCATCAGAAGGTTACAGGTTGTACACATTTGTAACATTTGTAACCTTAGCTCTCCATCTGAGTCTCAGTAGCTCAATGGTTAGAACATCTCACTGGTCATCAGAAGGTTACAGGTTGTACACATTTGTAACCTTAGCTCTCCATCTGAGTCTCAGTAACTCAATAGTTAGAGCATCTTACTGGTCATCACAAGGTCACAACTTGTACACATTTGTAACCTTAACTCTCCATCTGAGTCTCAGTAGCTCAATGGTTAAAGCGTCTCACTGGTCATCAGAATGTTACAGGTTGTACACATTTGTAACCTTAGTCTCAGTAGCTCAATGGTTAGAACATCTCACTGGTCATCTGAAGGTTACAGGTTGTGTACACATTTGTAATCTTAGCTTTCCATCTAAGCCTCAGTAGTTCAATGGTTAGAACATCTCACTGGTCATGCAGGTTGTACATATTTGTAACCTTAGCTCTCCATCTGAGTCTCAGTAGCTCAATGATTAGAACATCTCACTGGTCATCAGAAGGTTGCAGGTTGTACATATTTGTAACCTTAGCTCTCCATCTGAGTCTCAGTAGCTCAATGATTAGAACATCTCACTTTTGTACACATTTGTAACCTTATCTCTCCATCTAAGTCTCAGTAGCTCAATGGTTAGAGCATCTCACTGGTCATCAGAAAGTTTCAAGTTGAACATATTTGCAAGCTTAGTTCTCTATTCGAATCTCAGTAGTTCAGGTTCTGTAAATTTTGTCTTCTTTCCATTCTATATGCAAATTCATATTTTATTTCACTAGGTTCTTGTCAAAATGACTGAAGACCATGCTTCACAGAAACTCCGTGCTTTGCACAAGATCCAATGTGGTTTAGATGAACAAGAAGCTGAACTAAAGTTTATCAAAGAAGCTCAGAAATTACCTGAATATGGCATGCACTTTTATAAAACACAATGGGTAAGGATTGTTGAACAGTATTTAATTATAATATTGGAAAGACATAGAAGTTTGTTTATAGATTTTAAATATTTAGCAAGCATATAAGAATTGTTTGGATTGATTTGTTTAATTTTTCTTGTTAAGAATAAGAATGAAAACCAGACTGTTTATTTGGGTGTTTGTGTGCGAGGAGTCACTGTCTTTGAGGTGAGTAATGTGGATTGTTATTTAATTATCATCATCATCATCGTCGTCGTCATCATTATCATCATTATTATCATCATTCTCACCATTATCATAATTTCCATCATTGTTTAATTTCCCGAAGAGTCATGTTATTACTTACAATAATCATTAGTATATTAATATCGACATTATCATCATCACTATCACTATTATATTTATTGTCTTTATTGTTATTATATTAACTATTATAATTATCATTGTATTTGTCATTATAATTATAATCATCTTCATTATCAACAACATCTATTTTTTACTTTAGCCTCCAGCAGACAATAAAAGGAGCTTAGAAAAACACTCGTGGCAAATGATCAAGAAACTTGCATTCAAGGTACAGTGTAGCCTGCGTAATCTGCACGCAGGTACAGTGATGAATGAGACACGATCATAAAATATTAGCTTGGCATTAATTCGTCATAGTTAATGTGAAAAATACTAATGTAATTCGCTTAATTATTCTATTCATCCATCCATTCATCCATTCATTCTAACTTTATTTAAGGGGGCAATACACCTGAATTATGTTTATTTACGGTGTTGATAGTTTGGTGTGCTTTGAACCAAAGTATGGACAACAATATATTTTCTGAAACTGCAGGAATTAAGCAATATATTGAAGCTAAATTGACTTGGATTATTTACATTATAATTTACATTTGAGGCGATCGATTGTCAAAATGACCTCACCCAGTATAGGTTCTCAAAATTTGAACTCCTCAAAAACACATCACCAGGTTGCGTCAAAAACACTTTTTAAAGTAGTTTAGGGGTAAACCTAAAATATGATGATGGGAAGTTGTAGAATCTTTGTCTGTAAATAATAATACAGTTTCTGAGTTCCACTGACAATATTTCAAAAACTACATCCCCCTTCCTAAATTGCTATCATCAGTTTGCGGCAAATATATAAAATAACAAATGCTGAAAGTTTCAGAAATATTGATTAAAAACTTTAGGAGTTATACCAATTCAAAGTTTGTAATATTAGAAAAATATGATTTTTCAAAAATCCCATTTAAAGACTAACAAAGTCAAAATTGTGAATGAATCACAAAAATATTTTTTTGACAAAATTCAGGTGCATTGCCCCCTTAAAGAGAGTGACACTAAATAGTATAACATATTACATACTAGTTCAAAAACAACAAATAATATATTACAGAAGAGTAACAGTACTAGATTAATGAATTACTTATTCTTTGTCAGAAGTATAGCATTGGTTTTGAACGTCGTTTTCTATTGATTGTTTTTAGAAAAAGAAGTTTCATATCGAACCTCGGGCAGATGGCAAAAGTGGAAAAGGAAATAAAATAACGTTTCTTAGTTCTTCATATAAAAGGTAAAATCAAATTAAAAGGACACAATAATAGATTACATACAATGATCTGTTCATAATATAGTTTATCCATTTACATATCAAACAAATCTTCTCAATCTTCTCGAGAGCGAAGTGAGATTTCAAAGTAAGATTTCTTTTGTAAAGGTCGAAGTACTTGCTTTACTTGTGTACTTCGTTTCATCGTTTTCAAATGAGGATGAAGGTTCGATTGCTGTCCATGGATGAAGCTTCTAAAGGTTTGGTTCTTTGTTTTTAGTAAACACATGTAGTAATTTAGCTATAGTGTGGTGTGTGGTGTGGTGTGGTGTGGTTTAATATGACCTGATATGGTATGGTGTGTGGTGTGGTGTGGTGTGTAGTGTGGTATGGCCTGGCCTGGCGCGGTGTGGCATGGCATGGCGTGGTGTGGTGTGGTATGGCATGGTATGGTATGGTGTGGTGTGGTATGGTATGGTATGGTATGGAGTGTTTTGATATTGTGTGGTATTGCGCACGTAAGTGATAGTGACAGTGACAGTGACAGTGACAGTGACAGTGACAGTGACAGTGAGTGAGAGTGAGAGTGAGAGTGAGAGTGAGAGTGAGAGTGAGAGTGAGAGTGATAGTGATAGTGATAGTGATAGTGATAGTGATAGTGATAGTGATTGTGATAGTGATTGTGGTAAATGTTAATAGGGAGTAGGGACCATAACAGTCCTTTTTCCCTTTAGCACCAGATCAGAAAAAGGGAACTTCTTTAGGCTTTTCTCACAAATCGGGAAGTCTTACTTATGTGAATGTAGACGGCCAATTAATGAACGGCGCTGTGCAAGATAATGACTTGGATAGCAGTTTTGAAGAAAGACACGCAGACTACAGAAAACCAAGTCAACAAGTATCCCACAAGGCAGTGAACGGATTCACTGACCCAAGCCATGTACCAAGTACTGTAAACCATGAACAGCCCGAGAGATCGTCACCTTATATTTTAGGTAGGTCACTCGTTTTATTTTTATTAAGGATTTATTAAATTTGCCACTTAATGTGTGGCAGGAGAGAGGAACAGAACTTTCGTCCCAATTGACACCAAACTCCTATGTGTAGACAACTAAGACCTAGGTGTTGATTTTACGGAGGGAGGAAAACCGAAGAACCCGGCGAAAAACCCTCGGAGCACAGGAGAGACCAACTAAACTCTACTCACATACAGTAAGTCCCAAGCTGCCGGAGGACGGGGTTATTCCCAAACGGTAACCCATCCAAGTACTAACCCCGTCCGACCAGGCTTAACTATTGGTGAGAGGCAGCGCCCTAACAGCACACGCCACCCGTGTCTTCCTTTCTTTTTTCCTTTTCTTTTCTACCCTTCCTTCCTTCCTTCATTCCTTCCTTCCTTCCTTCCTTCCTTCCTTCCTTCCTTCCTTCCTTCCTTCCTTCCTTCCTTCCTTCCTTCCTTCCTTCCTTCCTTCCTTCCTTCCTTCCTTCCTTCCTTCCTTCCTTCCTTCCTTCCTTCCTTCCTTCCTTCCTTCCTTCCTTCCTTCCTTCCTTCCTTCCTTCCTTCCCTCCCTCCCTCCCTCCCTCCCTCCCTCCCTCCCTTCCTCCCAACCCTCCCTCCCTCCCTCCCTCACTCACTCACTCACTCACTCACTCACTCACTCACTCACTCACTCACTCACTCACTCACTCACTCACTCACTCACTCACTCACTCACTCACTCACTCACTCACTCACTCACTCGCTCGCTCGCTCGCTCGCTCACTCACTCACTCACTCACTCACTCACTTACTTCCCTCCTTCCTTCCTTCCTTCCTGCCTTCTTTTCTTTCTCAATTTTTCCCTTCCTTCTTTCCACCTTCCTCTCTTCTCTTCCTTCTTCCTCCATCCTTTCCTTTCTTTCCTTCTTGTCTGTTTGTCTCCCCCCACTAAAACCATGCTATTAAATATTTGATTTACTGAAGTATATTTTCTTCAAATGTTTGATTTAGATACGACTACAACGTCTCCTTCAGCCCATTCCGATAAAACGCCATCCCCTCAAGGTAAACTTTCTTAAGTCGAGCGGTCGGGGTTCTACGATGTTGACCCGACCGGTCAGTTCCCTTTTTCTCGAACCTGTACGTTTTGGCGGGAAAATTTCGGAGTTGATTTGAATACAAATAAAAGAGAACTAGGTATCTTTATTCAAATATTTCGAACAATTGAATGTGCTGGAACATTACTGCTGGTTTTCTTTAAAGCTGTTTATCTAAAAACACGACAAATAAAAGCCGATATGGTGTAAACAAGAAGCGACATGAGAAAGCTAACAGGTTAATAGTAAGGTGACGGCAAACTCCAAAGACGAAACAGCGTTGAACCACGATGTCATCTCATGGTTGCTGAGCGGTCGGAATTCTACGATTATCGACCGCTCGGAACTACTCGGACAATGCGCTTCTTTCTCGGATTTTTAAGTTTTTCTGGGACCCGTAAGTTTCGGCGGGAAAATTTCTGAGTTGACTTGAATCCAAATGAAAGACAACCGGGTATCTTTATTCAAATATTCTGAACAATAAAATGTTCTGGAACATTACTGCTGGTTTTCTTAAAAGCTGTTTATCTAAAAACACGACAAATAAAAGCCGAACTGGTGTAAACAAGGCCAAGAAGCGACACGAAAAAGTTAATAGGTAAGGTAAACAGCAAACTCCGAAGACGAAAACAACGTTCGAAGCTTAAAAATAAAGTGAACTAGGCAAATACTTTCCCGTACAGACCTCGCGCTCGGTTAAAAGTCTTAAATCTTAAGTATTCATCAACTAACAATTATTTAGAGGAATAAGCATCGTGATAGTGAAAATTATCTGTAAATTGTACAGTATAGTTAAGTGTTACCTTAAATTAGCTTTTTTATTGCACTTGATTTTGTGTACGTTTTCATGTACTTATATTTAACAAATAGAAAATCGCTTGCGTGTCTCTGCACTGTGATACAAACACGAATGACGTGATTTCAACCGGAAAAAATGCCTAGTGGAAACACGAGGCGAAGCCGAGTGTTTTCACACATTTTTTCCGGTTGAAATTGCGTCATTCGTGTTTGTATCACAGTACAGAGTTACAAAAGCGATTTTCTATTTGTTTTATAAAATAACTAACCGTTTTATGAGGTAAAAAAACAAGGAGAAGCCACCACAGTGACCGAGACTCAGCTGACGAATGATGGCGTAATCAAATAAATACGCCAGTGATTACGTGAGATTTAACCAAACAGAGCATGCGTTGTACAATATAAAATGAAAAGGACGTCAAACGCGTATCTGTACTCTGAGTGAAAATGGCTCTCGTCCAATCAGAGCGTGCGTGGCATACCTGTTATTTTATAAAATTTTATTTATACTTTTAGCTGGTAAGAAAATGATAACTGATGTAACCTTATCTCCTGATCGTAAGGTCAAAGCCATTAAGCTGAAAAAGGATGCCCGAGGCGCATTAGGTATGTTTAGAATCAATCAATAACTTTATTAAAGTGTTAAAACTACTAGCTGACCACAAGTGGTCTACTAATTGGCGACACTATAGTGTTTTTCGATTTTTTTCAAAACGTTATTTTTCTAAGAGTGGAGTGGTGTAGGAGTAGGTGTAGGAGTGGAGTGGAGTGGAGTAGAGTAGGGTAGGGTAGGGTAGGGTAGGGTAGGGTAGGGTAGGGTAGGGTAGGGTAGGGTAGGGTAGGGTAGGGTGGAGTGGAGTGGAGAGGTGGGGAGTAGTAGATTGGAGAGGAGGATATGACATACGACAGGCCAGTTCAGTAATATTGCAATACTGATTTTTGTGTGAAGACATTAGTACTAAGTCAAATCAAAATTCATTTGCCAAACTTTTCTTCAGGTTTGACTGTGGTTGGTGGTGAAGACACTCGACGTCTTCATCTTGGAATATTCATTAAAAAAATTAGTCCTGGTAGCGTTGCTGATGAAGATGGAAGACTTCAAGTTGGTATGTAACTTTCCTCACGTCCTCTCTTTTACAAGTTCTTTTCTTTTTCACATACTTTTTGAGACAGCGCTATTTTCTAGGGTCGAATATTAAGTGTACCTGTGTGGTTTTGGTTGTGTGAAACTAGTTTCAAATATGTCGTACTAACTAACGTAACGGTGTATTTCTTCTATGAAGGTGATCGTATTCTGGCAGTCAATGGAAAAAGCTTGGAATATGTCGAGCATGACGAGGCTGTTCAAACATTAAAGAACGCTGGTAGTGACGTTGAACTTCTTGTCTCGCAAAGTACACGAACTGATAGTGATATTGGTAAGAGAAATTTATATATATTTCAGTTATAGTTTGTTAAAGATAATGGCAATGTCTTTTTGATTTATAGAAACATACTTAACAATTACTTTGGTAGGCCGAGTCTAGGTTTCGGCTCTGTTCCCTTTTTTTCCCTTTTGGGTGTCACGATTTTGCATTTTTGCACTTTTTACTTCCGCTACTATTCATACTTCCGGAGAGTTGTTAGCCGTGTGATGGAGTGAGGCCATGAGACATATTGGAGACCTTAAGCTACCCCGGGTTCGGTTTACGGGTACGGGTACCGCCATTTTTGTTTACTCGTAGTATCTACCCGTTTTCCCGTGGTAGATCATGGTCTACTCGTAGATACGACTACGGGTACGGGTAGATTACCTGTTTCCGTAAACCGAACCCGGGGTATCTTAAGGTCTATTACGGGTAAACAAAAATGGCAGTACCCGTACCCGTAAACCGAACCGGGGTATCTTAACATGTTCTAAGGATTTAGGGTGAAGGAAAATTCGAGTGTAGAATATATACATTATAAGACCAAACCGGGACCAGTTGCGAAAAATGCAACTACACAGGCCTTCCGGCAGGAATTGAACCCACGACCTTGCGATTCTAGTGCAATGCTCTGACGACTGAGCCACGGAGGCCATTGCCGAGAGCTTGATCGCGAGTTCTGTATATATAATAAGGTGGTAATGCCAGGAGAGAATTGGGTATATTATGAATGATATTGGGCATTTCACTCGATTACATAGCATGTTCTAAGGATTTAGGGTGAAGGAAAATTCGAGTGTAGAATATATACATTATAAGACCAAACCGGGACCAGTTGCGAAAAATGCAACTACACAGGCCTTCCGGCAGGTGAGTTCTTTGCTCGTTTTGCTTTTGAAGTTGGACAAAAGGTTGAACAGCTTTGCCTTTTGATCAAGGTGTTCTTGCATATTGCTGGTAGATTTCGAAATAGACTGACAGCAAGATATGTCTGACAACTGTCTTGATCGTAAATATGTTCACCAATGTGAAGTGTGCATCACATTCAGCCTTCGATCTGATCTTCCTCGGCCCACTCCCACCTTTGCTCCTGAATATCCAGCTGTAAAATCAGTCTGTGAAAACTCGCACGATGGCTTGTCGATCCCCCGCTGAGCGTCTCCCAGGGCTAAAAATAACGTTTCATGTTACGCCGGTCGTGGTGACTGGTCAGTTCCAATTGTGACCGGTCAAAGGCGATTTTTGACCAGTTAAATTTCACGACACCCCCCCCCCCCCCCCCAACAAAAACAAATAAACACAACACAACACAACACAACACAACACAACACAACACAACACAACACAACACAGCTCAACACCAGACACCACACCGTACCGCAACGCAATGCAACACAACACAGCTCAACACCAGACACCACACCGTACCGCAACGCAATGCAACACAACACAGCTCAACACCAGACACCACACCGTACCGCAACGCAACGCTACGCCACGCCACGCCACGCCACGCAACGCAACGCAACACAACAAAACAAAACAAACGCTATATATGTAAGCTAGTACTGATATGAACGTTTGTCATAAAAAGGAAATGCATGCGTAGTTCACTTCAATATATATCAGACATTATGAAACGGGTCTACAACAGCACAACAACAATCATTTTAAGTTCCTTGAAAGGGAAGTCATAAAATTAATTGCAAGTTAATATGACCAGTTAAAATGACCGGCGTTATACAAATTTGACCGGTCACATTAAAAATTTGGCCGGTCATTGACCGGTGACCAGCCGTTATTTTGTGCCCTGGTCTCCAGATCTGAGACGTAGATTCTGAGTGGTTTAATACGCATATGATTCATAATTGTTTATTTGATTGGATTATTTGATCTCACGAGAATTCCTAGAGAACCAATTGTAACTGGAATAAGACAGGGCTTCTGATTTGGACAATCAAAATCTGCTTCTCAGATCTGAGAACTTAGCTGGGGGTCGACAAGCTATCGTGTGAGTTTTCACGGACTGAATTACACTGGTGTATAATACTATATTCATGGTGTATTTAAGAAATAAAAACGTGTCGCGTGCGATTATCGAGTTTTAATGCACGGGAGATGCGTGTAAAGCACGAGGCGATAGCCGAGTGTTTTACTAGCTTCTCGAGTGCATTAGAACTCGATAATCGCACAGCGACTAAGTTTTTTATTTCTTTTATAAAATAATGACTTTAAATTGTCAATAAACCCAATAAAAGTAAGCAAAAAAACAGATTACCTGTCTCATGACGAGTTTGTTACCATTTAGCGCCACGCGTGGCCTCGTACAACATGTCGGCGATTTTAGCGATGAAAATGCACTTAAAGTTGCACTGAAAACATTCGGCTGTGTTAATTACGTGATTAGACATATATCCAAGTAATTTTTTACTTTCGTTGATGATTAAATCCACATAAAATTCATCAAAAACGTCAAAATCGTCGCGAAGTATCTCGTGTGCCGTTCCGTTATGGAGTTATAATGGCACGCTTGTTTGACTCAATAGCCAATCAGAGTGTTCTTTACTTCCGGTTATTTTATATAATACTATATTCATGGTGTATAAATTATTCATTATCTTTGTTTTGCAAGAAGAATGCTTTTGTTTGAAGGACGTTGTCCTCGAAGTTCCCGTCGTAGATCTTGAGGCCCCCTAGTATCCCGAGTGAACGCCTGACTAACACCCCGTTTACACGATGCCGGTACAATATGAAAACGGAAACAAAATCATGGCGTTTAGGCCTTGCGTTTACACGATACCGGCACAAAAATGACATGAAAACGGCACAAAATGAAGACGGGTTCCTTGACGGCATGAAATGAAAACGGAACGCTAACCGATATCGTGTAAACGCCCGTGCCGTAACAATTTGATGACGGTATATAACGATATATACGACCACAGTATTCGGGTCAGCAGTATTCACAAAGTCTTCTCAATTCTCATTGGAAGAGAATAGTCACATGCTAATCCGTCATTATTTTATACCGGCACCGTGTAAACGCAAGACTTTTTGACCTGTATTTAGACACCGGCATGATTTTGTTCCGTTTTCAAATTGTACCGGCATCGTGCAAACGGGGTCTCAGGTGTCGTGTTATCCTTATTTTATGCAAACATTTTTGCATAATTTTGGTACGAGTGCAGACAAGCATTTTCATTCATTCATACACGTGTATAAGCCTTGTGAGCAAGTCTGATTAGCGGGATGACTCATTTTATTTTTAAACATCTTTAATAACCCTCTTGTTTGTTTTTTTCTCTCTAGATTTATCAGCTCTATCAAGTCCTGCTGCTGATTCTAAACATTCTTCATCAATTCCCGACCGTGCTTCGCCGTATCTTGTTCGAGACGAGGGTAGTACGCCAGTTAATACGAACGCTGTCGGTAACCATGTCAACGATGATCCAGCGCTGACGAATATCAACCAAGATGTCATATCTCCTAAACCTCCTCCTTACAAAAATATCTACAAGCCCAGAAGAACTTCTGTGAGTAGTTCAGACATGCCTGAGTCCAGTCCAAGCTCTCCAGATCGTAGTTCAAGAACCAGTTATCATCGAGGAATCAAACTACCTGGCATGGACGATGAACGAAAACTTCAAGATATAAAACTGTCCAGGTATCAGTCTGTATTGCACTGACCTATATATATATATATATATATATATATATATATATATATATATATATATGTTATATGTGACCTTCACGGTCACGATTTCTTTTGTGTTTTCTTCATGAATTATTAATGATATTTTAAATATATTTATATATATATATATATATATATATATATATATATATATATATATATATATATATATATATATGTAATGTTTACAACACGAGCGGCCGTGTTGTATTGAATATACAATCACTCGCCTTCGGCTCGTGATGCGAGGACGCGAGTGTTGTAAACAACTTGTGAAATGAATAAATAGTAAAAATCCCTTTGGGATATTGAGATGCTAATTTGCTAATTAGTTACAAGCACTAGTGGTTGTATCAGAAGAGTATACATCCACTAGTGGTTGTAACTAATTAGCATCATTGGTTTTAGTTTGTATGGGGCTTACAGGGGTATACATGTGACGTAATTTCTGAAATTGGATTGGCTGCAAAACTCATGAATTAGTAATGAATTTCACAAATATATATATATATATATATATATATATATATATATATATATATATATATATATATATATATGTATACACTATACACTATACACTATACACTATACACTATACACTATACACTATACACTATACCCTATACCCTATACCCTATACACTATACACTATACACTATACACTATACACTATACACTATACACTATACACTATACACTATACACTATACACTATACACTATACACTATACACTATACACTATACACTATACACTCTACACTATATATATACTATACTCGGCAAGTGCACCGAGCCTGAACAAAGGGTGAATATAGTGCATACTTCATACAGGTGAACGTAGTCGGAGTGAACGCCTGATCCAGTCGTCTTGTTATGGTAGTAACCGGGTAGCGGACCCCCATGTCAATCACTAATCATCTTGGGATGGCGGGTGTTTTGGTCTTTTGGTCCACTGACACTGTTTACCTTTCTAGACATGGTCCTTCCATTAGTTCACGGACGTCCCAGATTAGTGAGGAAAGTCCTGGCTCTATTGCATCCTTTGGGAATAAGGTCTACCGGCAAAACTCTGTCCCAACGCCAATTTCGCCGCAGGAGTTACATAACAAGGTTCGGAAAGAGTCACTTGGCAGCGTGCCTGGTGATGGGAGAATGGAACGGAGTAGGTCGAACTCGGCGGTGACACAAGAGGAAGGAGGTGAAAATAGACTGGAGAGTAACAGTGCTTCTGTGAAGAGTGACATTAGAGCCCGCTCTAGGACTCCTAGTGTACTGGAAGCGCAATTTGAGGAACGGGATGGCGAGGGTGATCTTGGTCAACTTCCTGTGGGAAAGGTGTGGGAGAACGAGGATAGAAAGATGTCTAAGGATGAAAATATAGCGGTAAGTGTTGTTGTTGTACGTTGGTGTATGTTGTGGTGGTGGTGGTAGTTGTTTTGGTGGTGGTGGTGGTTGTTTTGGTGGTTGTGGTTGTTTTGGTGGTGGTGGTGGTGGTGGTGATGATGGTAATGATGGTGATGGTTGTTTTTGTGGTGGTGGTGGTGGTGATGGTAGTTCTTGTTGTTGTGGTGGTGGTTGTGGTGATGGTGGTTGTCGTGGTGGTGGTGATGGTGGTTGTTGTGGTGGTGGTGATGGTGGTTGTAAATATGGTTGTTGTGATGGGCGTTCTCGTTCTGGTTGTTGTGATGGTGATGGTTGTGGGTGTGGTTGTTGTGGTGGTGATGGTTGTGGGTGTGGTTGTTGTGGTGGTTGTCGTTGATGGTGGTGGCAATGGTAGTGGTGTTTTTCTGTGGTTGTGTTGTTGTTGGCGTGTGTTGTTTCTGTAGTTGTCATGTGTTCACCATGGTGATCTTAAATTGCCTTATTATTGTTACTAGTGCATTATTTTAATATATATTGATTAATATATTGTCCACTTATTTATTTTTCAGCAAAAATATTTTACTGTTGAACTTGGCAAAGAATCCGGAAGTCTTGGACTTAATGTCACTGTAAGCATCTTGCGTCTGAAGTCAACGCGCTTTATTTAATCGTGTTGTCGTTGGTGCACAGTTCATTGTTATTATAAGTACAGTAAACAGTTCGTTCCTTGCCACCTTTTTACCTCCTTCCGTCCGTCCGTCCTTCCTTCCTTCCTTCCTTCCTTCCTTCCTTCCTTCCTTCCTTCCTTCCTTCCTTCCTTCCTTCCTTCCTTCCTTCCTTCCTTCCTTCCTTCCTTCCTTCCTTCCTTCCTTCCTTCCTTCCTTCCTGCCTTCCTGCCTTCCTGCCTTCCTGCCTTCCTGCCTTCCTGCCTTCCTGCCTTCCTGCCTTCCTGCCTTCCTGCCTTCCTTCCTTCCTTCCTTCCTTCCTTCCTTCCTTCCTTCCTTCCTTCCTTCCTTCCTTCCTTCCTTCCTTCCTTCCTTCCTTCCTTCCTTCCTTCCTTCCTTCCTTCCTTCCTTCCTTCCTTCCTTCCTTCCTTCCTTCCTTCCTTCCTTCCTTCCTTCCTTCCTTCCTGCCTGCCTGCCTGCCTGCCTGCCTGCCTGCCTGCCTGCCTTCCTTCCTTCCTTCCTTCCTTCCTTCCTTCCTTCCTTCCTTCCTTCCTTCCTTCCTTCCTTTCTTCCTCTCTTCATATATTATTTACTTGTCTATTATTTGTTTGTTTATCTACTTATTTCTCGATTATTTATTGTTACAATAATTGGTGTTTTGTTTTCTTACCTCCTTGCAGGGAGGAGTGAACACCAGTGTCAAAGACGGTGCAGTATATGTTAAATCACTCTACCCCAATGGTCCTGCTGACTTAGATGGACGAATACAAATAGGTCATAAGATAATCTCAGTGAATGGTATCAGTCTTCAGGGAGTTACTCACAAACAGGTAAATTTAAGGTCGCCGTAATTTTAGCAATCCTTACATAAACAAAATTGTCTTAAAATTGCACAAAGTCTCACAATGACGGTTTGATATTACAGTCAAACCTGTATTAAGCGGACACCCTCGGGGAATTGGTTAGTGTGCGCTTAGTAGACTTAATAGAGGTTCTCGTACCCAGGCCCCCTGTCAGCCTCGTACCCAGCCCAATGCCGCCCCCCCCCGCCCCGATGCCAGGTACGGTTTTTCCAATTATTAAACTAATATATAGAAACTAATATACGATATTCGTAATGCAAATGTGTTTGACAATAACATGAATAACAAAAGTTTAAAATATGATGCAAATCCCGTTTGTTTGATGTCTATGCGAAGAGCAATTTAAATTAAGTTTATTACTGAACGAGTACTAGTCAACTTATTGTTGTTCTACAAAAAAATGATCGTCAATGCGCGACTGTTTGTGCCCTTGAATGTTGATTTCTTGCAACAGGTAATTGACTTCAGAAATTGCTAAAGAAAGTTCCTCTTGTTCGTGATAACGGGAGAAATATTTGCAGTATTTCTTCTCAACTTCGACGTTGGACTGACTCCAAGTCTCCAATAAATAATAACATTAACTCGAACCAAACGCAGTTTAGAAAAATATGCAAGAAACTATACTGATCATTGTCATACATTCATTGATTTCCGTCGTGAGACATTGAAAACAAGAAAGACGCTAATCTAATCTTTAAAAAATCAATGAATAAAAGAAAACGCTGTCCGCTTAGCATAGGGATTTGGTATCGTTTTACACCGATTTAGGTGTCCGCGTCCGCTTAATAGAGGTGTTCGCTTAATAGAGGTGACCTTTGTATGGTTAACATGGGATTCAATTCCGGACTTTGGGAACTGTCCGCTTAATACAGGGTGTCCGCTTAATGGAGGGCCGCTTAATACAGGTTTGACTGTACATAAAAACATACTCAAAAATTAAAAAAACATGATCAAAATTAAAGTGAGATTGAAAGGGATTGCGAATGTGACATCTTGATTACTGTTTGCCTGGCAGCAATCAGGTTTATGTAGTCTGCAGCTCAGCCACAGGTTAACCGTCCGTGCCTACACGCGTGATACGACAAGCGACTACTAAACTCCTTCTTACGGCCTTATGGGTTTTGCACGGCGACCAAGAAGCCTGAAGCCTGAAGTCTGTTTTCCACGAGGCGCGGAGCGGAAATTTTCTTTGTCTTGTGATTTCTCGGGTGGAACTAATTAGAAAAGACAAAGAATAATTCCGCTCCGCGCGCAAAATCCCGCCTAGTGGAAAACCGGCTTAATTAAGATTATAAATGATATTGGGCATTTTACTCGATTACATAGCATGTTCTAAGGATTTAGGGTGAAGGAAAATTCGAGTGTAGAATATATACATTTTAAGACCAAACCGGGACCAGTTGCGAAAAATGCAACTACACAGGCCTTCCGGCAGGAATTGAACCCACGACCTTGCGATTCTAGTGCAATGCTCTAACCACTGAGCCACGGAGGCCGTTGCCGAGAGCTTGATCGCGAGTTCTGTATATATAATAAGGTGGTAATGCCAGGAGAGAATTGGGTATATTATAAATGATATTGGGCATTTCACTCGATTACATAGCATGTTCTAAGGATTTAGGGTGAAGGAAAATTCGAGTGTAGAATGTATACATTAATTAAGATTATGTCACCCTCATCCACTGAACGCCGTTGCTTGCCAACTTTCACGAACCATATACAACTGCACCGGTGTAACATTCTTCGCGTGAAAGTTGTTTCGCTGTCGTTGGTTTACATACCATTGCAGTTTCACGGAAAAATTGCACCGTGTAACACGCAGAACTTTTAAACCTGTAGACGCGTGTACGCAGTGCGTACCTATGTTTAGATCTTTGTCATAAAGCTTGGTGATACTTGCAATAATTCACTTTATTATATAGATGCGAGTGTTTTACTAGAAAATATACAGTGTCGTATTTTCCATATCCTCACTAGTGAAGATATCGATGACGTCATTTAGAATTTTAGCGCTTTTGGCATTGAATCTATATAATAAAAAGAACATTACACGGCTTATCTTCTCGTGACAAAAACATTATTTTACTCATTCGCTACGCTCATTCGTAAAATATTGTTTTCCCCCACTCGAAGATAAAATTCATATCTTCGCGCCGCCGTGTAATATCCTCTATGTATTGTTAGGCTGTGGAAACTCTGAAGCGAGCTCCAGTTCACACAGTGTTAGTCATAGAAGGCTCTCCTTTGGGAGAACACTCTGCCACGACACAGCGAGATGATGGCTCACGACAAAGTCAGAACGATGAGAAAGAACGAGTGTTTGAAGTGGTGCTCGTGAAAGGAATTGGTGGTCTGGGAATGAGTCTTGTTGGTGGAACTGATTACAGTGAAGAATATGGAGGTACGGGCGATTTTAAATCGATATTATAGTTGCTGGTTCTTTGTCAAGGTACTTTTGTTACAGTGTTATTCTCTGTGTCTTTCACACCCAGAGAAGGGTTTATCCTCTTTGGCTTTGACAGAACTATCACCAGACGTTGGTTGTCAATTTCTGTTATTTCTAAATCAAGATTTAGAAAATAACACAAGCTGGGGTAACCAACCTCTGTGGAGTGTTCTGTATAGGGGAAAGACCAAGTCTTGCTGTAGTGTGAGAAGATTTAGGAAACAACACAAGTTGAGATAACCAACCTCTGAGTAGACTTGCTCCAAGTCCGCCTCTTAGAGCTAGTTTTTGCGGGCGAGCGGAAAGGCGGGAGAGAGGAAAAGCAGGAGGAAAGAGGCGGACTTGTTTCGCTTGCAGGTTTTTGAATCTAATTAAATATTCTGGCGGGAAATCGCTGAAATGTACATCACCCTGTTTTGATGTGTTTTGGGTTGTCGTACATGCAGTGGAAAGTGGTTCTACCCCTACTAAAACGTTTTCAAGAGTCTGTTTAACTCCAACTTCCAAAGATAGCACTTGCATAGCCAGAATATAATTACTTCCCGAATTACGTCACCGGTTGAAAAATTCACCGGTGAATTTTGGCGCGCTGCAGGTGGGAAAAGTCCTTTTCAACGAGGAACCGAAAGGTCAAAAATGTTTGAAAAGAACTTTGAGAAAGTCTAACCTCTGAGGAGTGTTCTTTAAAACAGTCCAGTAGTTGGTTACTTCAACTTGTGTTATTTTCTAAATTTTCTCACATTACAGTAACATTCAGTCTCAGTCTTCTCACACCTCAGTCTTCTCACACTACAGTAACATTCAGTCTCAGTCTTCTCACACTACAGTAACATTCAGTCTCAGTCTTCTCACACTACAGTAACACTCAGTCTTCTCACACTACAGTAACACTCAGTCTTCTCACACTACAGTAACACTCAGTCTCAGTCTTCTTACACTACAGTAACACTCAGTCTTCTTACACTACAGTAACACTCAGTCTTCTCACACTACAGTAAGACTTGGTCTTTCACCTACAATCAGTGACAAAAGTGTTGGGACACTTCAACCTAAAGGACAATATTTTCCGCTCCAATTATCCCCCGGCCCCCTTGTTCAATGTTGGTGATTCTTTAGGCGCTCGTTTCAACGCTCACTGAGTTCCTTACTTTAAATTCAACATTGAATAGGGAGGGGGAGGGAGGGATATAATTTACTACCAAAATAATTGAAAGAAATATTAGGTAAGTACCAACAATGCGAGATGTCCCAAGGTATTTTGTCACTGATTGTAGATACATGTAGAACATTCCTCAGAGGTTGGTTACCTCAACTTGTGTTATTTTCTAAATCTTCTCACACTACAGTAACACTTGGTCTTTCACCAAGATAGAACACTCCTCAGAGGTTGGTTACCTCAACTTGTGTTATTTTCTAAGTCTTCTCACACTACAGCAAGACTTGGTCTTTCAGCTAGATAGAACACTCTTCAGAGGTTGGTTACCTCAACTTGTGTTAATCTTTTCTAAGTCTTTTTACACTACAGTACCACTCAGTCTTTCACCAAGATAGAACACTCCTCAGAGGTTGGTTACCTCAGCTTGTGTTGTTTCCTAAATCTTCTCACACTACATACACCACAGTAAGACTTGGTCTTTCACCTAGATAGAACACTCATCAGAAGTTGGTTTACGTTGAAGTTATAAAATAAAATTGAGACAAAACGACTAACATTTCATTTAATATTTCTAGAGGAACTAAGGATAAAAGCCATGTTTCCGGGACAACCAGCTGAAAACAGCGAACAACTGCGCGTTGGTGATGTTATTTTAGCCGCTAATGGAATGAGCTTGGAGGGCAAGACCAACAGAGACGCTATTAACGTGCTACGTGATCAACCCACGCGTGTTGTGTTGTTAGTGAAGCGTGATCCTTCGTCTATACCAATCAGTTTGCTAAGACGGGGTAGCTTCAGTCAGAACATTGATCCCAATGAAGTGCTCTCGGTCATACACTCGAAGCTTTACAAGGAGGATTCTCAGAGATCTGGACAGAGTATGTACAGCGAGAGGTCTGGGTACCAGTCTGCGGGTGGACCTCTGTCAAGTGAACGGCGGGAATCTCGTGAAGGAAAGAGTAACGACGTTGAACAAGTTGGTAGTCGAAAGAGCTCTCAGGGAGACCTGAAAGGATCTGAAGATGGTAATAGTTGATTACTTAGTTTCTTTCAAGGCTTCTTTGATTTTATATTTGTATTCAGGGTCATGGTCGTGGTCATAGTAGTGGTCATATGGTCGTGGTCATGGTCATGGTCATGGTCATGGTCATGGTCATGGTCATGGTCATGGTCATGGTCATGGTCATGGTCATGGTCATGGTCATGGTCATTGTCATAGTCATAGTCATAGTCATAGTCATAGTCATAGTCATAGTCATAGTCATAGTCATAGTCACAGTAGTCACAGTAGTCACAGTAGTCACAGTAGTCACAGTAGTCACAGTAGTCACAGTCACAGTCACAGTCACATTCTAATACAGTTTTTCTTCTACTAGAAGAAGCGTTGCACGTGCAACTATTTCTACATGAAAATTATTATGGAGCACGTACAACTGTTTCTGCGGTCATAGTCATAGTCATAGTCATAGTCATAGTCATAGTCATAGTCATAGTCATAGTCATAGTCATAGTCATAGTCATAGTCATAGTCATAGTCATAGTCATAGTCATAGTCATAGTCATAGTCATAGTCATAGTCATAGTCATAGTCATAGTCATAGTAGTCACAGTCATGGTCATAGTCATAGTCATAGTCATAGTCGTAGTCGTAGTCGTAGTCGTAGTCGTAGTCGTAGTCGTAGTCGTAGTCGTAGTCGTAGTCACAGTCACAGTCATAGTCATAGTCATAGTAGTCACAGTCATAGTCACAGTCACAGCCACAGTCATAGTCACAGTCATAGTCACAGTCACAGTCATAGTCATAGTCATAGTAGTCACAGTCATAGTCGCAGTCACAGCCACAGTCATAGTCACAGTCACAGTCACAGTCATAGTCATAGTAGTCACAGTCATAGTCACAGTCACAGCCACAGTCATAGTCATAGTCATAGTAGTCACAGTCATAGTCACAGTCACAGTCACAGCCACAGTCATAGTCATAGTCATAGTCATAGTCATAGTCATAGTCATAGTCATAGTCATAGTCATAGTCATAGTCATAGTCATAGTCATAGTCATAGTCATAGTCATAGTCATAGTCATAGTAGTCACAGTCATGGTCATAGTCATAGTCATAGTCATAGTCATAGTCGTAGTCGTAGTCGTAGTCGTAGTCGTAGTCGTAGTCGTAGTCGTAGTCGTAGTCGTAGTCGTAGTCGTAGTCGTAGTCGTAGTCGTAGTCGTAGTCGTAGTCGTAGTCACAGTCACAGTCATAGTCATAGTCATAGTAGTCACAGTCATAGTCACAGTCACAGCCACAGTCATAGTCACAGTCATAGTCACAGTCACAGTCATAGTCATAGTCATAGTAGTCACAGTCATAGTCGCAGTCACAGCCACAGTCATAGTCACAGTCACAGTCACAGTCATAGTCATAGTAGTCACAGTCATAGTCACAGTCACAGCCACAGTCATAGTCATAGTCATAGTCATAGTCATAGTAGTCACAGTCATAGTCACAGTCACAGTCACAGCCACAGTCATAGTCATAGTCACAGTCACAGTCATAGTCATAGTCATAGTAGTCACAGTCATAGTCATAGTCACAGCCACAGTCATAGTCATAGTCATAGTAGTCACAGTCACAGTCATAGTCATAGTCATAGTTGTCATAGTCATAGTCACATCCACAGTCATAGTCATAGTCATAGTCATAGTAGTCACAGTCATAGTCACAGCCACAGTCATAGTCATAGTCATAGTCACAGTCACAGTCACAGTCACAGTCACAGTCACAGTCACAGTCACAGTCACAGTCACAGTCACAGTCACAGTCACAGCCATAGTCATAGTCACAGTCACAGTCACAGTCACAGTCATAGTCATAGTCATAGTCATAGTCATAGTCATAGTAGTCACAGTCATAGTCACAGTCACAGCCACAGTCATAGTCATAGTCATAGTAGTCGCAGTCATAGTCATAGTCACAGCCACAGTCATAGTCATAGTCATAGTCACAGTCATAGTCATAGTCATAGTAGTCACAGTCATAGTCATAGTCACAGTCACAGTCACAGTCACAGTCACAGTCATAGTCACAGTCATAGTCATAGTCATAGTCACAGCCACAGTCATAGTCATAGTCATAGTCATAGTCATAGTCATAGTCATAGTCATAGTCATAGTCATAGTCATAGTCATAGTCATAGTCATAGTCATAGTCATAGTCATAGTCATAGTCATAGTCATAGTCATAGTCATAGTCATAGTCATAGTCATAGTAGTCACAGTCATAGTCATAGTCATAGTCACAGTCATAGTAGTCACAGTCATAGTCACAGTCACAGCCACAGTCATAGTCATAGTCATAGTAGTCATAGTCATAGTCGCAGTCACAGTCACAGTCACAGTCACAGTCACAGTCACAGTCACAGTCACAGTCACAGTCACAGTCACAGTCACAGTCATAGTCATAGTCATAGTCATAGTGGTCACGGTCACGGTCACAGTCATAGTCATAGTAGTCACAGTCATAGTCATAGTAGTCACAGTCATAGTCATAGTAGTCACAGTCATAGTCATAGTCATAGTAGTCACAGCCACAGTCACAGTCACAGTCACAGTCATAGTCATAGTCATAGTAGTCACAGTCACAGTCACAGTCACAGTCACAGTCATAGTCATAGTCATAGTAGTCACAGTCACAGTCACAGTCACAGTCACAGTCACAGTCACAGTCACAGTCACAGTCACAGTCACAGTCACAGTCACAGTCACAGTCACAGTCACAGTCACAGTCACAGTCACAGTCACAGTCACAGTCACAGTCACAGTCACAGTCACAGTCACAGTCACAGTCACAGTCACAGTCACAGTCATAGTCATAGTAGTCACAGCCACAGTCACAGCCACAGCCACAGGCACAGGCACAGGCACAGGCACAGCCACAGTCACAGTCATAGTCATATTATTCTTATTTTCATTCTTATTCTCATTCTCATTTCGTTCCTATCTTATCCCTATTCTCATTTTCATCTCATTTGTATACGTATTCATATTCATATTCTTTCGATATTATTACACTGCACTTGGATTAGGCACACTTGAGCTCCATACTCCAGGGCTGATCTTATAACAGCGCAATAATAGTTCTTTAAATTGTTATTGTTAGATGAGCATGGTTTGCCATTACCCGATGAACAACTTCTCAGAGAAGCTGCATCAAGCATGACGTCATTCGAGAGTTTACCACCGCCGTCTGATGTATCCGATTATGGGAATGATGGCGATGGTATGGAGAAACCCGCTGATCAAGGTTTCTACGAACGCAGGCTTTCTTCTAATCATATGACGCAAGATGGCGCTGGGACCATGGTGGGTGGTGATAATGGTATTGAAACCATGGAGGGAGATGATGAGGGAGCTGGGATGATAGTGGGTGGTGATGATGGTGATGGGACGATAGTGGGTGGTGATGGTGACCCTCTGTTGTCATATGGGAACGAAAAAGAGAAGTTAGCTCCTGATGAAGAGGTGGGTGCATTGTTGTATTTCAAATTATAAAATAAAGTGTCCTCCACGCACGCTCTGATTGGCCATGCGCGGTGTATTTATCTTAGTATGGAAATAATGAATGACGTAAAATGGCGTCACCTTTCAAAACTGTCCAACTTTTAGCTTGTGTTTTTTCTTCTTATTTTATAAAACAAATAAAACGTATTGCTCCTGTGCATATGTACTCTTATAAAGGTACGTTCGACGTCATTTGAACACGAAAGAAATGTAAAGGCACTCGACTATCGCTTCGTGCTTCTACTCAACTTCTTTCGTGTTCAAATGACGTCAAACGTACCTTTAAGCTCGGCTTACACTAAAACAAGCTTCTGAAACAAGTTTCTGAAACACATTTTCGAAAACGTTTTCTAAACTTGTTTCAAAAAATAGAACAGTGTTCTAATCAGGGAAACTTGTTTTCTGAAACAAAGTTTCTGAAACTTTTCAACATACACTGGAAACTTTTGTTTCTGAAACTGTGTTTCGGTAACTTGTTTCGGAAATTTTTTCTAGTGTATGCCGGGCTTTATAAGAGTACATATGCACGGAACTTTATGTAATATTTCATAAACGAGTGCGAGTGTTTTACCAAGGTTTCCAAACACGCGAGAACAATTGAATTCACGAGGCTGTTCACCAAGCGATTTTTATAATTGTTCTCGAGAGTTTGTAAAACACGAAAGGCAATGAAAACACGAGGCCGGCACGGCCGAGTGGTTTTTGTTGTCTTGAGTGTTTTACAAACTCGAGAGAACAATTATGAAAATCGCGCGGTGAACAGTCGAGTGAATTCAATTGTTCTCAAGTGTTTGGAAACCCTGCCGGTAAAACGCGAGCCACGAGTTTGTGAAATAACTTCTCAGTTGACAATAGTCTATTGTTGTAGAATTCCCTAATTAGATGGCGTGCTATTATATAACCTAACTTAATTGGTTTCTGTGTTGAGTTTTGCATTTATAATTTAGAATTGTGGTAATAATACAGTTTTCTTTGTTTTGACTGTTTTTATAATTTAGAAATGTTGTTATGTACGCTTTTTATTGCTTAAAGCGTTTATTATCTAATTTCCTAATTATTAATTCAATTTTTCGTTTATTACCGGGGTTTCGCAACTCACGCACGTGACGAAATACGTGTTTTTGATTGGCTAATTAGCTCATGAATTATTCCTGATTTGAGAAGTTTTATTTGTTCAATAGAGCCTTTTTTATTTAATAAAAGTAGCGTGCTGCGTAGGCAGTGTAGAAACAATCGAAATATAGTAAGGTTAGATATACTGCCGAAACAGAGAACGTGGGAGTCTAACTTTTCGAGCGAAGGCCATTTGTCAGACCCATCTTTTATATTTAAGGTGTCTCCCTACTATTTCTTGAAATGTCGTCAGAATTCAAGTTTCAACCTCAAGAAGTACTCGTAGATATTTCGGAATAGAATGAAACTAAAGCTTATTAACCCTTTACTGGGCATGGTTACCATTTGGCAACTTCTTACTTTTACTCTGGCTAGCACCAGACGATTTTACTCGTTAAGTGGAGACCTCCTGGTAATCTGCGAAGTAAAGGGTTAAAACAACAAAAATACGAATGCATTATTTACTTCATAGACACTTTTAAATTAGAGGTGAGCCGATGTTAAAAAAAGGCCGATTGCCGATACCGATTGTTAAGAGCCGATATTTCCCCACCATCGGCCGATTAATCGGCAAAACCGATGTTTGCTAACCTGATGCTCAGTGCTCCCGTTTTGTCGTTTTATTCATCTCAAGTTTCGCAATGAGAAGAAGTCATCAAGCCAATTCTCGTATTTTGAGTGCAACAAAACAAACAGAAAACCGTCAAGTAGTCAGCAGTGTTTCCTTTATTTAAAATATTTTTGTACCAACAACTCAACAAGCGCAAAAATGCCAAACAAGGTAAAGAATTGAAGTATACTATTGAATTTGAACCTGACCAGTGAAAGCAAAAATGCAAAGTTACGGGCTATGTATACAGGCTATGATAAACGAGGACGAGAGAGCAGAAATACGAGGACAAGAGTCACGGGACAGCCGGTCCGATGGTGAAAGACAATCGGCCGATGGCCGATTATGAGAAAAACTAGCCGTTAATCGGCTCTGCCGATGTTTTGCCGATGATCGGCTCACCTCTATTTTAAATTTTTTTAAGGTGATTGATTTAGTCCTTCATAAAGGTTCCAGTGGTCTTGGCTTTACGTTGGCTGGTGGCGCTGATACTGTTGGAGGATGTTTTGTTCGAGAGATCATTGGAGATCCTGCTAGATCAGATGGCACGCTTCGCCCTAAAGATCAGATTGTTATGGTTGGTACTCTAGTTTATTTGTACGAAGCTTTCTAAACTGGATATCATTCAAAGTTGACTTTACTGTTGTTGTGTTTAGGTAAATGGACAGGACACCACTAATAAAAAACACATGGAAGCCGTGAACGTCTTGAGATCCACTAGAAATGAAGTACATCTTGTGGTTCGTCGTAGGCCTGACAAAGTAAGAGATGTTCTAAGCATTGAGCTACTGAGACTCAGATGAAGAGCTAAGGTTACAAGTGTGTACAACCTGTAACCTGATGCCCAGTGCGATGTTCTAAGCATTGAGCTACTGAGACTCAGATGGAAAGCTAAGGTTACAAATGTGTACAACCTGTAACCTTCTGATGACCATTGAGATGTTCTAACTATTGAGCTACTGAGACTCTGATGGAGAGCTAAGGTTACAAATGTGTACAACCTGTAACCTTCTGATGACCAGTGAGATGCTCTAACCATTGAGCTACCGAGACTCAGATGAAGAGCTAAGGTTACAAATGTGTACAACCTGTAACCTTCTGATGACCAAGTTTGATGCTCTAACTATTCAGCTACTGAGACTCAGATGGAAAGCTAAGGTTACACGTGTGTACAACCTGTAACCTTCTGATGACCAGTGACATGTTCTAACCATTGAGCTACTGAGACTCAAATGAAGAGCTAAGGTTACAAATGTGTACAACCTGTAACCTTCTGATGACCATTGAGCCACTGAGGCTCAGATGAAGAGCTAAGGTTACAAGTGTGTACAACCTGTAACCTTCTGATGACCAGTGAGATGTTCTAACCATTGAGCTACTGAGACTCAGATGGAAAGCTAAGGTTACAAATGTGTACAACCTGTAACCTTCTGATGACCAGTGACATGCTCTAACTATTGAGCTACTGAGACTCAGACGAAGAGCTAAGGTTACAAATGTGTACAACCTGTAACCTTCTGATGACCAGTGAGATGCTCTAACTATTGAGGTACGACTCAGATGGAAAGCTAAGGTTACAAATGTGTACAACTCTAATACTTTTCTAATCACTAATTGGATGCTCAAACTATTGAGCTTCTGCGATTTAGCGCTTTAGACAAAGAGTGAAGGTTGCGAAACTTCTTAATAGTATATATGAGTTTTGAGTTTCCAAATTAATACTAATATTGTTTTAGGTCAAGAGTAAAACAAAGGATGGACTTGACATAAAGACCGTTTCTGTGATTCGAACAACTCGTGGTCGTATTGGTCTGACCTTGAGTGAAGGGAGAGAAGGTCAAATATACGCTGAGGATGTAGTACCTGATGAACCAGCGGCTAAGGATGGTGGACTGAAGAGTGGAGATATCATTATGGAGGTTAGGAAAGATTTTCGATTGTAACGTCACGGCGCATTTCTTGGTCTTATTTCATAAAAGAAATAGAAAATAGATGCCCTGTGTTTATATAACCCGATGCAAATAGTCGAGGAGGAGAAGCGAGAAAAAGTCGACCACGTAGCACCCCCACTACACAATAGTTTTGACTCCAGATTATAATAGGCTGATACCATTAGAACATTGCTAGGTCAGTCACGTACTCACAAATTGTGGGCTCAGTGGCCTGCTACATAGAGGGGGTGGGTGGTCCTTACATTGACAGACTTTAAGTGCACATGAAACGAAAATTAAGTTTGTCTTATTTGAAAGAACACTTAAAATGATAGAGTAACATCTTTTGAAGTTTTTCGTTTCGTTGCTTCGTTGTTGAGATATTTCAGTTTGTTTGAAATGTAAATTAAACAACTTGACGTCACATGTGCATAATGAGTTATCAGAGAAGGTTCTATATCTTTGCTATTATCAAACCTAACACTTGAAAATTCTACATGTTTGGCGTTGTGAGAGAAACACACGTACATACTTCCTTCGAATTAAGTTTGGTTTGATGTACGACTGACCTAGCAATGTTCTATGGGTATCAGCCTATTACTATTATAATCTGGAGTCAAAACTATTGTGTAGTGGGGGCGCTACGTGATCGACTTTTTCTCGCTTCTCCTCCTCGACTAAAACACTCAAGTGAGTTTGGGAGAATTCAGAAGTACTTATGTAAACACTCGACTACCGCTCCCGTTAACATAAACTTTCGAATTCTTATTCTCACAACTTACTCTTGTGTTTGCATCAGGTTATATAAACATGGGCGGCCATTTTCATTTCTTTAGGTGGCTGGATAGGAAAAACATATAAACGATAAATTTTTCCCTCTAAAACGTTTCACGGTGTAGATTCGTGCTTCGTTCTCGTTCCTTGCACGGCCACTGATCTCTATATAAACTGGATGGGCCATTGGGCCGGATTTTGCGTGCCAGTTGTATGATGACGTGACCACTACCCAAGATGGCTGCCACTGAAGTTCATAGCTTTCGTAGATTGAAAACAGACAAAAAGAGTTATTTTAAGAAAATTTAAACGAATGTAAGGACACAAGAAGTACTTAATAAGGTTTAAGACGTTAATTTCTTGTATTTGTTTCTGTTACTGAACTATAAAACCTTTAAATTTCGTTGTTTTTCTTCAGTGCCGACAACGAAGAAACTTCACGATAATATAAACTGAAAAACAGGCTATAAAATCTACGAAGAATTCAATTTCAAGTCTTTTATGTACTGTATAATAAACGAGCAGGAGTGTTTTATCAGATATAAAGACACGAGGCGAAGCCGAGTGTTTTTATATCTGATAAAACACAAACTGCGAGTTTATTATACGGCTTCAAAAACGAACCACTTGGTAAGTTGATTGGCGGAGTTAGTTTGAAAAATAACCTTGGCTAAGCCGAGAAAATCAAAGCTAAAGTTTATGTAAATCAGGAGAAATCTTTATTACATATAAAGATACGATACGATCATGATTTTCTTTTGTGTTTTCCTCATGAATTATTAATGAGTTTTTGAAAGTAATCTTAATGCCTTAACAATATTTCGTGTTGTGTACTTGCCATCGTTTGACTTTATTTGTTGTTAAACAGTGAAAACTAAACGAACCAGCATCTGTTGTTTGCTTTACTGCTTTTCCGACTCCCCCGGCACAGCACACAGAATATTCCTACCCCCGTATAATATGACCGTGCTGACGTCAAGATTGCTTATGCCAGTCAACTTTAGGATTGGGAACAAGTTCTAAGGCCGTATGTTTACGTAAGATGGCGGCGACTGCCACGAAATGTTTGACTGCTGGCCATAGGGTAGGGCCTATCCAGTTTATTTAGAGATCAATGTGCACGGCCCTAGTGTTACTCTTGAGTATTGAAAAGTATTAGACAGTGTACGGCTTTCAAGAAGGAAGAAATTTTGTTCCAGTAAGTTCAGAAATCCTAATTTGCATTAAATTTGCATATTACAATAAATGTGATTTGGTCAGATACGCAAATGCTCCAAGTGTAAACCTTTTTGATTATCAGCACTGAAACTAGGGCTATACAAGGAACTAGAATGAGTCACAAATGTACACTCCAAAACGTTTTAGAGGAAAAAATATGATTTTTTATAATTTATTCCTAGCAGGCCACCTTAAATAGAAGACGACTTTTAACCAATCACCGCGTGCGTTTTCAAAATGGTATTTTATAAAAAGATTTAAGATTAATTATATTAATAATAAAAAATCAAATTTTTTGGTTACTCCCGGGAAAAATATCCATGGAAGTCTGTTGTAGGCCGCCAACTGACCAACAAATAGTGTAATAAAAGTAGCGTGCTGCGTAGGCAGTGTAGAAACAACAATCGAAATATAGCAAGGTTAGATATACTGCCGAAACAGAGAACGTAGGAGTGTAACGTTTCGAGCGAAGGCCCTTCGTCAGAGAGAAACGTGACCAACAAATACCTATGCAAAAGTATCTTAACTAACCAATAGCCTGACTACCAACAGCCCAATACGAAAAGCCTTCTTAAAGTTTTGATTTATTCCTATTTAGATCAACGGTGAAAGAGTTGATGGAGCTGGTTTACAGTTTGCTGAACAATGTCTTGACAATGCCAGACCTGTGGTAACACTTGTTATTAAACAATTCCGTACGGAGACCGAGTCAAAATACATGCTGAGCTCACCAACGGAATCCGAACAGGATCTGTCACAAGCTGTGTTCCTGAAGTACCACGCTCCAGGACATAACGTTGTGAAACCCCCGGAACTACAACCGCAGAAATATGACTTCCAGGAACAACCCCGACAATATTCCCAGGAAAAATATCTCCAGGATAAACATCCCCAGGAAAAACGACTCCAGGAGAATCGTCCCCAGGAGAAACATCCCCCTGAAACACATATCCAGGACAAATATCCCATGGAGAAATCCTACGAACAACCTTCCCACGAGCGTTACCCCATGGTAAAACAATCTGCAATTTTACCAAACAAACCTGTGTTCTCGGCACGTCAATCCTCCGAACTTTTACCCTTAGTTGTTGAACCTGTGGTGGATCAATCTCCGGTGGGGCAATATCAGGGCGGTGGGTCGTTTAAAGAGAAACAGTCACGGTTCAATACTTCAGAAGTTTACGAGCCTGCAGAACGAACAGCTACGGAAGAACACGTCGATGCTAGACTGCAGGTTGTGTCAGCGGATGAACTCTCAGAAGCAGAGGTAGACGATAAAGTGGAGGACATTGAAGAGGAGCTTGGTAACGAGGATTATCAGGATGATGACGACGATGATGATGACGTGCTTTTAAAGGTAATAGATAGATAGATAACTTTATTTCAGTGTCAAAGAATACATAGCCGACTATATGTCTACTAATTGTGGACACTATTTAGATATAAGTTTATTAAGATGAAATAAATATCTATATAAAGAAACCTAAAATAACAACTAACAAAAAAAGAAACAAAAAGTATATACATATGTATGGCATTTAACTTATTAAAAATTTATAATAGATACATGTAAGTATCAGGTACTGCATAATATACAGTTTTGACAGTTTTCAGTCCTAAGTTTTTCAATTATAAAATAAGGTGTCCTCTACGCACGCTGTAATTGGCTAGGCTCCGTGCATTTTTAAGAGTATGAAGGTCATGAATACAGTAATGTGGCGTGGCGTGGAATGGCGTCAGCTGGCCGGAAAAGCCAGCCAAATTTCAAAACTGTCCAACTTTTCCTTCTTTTGTTATAAAACAAATAAAACACACCACTCCTGTGCCGTCATTTGAACACGAAAGAAGTGTAAAGGCACGAGGCGATACTCAACTTCTTTCGTGTGCAAATGACGTCAAACGAACCCTTTATAAGAGTACATATGCACGAAGCTTCATGTTTTATTTGTTAAATATTTAAGCTCTGTCAATACATGCAATTGTTCTTAAAGTGCATATGAAGCGAAAATTAAGTTTGTCTTATTTGAAAGAACACTTAAAATGACAAAGTAACATCTTTTACAGTTTTTCGTTTCCTTGCTTCGTTCTTGAGATATTTCAGTTTGTTTGATATGCAAATTAAACATTTTGACGTCACATGTGCATAATGAGTTATCAGAGAAGGTTCTATATCTTTGCTATTGTCAAACCAAATTAATTCGAAGGAAGTATGTGCGCGTGTTTCTCTTACGACACTGTAGAATTTTCAAGTGATTATATTTGATAATAGCAACGATATATAACCTTCTCCGTTTAATTTGCATATCAAACAAAATGAAATATCTCAACAACGAAGCAAGGAAACGAAAAACTGCAAAAGATGTTACTTTGTCATTTTAAGTGTTCTTTCAAATAAGATAAACTTAATTTTCGTTTCATAGGCACTGCCGTGTTTACTGATTCTGCACGAACGAGCGAGCGAACGAGCGAACGAGCGAACGAGCGAACGAGCGAACGAGCGAGCGAACGAACGAACGAACGAACGAACGAACGAACGAACGAACGAACGAACGAACGAACGAACGAACGAACGAACGAACGAACGAACGAACGAACGAACGAGCGAGCGAGCGAGCGAGCGAGCGAACCGGCGAGCGAACAAACAAACAAACAAACAAACAAACAAACAAACAAACAAACAAACAAACAAACAAACAAACAAACAAACAAACAAACAAACAAACAAACAAACAAACAAACAAACAAACAAACAAACAAACAAACAAACAGGAAGAGAATGCTGTGTAATCAAGACAAACTGATCTCTTATTTCAGGAAGAAGTTTTCGTTACAATTCTTTTGAAAGGACCTCGTGGTCTTGGCTTCAGTTTATTTTCTGGAAGAACGATACAAGATGTAAGTTGTTCTCGTTGTCTACAAACTGTGCTTTTTAGCAGTTTAACAATTGTTTGTTGTTTCAATGAAGAGCACGTCAGCAGCATTCACTGAAAATTTCAAGAGAATCTCATGTGTCTATAGTTCTCGAGCTATGAACTCTCAAAGCTTGCTTGCCATGGCTAGCTCGTTTTTGGAGAAATTTGGGTTTCTTGGTAACAATGCCTTATGACACGCGCAAATGGTCATTAATGCTAGCGCTAAAATCCATGTTACTTATTAGGCCCCGTTTAGTACCGGACGAATTCGGAACCGTACTCGAATTTGTACGATTCTGCCTTCCGTTTACACGGGACCCACGAAACCGGACGAATTCGAGTACGGTTTGGTGTAGTGTGAGGGACACACGCATATGCTTCCTTCAACGTCGTGATCACAACATGTGACATTTACATATCAACATGATCAGAAGAAGATTGTGTGTTGGAGTTCGGTTTGAGAAACATAGTTTGAAAAACTTCACACGCAGTAGGCATTGTATTGAAATACTGAATACAGTGGCTACGCAGTACTCTACGTATATAATTTTTTAGAAGTTAATTACGATGTTGTATATCGCCTTACAGACTCCAGGATTATTTATTCGAAGTATTCAGCCTAGCAGTGTTGTTGCCGAAGACGGGAAAATAAAAATTGGTGATCAACTACTGAAGGTAATTAATTTTGGCAAAATCTTTGTTTGTTAAGCGTAATTCTTACTTGTCGTAAGAATCGGGGAGTTTTCCTGTCCACGATCGTCTGGGATTGTTACGACAGGTGTGAACATAGTTGAAGTAACGTCGCAGACAGTCGCCGAGCTGATCGGAAGCATCGCAAGAATCGGAATCATTTCTATTTGAAAAATGCATCCCAGACGGTCGCCGACGATCGGGGATTCTTAGCAAGGGCGTAGGAACCGGGGGGGCTAAGGGGCTGCAGCCCCCCCAATATTTTAACTTGCTGATATTAGCCCCCCCAATATTTTGCCCAACTAACGGTTTGAGATTAAATGAGTTAAAGAGATCGTCGGTTGGTAATAATTTATAAAAATAAAAAATAAATCCTAACACCATAAAAATATGAATTTCTTTCGTACAGAACGGGAAATTCGTCATATGACCGTCATATGTATATTGAGTTAACTTGTTAAGTAAAAGTGAATTCCTGAATATTTATGTAGTCTGACTGTTTTTAACACAGCACTTGAAAATGTCTGCATGTGATCCTTGCCTAGTTGCCTGGCAATTTAATTTTCCGGAAATTGCCTGCCAGGAATAGCCTAAAATGTGTTTCTTGGACTTACAAATTTCAACATTTTCGGGGGGGGGGGGCATGCCCCCAGACCCCCTAGGCGGATTTGTGGCAAAGCCGCGAATGCGCATTACACAAACTCAAGTAGCCCCCCCAAAGTAACACTGCTTCCTACGCCCCTGATTCTTAGGACTTGTTACGACATGTGCGAACACTGAAAAACACTGAAACCACTCGTCTGGGATGATCCGGGATAGAAAAAGTCACCAATTCTTACGATTCTTACGACAAGTCACAAAAAGTGTGAACGTGGCTGAATCGCCGACAATCGGGGATAGAACTGTCCCCGGTTCATACGATTCTTACGATAAGTGGGAAGTGGGCTTTTTAGTGATTGGAAAAGATAGGCGAAGAATAAACAAACCCGTAACCTTGTAGTCAGTGATCGGATTCATCGCCCAGTTCAGTTATACGCCAACCTGACCCATGCACTATATAACATGTTTACAATCTCTGCCTAGCTTAAACGCTAACCTGACTCACTAGTGAGTTTACTGCCTATATAGCTAGTTTATATATACACTAACTTAATCCACTATATTACGAGTTTGCCACCTAGCTTAAAACGCCAAGACGACCCTCTAGCGAGTTTAAAGCCTAGCTTATACACTAATCTGACATATACTAGTGCGTTTTCCATCTAGCTTATTCCGTGTACTTTTTTTGTAAAGGTAAATGATGAAGACGTGGAGAAACTCGATCACAGTCAAGTTATAACCATGTTACGACGATTGTCTGGAATGGTTAAGTTGGAAATGTTAAGGTAACATCATCTAGTTTCTAGTTTCTACTTAACACTTTGAAGCCTGACGATGAGTCTTTAATATTTTATTCTGGCTAACACCAGACGATTTTATTCAACACAGGGAGAGGTCCAGACCTCTAAGTGTTAAAGGGGTAGTAAGATGCCAAAATTGTCTATCCCAGTTTTGAGTGTCTTTATAAGTTCTCTTAAAATAAAGAAGAATAGCGTCTTCGCTTGTTCAATTTCTCATCTCGTTCCAAACGATATTTTGGTTTTAAAAAAATGTAAATAAGATACCTTAGACGTCATCTACTCCACTAATTTCGTAAAGAAGGAATATCTACGGAATTAATAGGTATATATAGACTGTGCTGAAACTTTGAAGCTGTTCTAATACGAATGGTACATTGCAATGTACATAGTTATTGCTTGATATATTCCTCATTTAGGGAAGTTTGTTTGATCTGCGTGGAGTAGATGACATCATAAGGCATCTCATTTGCATGTTACAAAAACATGAATATCTCTGGAACATGATGAGATATTGATTTAATAAGAGCGCTATACTTATACTCACATGGAAAGTATTTCTAGATAAAATCGAAATTGAAGAGAAGATTTTCCATCTTACTGTATGCCTTACTCTCTCACCCTATAGTTTTTGCGATTATGTTGATATATGTAAGTTCATTAGAATATTGTTAATCTTTATGTGATGTTTAGTGTTTCCTCGATATTGGTATATTGCGGCAGTATCAGCATGCAGATATTGGTATGTCGGTGCGAAAATGATACTATTGGTACCGGCATTTTATTTTACCGGTGTGTATGGCTTCTTAGCAACGGTCTGCGCACCCCAGTCTGAATTTTCGCATTTTGGTTTTTGTTTACATGAGGCCGATCTTGAAATTATATGGCCTTCGTTCCGCTGTTGCTTCAAGATATGTATCAATGCATCAATTGCCTTCCAGCTCATGACCATCAGAGTCAGAGAAGCATTATTTCATGTGGTTGTGACACCAATCTCATTTAACACAACGTATCGAGTTTGAGAGGTGAAAGTACATGTATGCTTATTACGTCGGTCAAAAAGCTCTTTTTGTGGTTCCGAATCGATCAGATTTAGACTTTTAGATTCTGTTTACATGGAAAGCCGGCTTGGAGTTAGGTCGGCCTCAAAATTTCAGTTCGGTCTACCAGGCGTCCGGCGTGAACTGAATCTCAGGCCAGACTCATGAAAACGATCTACACCAATGAGGGGTGGCCCTTACTGGACCTCCAGGGGGACAATTTAGATATAGTTTGTGCGTCAGTTGACTTTTGGCTTACATTCAGTATATATCTGCATTCCCTCGCTTTTCCAGAGATTGCTTTCTGCACGCTCTTTAAGGAGCGGGCTTTCCATGTTCGGTACCGCGCTGACTTATGATTTATGAACTTTAAAAAACCGATTATTTATATTGGCTAGTACCGGTATTAAAATATCAGTTATCAGAGTATCGCTAAATTCTATATTAATATATTGCTGCAACACTACTCTCAACAGTGTATAGAAATCATCGTATAACTACGGTTATAAACGGACTGCGGAGACCGATGTATAGTTTACTCGGAGTTTAGTCTGTAATCAAGGATTGGCTAATGTGGTGTGAATCTCGTGATTTTCTGAAGCAAGTATTTCCTAGCTATCTACTTTAGAAAGATTAATAGTGTGTAAACACTTTCCAGCGTCCCGGTGATCGCTCACAGTCGCTGAGATAGAAAATGTTCTGTCCCGGCGATCGTGAGCGATCATAAACGATCATTTGGAAACACGATCGCGCGATCGAAATGTAGTCTACAATGCACTGCTTTCGTCGTTGCCATTGCAACTGGTTCGAACATGGTGGTTACCGAAAAATTTATGGAAGATATTCATAAATATGAATGCTTGTAAAATAAATCTTGTAAGGATTACAAAGTCAAGTATAGGAAGGTAAATGCCTGGAAAGCAATCGGCGAAAGGTTTGGATTGGATCTGCATTGGGGAATCCTCTGTTCGGTTCAGACTGAGATGCCGTTCAAATGGGGGAGCACGTTAGCGTGTGCTGTTAGGGCGCTGCCTCTCACCAATAGTTAAGCCCGATTGGACGGGGTTAGTACTTGGACGGGTGACCGTTTGGGAATAACCCTGTTCTCGAGCTTGAGACTCATGTGAGTAGAGTTTAGTTGGTCTCTCCTGTGCTTCGAGGGTTTTTCACCGGGTTCTCCGGTTTTCCTCCCTCCGCGAAACCAACACCTAGGTCTTAGCTGTAATTCGTGGGCCGATATGTGTCGTATGGCGGCTGCCTGAGTGCCTTTAATATGCCTTCGACTCGGCCATGTCAAAAATTATTGTAAGGCGCATTTGAAAACCTTAAAAGTTGAATTTGCGCAGTATAAATAAATGTTATTATTAATGCCGGTAGAATTCGTAAATTTCGGACTGGCTGCAAACTCTCGGCAGACAGCAACGAATGTGAACATGAGCGATCATATGGAAGCAATCCTAGCGATCGTTCACACAGCGATCCAGTGATCCGGGGCGATCGCCGACGATTATATGGAAGCTAGGCTTCAGCATGCTGGCAAGTTTGCAGGAAATGTTTCACATTTACACGATTGCATACGACAAAAGGACAATTATGAAGGGAAATCGAATCTTCTATAGATGAACCTTCACACGGCGTACGGCTTTTAAATCTCTGACTAACGCAAAACGACTCGCCACAGGGCGAATCCATCCACCAACGGAAAATGGTTAAGAACAAGTTGAAAAGCTATTTCTTAAAGTGTATATGAAATGAAAATTAAGTTTGTCTAATTTGAAAGAACTCTTGATATTGTAAAGTAACAACTTCTACAGTTTTTCCATATCTCACTTCATTCTTGAGATATTACTATTTGTTTGATATGTAAATGATCACACTGCATACGTCACATTGTGTAATGAGTTGTTGGAAAATTAGGAATATTGTTGAAGTTATCAATCAAAGTCACACGAAACTGGGCATGTAGGTGTATTTGTCTCATGACTTTAAACAAACACAAGGTTCAAGCGATTTAACAGATTAATATATCAATGATATGCACGATTTCTCAGTAACTCATTATACAATGTGACGTATGCAGTGTGATCATTTACATATCAAACAAATAGTAATATCTCAAGAACGAAGTAAGATATGGGAAAACTGTAGAAGATGTTACTTTACAATATCAAGAGTTCTTCCAAATTAAACAGACTTAATTTTCATTTTATATACACTTTAACTTGTTGTAAGGGACGATTTTGCTCTGGCTAACGCCATAGCCAAATTCACGTTAAGGTGGTTCGATAGGAAAAATCTATAAACAATGAGATTTTTCCCTCTAAAACGTTTCCACAATTTTCAGGAGGGCAGAAATCTTTGTTCTAGTGAGTTCAGAAATTCTAATTTACATTAAATTTGCATATTACAGTAAATGTAATTTAATAATCGTCAGTTGTTTGCTGTACAAGCTGTGTTAGTTAGTAATGCTCAGAAAAACTCTGAGCTCTAAGCGGGACTCGAACCCACAACCTTCTGAATGCTAGCCAGACGCTCTAACCATTGGGCCACTAGAACTCAGAAAATAACCTTGCTCTGCTATCTGAGTTCTAGTGGCTCAATGGTTAGAGCGTCTGGCTAGCATGCAGAAGGTTGTGGGTTCGAGTCCCGCTTAGAGCTCAGAGTTTTTCCGAGTATTACTAACTAACACAGCTTGTACAGCAAACAACTAACAATTATTACTAACATCAAGCTGCAATTTCTGAAACTAACTAAATGTAAGTTGTCCAGATACACAAATGCTGCAAGCGTAAAACATTGAAGGAACTAGAATGAGGCACAAATGTACACTGCAAAACGTTTTAGAGGGGAAAATATGATTTTTTATAATTTATTCCTATCAAGGCACCCTAAGGGGAACCTTGTCGATGGGAATTAAGGTTAATGTAGATTAGTGTAGGTAATAGCATGGTTTCGAGTGCAATTTGGAAAAAACATGCACGAGTGAGTTTTTCAAAGACTGTCAAAATTGCACGAGTCCGAAGGACGAGTGCTATTTGATGTCTTTGAAAAACTCACTCGTGTATGTTTTTTCAAAATTGCACTCGAAACCATGCTATTACTTATTAATAATATACATGAAAATGTTAGACAAAATGTTCTTCCAGCTACGAAGTTACCTACCACTCATTGCTCCACTTCTCGAAGCTTTAATGGTTGAAAACTGCTTCATTTTGTTCACTAAATACGTCAAATGTTTTACTTATAGCATCTAACCCTTTCTAGTCTTCTTGCAGGGACTTTTATGACAATATTAAAGCAATATTCACTCTGTATTTCATCGAAATGTTCTTCGACAACTTTATGTTTGGTCGCCATATTGGATTTTCTCGTGAAGGAAAAACCATCCTTCAAAATCCGCATAGGCATTTCATTGGCTTTCCGGTAGTTTCCGGTTGTTTATTAGCCAATCAGAATGCTTAATACACATTGAAATTTGCACTGTATTTCATTTTTCTGCACTGTATTACACCTTTTCTGCACTGTTTTACATTGAAATTGCACTCCTCTCGACCAGTCAGTCCTGATTGGTTGAACCTGGTTGCTAAAACCTTTATCACGTGTCTTTGTTAGGATTCACGACGCAGAGGAGGAGGACGATGAGTTATCTGCTGTCAAGCAACCTGATGCCACAACGCAATCACATGAAACACCGTCATCAGATGCAAACAACGAAACGGTATCAGATGGTGTGGTCTCTTCTGTCACGGTAAAACATATGATTTTTGTTCTGAATTTTTGTGTTCTTCACGCGCTGTGACGTCATATGTGTACTATTACAGTGCAGACGAACGTAAACATGGGTGGTGATCTTGGTGTTTATAGTGGTGCTGTTGTTGGTAGCGCTGTTGTGGTCGTGGCGGCTGTGTTGGTGTTTGTGTGGTGGTGTTGCTCTTGGTGGTGGTGGTGGTGGTGTTGGTGGTGGTGGTAGTAGTGGTGCTGTTGTTGGTGGTGTTGGTAGTGGTGTTGGTGTTGGTGCTGTTGTTATTGTTATTATTGTTGTTGGTGGTGCTGTTGTTATTGTTATTGGTGGTGGTGGTGGTAGTGGCGGTTTTGTTGTTTTTGTTATTGTTGTTGTTGTTGTTGTTGTTATTGTTGTTGTTGTTATTGTTATTGGTTTGTTGGTGGTGGTGTTGGTGGCGGTGGCGGTGTTGCTGTTGTTATTGTTGTTATTGTTGTTGTTGGTGTTGCTTGTTGGTGGTGTTGATGTTGCTGTTGTTGTTGTTTTTATTGTTGTTGTTGTTGGTGGTGGTGGTGGTGGTGGTGGTGGTGGTGGTGTTGCTCCTGTTATTGTTGGTGTTGGTGTTGCTGTTGTTGTTGGTGGTGGTGGTGGTGGTGGTGTGGTGCTGCTGTTAGTAATAATTCATGAAGAAAATTGAAAAGAAATGAATGTTTAATCACGTGTTGTAAATCGAATACAAATTCGTCCTGATTTACATAAACTTTCCGATCGATTTTTTCAGCTTAACCAACCTAAACAATTAGATGTGTGAATTGGATAAGTCGTATACAATATTCGCGTCCGAAATGTATGGGATTTACAACGGTTCGCCTTCGACTCGCATTGTAAATGCCCATGCGGTCCGGTTGCTCTTATTTGTATCTATTACTTACTCGAGGCCTGATACAAAGCATGCGTTTAGACATTTCTTGATTTGTTACAGACTCCTGATTTTACAGACGACCTTGGTATTGTCCTGAACGCCTTAGACAAGAACAAAGACCTTCCTCAGTCTGATTCAAAGAGCCAAGACTCTATCAATAGTCCCACTGAGACAATACTGAACAGAAGAAACAGCTCTGAATCATCCCAGCGAACCTCTCCTAACAAACAACTTTACCCAAAGACAACTCAAGACGACGAGAAGAAGGCAGAAAACTGGCCAGAACCGCCACCGTCGCTCAAACTAGAAGCCAGTAATCTTCCGAACAATCTAGAGGTGGCCCCAAGCAATGTGGATTATAATGATAATCTTGTAGCCACTAGTGAGGAGGACACGACTAGTGTAACATTTAGTGAGGATGGTTTTCTTGAGGAGCTTGAAGACTCAGTGTATACTCCAAGTCCCGACTCCGACGTGAGGAGATCTGGGCTGGGGAACTCATGGAATCAAGCGATGTTAGGTGGCCGTAGATCATCAAGTACTGATCTGGAAGATTCTCAGAATCTCGGTGGGGCAATGTTTAATCATCATCAGCATCATAATCATCATCATCATCATTATCATTACTATTATCATTATCATTATCATCATCCTTTCTATTATTATTGTCGTCATTATTATCATCATTATCCTCTATCATTATCATTACAATTATCATCATCGTTATCATCATCATCATTACTATTATCATTATCGTCATCATCATTATTATTACTATCATTATCGTTACTATTATCATCATCGTTATCATCATTACTATTATTATCATCATCATGATTATCATATTGTATTGTATTGTATTGTATTGTATTGTACTGTACTGTATTGTATTGTATTGTATTGTATTGTATTGTATTGTATTGTATTGTATTGTATTGAAATTACAGGCGGCAGTGGATCTGGAGGTTCAAGAATTCCAATAAAACAAGGAAGTTCTTTATCAAAGGATCTAAGAACTGCATTTAATAATGTGAATAACCACAAGAGTGCACGACCTTCTAGTACTTCAGGAGAAGAGAACATAGAAATGACTCATTTAAAGAAACCCGATTTGAGTACGTCGCTAGAGAGTACACCACGGACAGCAGGGGATAACAAGGTGAACTTACTAGGCGGATCTGTGTCCCCTCTTATCCCCGAGTCATTTCTCGATCCATCACAAGCATTGTCATCCTCACAAGCAACATCCCCGGATGTTCCTCCCCCTCTGCCGACTACGCCCATTCCTTCAGATGATGATCTTACAGGACCCAAACCTCCACCGAGGGTGCAGTCATTGCAAGGAATGACTATGAGAGAACGCTTTGAAAAGGTTGTCAGTGAAGAGAATATGTCGAAAGGACGCTTTGATTATTCGTTACGACCCAAGTCTCCACTCATTGGACGAAGGTGAGGCATTGCTTTGAGTTTTCCCTGAGTACTGACAGAAAAAAGTTTTCATAACTTGCGTTCAGGTGGTCGTCTCTCCTTAGTCATGTAATAGTTATTAGGGACTTTAATTTTAGTGGTGGTGTGTTGGTAGTGTGTTGGTAGTGTTGTTTTCGTTTGTGGTGGTTCTGCTGTTGATGTTGGTGGTGCTACTGTTGTTGTTTGTGGTAGTGCTGGTGTTGGTGGTGGTGGTGGTGGTGTTACTGTTGTTGTTTGTGGTAGTGTTGGTGGTAGTGGTGCTGTACGTTGTTGGTGGTGGTGGTGGTGTTCGTGGTACTGTTGTTGGTAGTGCTGGTGGCGGCGGTGGTGGTGGTGGTGGTTATGTTGTGGATGTTTGTGATGGTTCTGCTGTTGGTGACTTTAGTTGGGTGGTGATTTTATTGTTGATGTTTTTATTAGTGGTGGTGGAGGTGGTGGTGGTGGTGTTAGTGGTTGTGGTAGCTGGGTCGTTGTAGTGGTATTGCCTGTGGTGGTGCTGGTGTTATTGTTGTTGTTTGTGGTAGTTCTGTTGTTGTTGGTTGTTGTGCTGTTGTTGTCGATGTTTGTTGTTGTTGTGGTGGTGGTGCTGTTGTTGTTGTTGTTGTTGTTGTTGTTGTTGTTGTTTGTGGTAGTTCCGTTGTTGTAGGTGATGATGGTGGTGGTGTTGCTGGTGGCGTTGCTCGGTTGCTGGTGGTGGTGGCGTTAGTTATATACTTGTTAAAGTTGTCGATTGGTTGTAATTTTTTAATAACTGGATCATATTGTTCTTATAGATTAACTTCCACTCGACCAACGGGGCCATTACTTGAACTACTGGAACCAAGCCCTCGTTACTCGGGCGAGTGTTTGAGTCATGCTGTGAGAAAACTAGAGGACTCAATCGCTTCTGGCAAAGCGTTAGACGAATTCCAGGTATACAAGTTATGGCAAGTTATTGGTTATGACAAGTTAAGTTAGTGAGATAAATTATGATTGAAACTTGATGCATGCTCAACCTAGATCCTGTAAAGCGACTAGCTTTATTTATTGAAGGAGCAGTGTCACCATTTGCGCATCTTTTTTGCGCACATAGAAATAACTTCGGAAATGTCGGAAATGTCGGAAATAGCTCTAAATCGGACAAGAAACCAGAGAAGTGAATCAAAAGATATTTACCTTCTACTGTATTCCAATGAGAGCAGATGGGTCGCCATCGCTACATGAACCATATCCAGCTACGATTTTAGCGTCTTTCCATCACTCAAATATAGTCAGTGATAAGTAAATACGTTTGTGCTGACTATTCCAGGCTTTCTGTGAACTACTTGATCCCTCGTATTTTCTTCTTCGGCCTGAATTATCGCGTCTTCCACCATACGCTCCACCAAGTGCGGCCGCCAGTTGGATCAACAAACTTGAAAACCTACAGGCTGTAGTTTTTCAAGTTGGCGCGTGATTATTGCGTGGGCTTTGCGAGTGACACTGCTCCTTTGAGGGTAACATATGACGGTATATATAGACACTGATAACCCAGTGGCCCTCACCACTGACCTCTATAACTGGACTGCGGGTGCCCTACGAAAAAATGGCCCAAATACACGCCATCGGGCGCCATCTCGTTAGGTCTTAGCCGCGAAATTGACCAATCACAGGGCAGCTTTTGGCTAACCGTGTCTTATGAGATTAAAAAGGGCATGGGACCAAATTTACAAAAAAAAGAGAGCTGAGAGTTGACCAACATTTTGAAAGCCAAAAACCCTTGTCGGTAAGCAAAAAGTGCAACTAAACCAAACATATTTACAGGTTTCTTTTTAAAGCATAATTCTGAATGGTTTCATGTTGTATTTGTATGTTTCTTGAGTTTCGTTGTGTTCGGGAAATGTTTTAACTGTCCATTTTGAGCTTGCTTCATTCGACAACAAACACGGCAAAGAAAATAGCTTGGAATTTTCCACGGAACCTTTGTTTCACGCCATAATTTACATGTATTTGGATGTCTTTGAACTTTTTACTTTAAAAAATAATTAAATTTCTGTGTAAACGTCTTTCTCAAAGCATTTTTTGCTTCAAAAGAGTTATCGGCGTGAGTCGCCAACACTTCGGACTACTTTACGCCGTCGGAAGACCTAACAAGGTGGCGCCGTCCAATTGGGGGACACTTCATGTAATACAATGGTATTGAGGACCTGCTGTCCAGTTATATAGAGGTCAGTGGCCCTCACCCATTGATCGAACTAGTTAGTAGAATTAACTGGGGGAAACTCTGATGTTGGTTTTACGGAGGGAGGAAAACCGGAGAACCCTTGAGGCACAGGTGATGAAACTAAGGTGGTCACACACTGACTCGTACCCAGTCGTCTTTGTATTGCCTGCCTAAATTAACAGGGGGGAGCAGGCGCAACGGGAAATATGAGGTTAGTAAATTTCGTCACGGTGCATTATGGGAATGATCAAACCTCAAAACCTCAAATCTCCAGAGACGACTGGGTACGAGTCAGGGTCACACATCCAAGTAGGAATTTTTATGAAGTTATTCTTTTGTTTGTTAAAGGTGTTGCGACAATTGAAACCAATTGACAATTGTCCAAGTGGGAAAAGAGCGCTGAATAAAGAAAAGAATCGTTACAGAAATGTTCTACCTTGTAAGTTATGAGTTATTGCAACGAATTTCTTAGATATATGGCTCGTTCACTCAGAGTAACACCCATAATCCTGTCCTACACCCAGTACCCCCATATAATTTGTATTCTGTACGTAATGTAAAACGCTAAAACATCACCTTTATTTTCATCAGATGAGAAAACTCGTGTCATTCTTTCTGGTGATGACCAAATGGATTACATCAATGCTAATTATATTGACATTACCGTGGGCTCAGATGTTTATCATTACATTGCAACGCAGGTGAGCATATGACGTCATAATTGGCACAGTGGTTAACTGTCGTGCTGTTCAGCTCTGCGAACCGGGTTAGATTCCTAATAAGCACAGTTATCTGATTAAAATTTTATCCTGGCTGCATGGAGAAGAGTACTTCCAGTTTGACTCTACCAAACACCACAGGTTTCCTCCGGGTTCTCGGTTTCCTCCTGTAGTAACACTGTACCAATGAAAGATGGCCCTTACTGGACCTCTAGAGAGAGCAGTTTAGATATAACTGATAGGGTTATCCAATATAAATAAAGTTGGTTTAGTTCACTCTAGTATCCTCCTGTACTGGATCTCTATAGGGATAACAGTTTATATACGACTGACAGATATATTCAATGTAAATATAGTGAGTTTATTGTGTACTCCGGTTTCCTCTTGTAGTAGTAACACTGTACCAATGAAGGATGGCCCTTACTGGACAGTTTAGATATAACTGGTAGGGTTATCCGTGCAGTATAAATAAAGTTATTTTAATGCGAGAAAAATATGGTCAATATAAAGTTAGTTCAGTTTATAGTCCAGTTTTCTCTTGTAGTAACACTGGAACAATCAGAGATGGCCCTTACTGGACCTCTAGGAAAAGCAGTTTAGATATGACTGATAGAGTTACCCAGGATAAATAATATTAGTTTTTGAAGTGAGCTTAAAATATTATTTAGCCAGGCGCTCGCCACTAAATGAACTCTGGGAGTCAGTAAAGGCTTTCTTTCTTCCTTCCTTCCTTTATCCTTGCATTTAAAGGGCAACTATACGTTTCCAGGTTATCCTATTTTCCGTTAAAGTCGGAAAAGTTCAATCTAAAACCGAAGAAATAATTGAAACCAGTCACTCGGTTCCACTTTCGTGAACTGTCTAAGTTTGAGCTTTTGCTCCTTTTGCCAACTCGTATGAACGACGACCGCCTCGAAATAAAGACTGGTACTAGTACCTTGTGATTCATACCGTAACAAATAACAAGGACAACGGAGTACCCGTTCTCCTAGAAACGCGGTCATGCTTTATGACGCTGATAAATTCTTTTCCATATCTCGAAATTCATATTAGGGACCGTTGCCATTGACAACAAGCGATTTCTGGAAAATGGTTTGGGAACAAAAGTCGCAAGTTATTGCCATGGTTACTTTGGACATGGAAAGTGGCAAAGTCAAGTGCCATCGATACTGGCCTGAGTCACCAGAACTGCCTGTTCAAGTAAACCACAGGTTTGGTAGATAATCTATTAATTTTTGAAATCAGAATAGTACATTTGAGCTTGCAGCATGCCCTAATTGGTTTTTCAACTGGAACTTATTGTGTTCAATGGGAGAACGTGATGTTGCAAAAGTAGTTTTTTCCGATTGTTTCAAACTTTCAAGGCAACGCGGTCTGCAAATCGCGTCTTTATAATACAATGCATGGCTGTAAATACTTTGACAGGGATTTCTCAACATTTATACGTGCTTTTGTTCCTAATGTTGATGATAATGGTGGTGGTGATGGCGATGGTGGTGTTGGGGGTGGCGACTGTGGTTGTGATGGTAATGACGATGGTGGTAGTGATGGTGGTTAATGCAGGATGATTATATATAGTGGTTGATGGTGACGACGATGATGATGATGATGATGATGATGATGATGATGATGATGATGATGATGATGATGATGATGATGGTGATGATGATGGTGATGGTGATGATAATGATAGCGGTGGTGATGGTAATGACGATGGTGATAGTGATGTTGATGGTTAATGCAAGATGGTGATGGTTGTGATGATGGTGTTGATGATGATGAAATATTACTGGAAATATCCTCTATTTCTTAAGTAAAAGCGTAGCTTTAGACAAACACTTTTTTTAAAATTTTATTTAGTTTGGAAGTTCATCTGGAATCGGTGCTGACGCACAATAATTATGTTCAAAGACTAATCAAAATAAAAAACATTGAAGTAAATATTCCTTAATTTGTTTCTTTTGGAAAAAGCCAATTTTTCTCTTCAATTACGAGACAAATTAATTATCCCTTGTGAAATAGAAATAGTGTGCTGCGTAGGCAGTGTTGAAATACAGTAACGTTTGAGTACTGCCGAAACAGAGAACATAGTTTCGAGCGAAGGCCCTTCGTCAGAGAGAAACGTAAAGAGTGTGACCACAGTGTGACCACACTCTTTACGTTTCTCTCTGACAAAAAGCCTTCGATCGAAACGTTAGAAACTATGTTCAATATTTTCGGCAGTACTCAAACCTTACTATATTTCGATTTGTAATTATCTATTGTGAGTGAATACTAAGCAATTTTAACATATAAATGTAGCCTTTTATTTACTCGACTTTCATTGTATTGAAATAAATTTATAGCTAAAATACAATGAGGCAAGTTTATAACAGGTTCAAGGCCCCACTAGATAAACTGCCGGAAATAATAATTTAAAATACATCTACATGCATATAGGTATAGTTTGGCATTTGGTTAAAAACATCTATGAACAGATGATTTGATAGGCTGTGAGACATGTTTGTGACATTTTGAGCAAATTGATTTCCAAGTATAAACATTCTCTACATCAAAGTAAGTAATAAAGGTCTGAACAAGATAATTATTAGTGCTTGACTTAAAAATGTTAAATGAAGAAGAAAGTCTAATCGAAGAAGGTAGTGATTTCCAAAGATTTACGATTCTGTTGAAGTAACTGTTTTTAAAATTTAAGGTTCTGGTTAAACGAGGTTGGAGGGACAGGGTGGTAGAGGTTCGAGTAATTGCTGAATTGGTACTGATGTAGTCTGATATGGGTAAATAATAGTAATAGCCCTGAAGTAGCCTTATATAAGCCTTGTATAGCCTTAAATGTAGCCTTATATACCTCTGTATTTCTATTTCTTTTCATCTTTGTGTTTTTGCGTTTAGAATAACGAGTCTTTAACGGTAATTCACCTGAATTTCAAAGCATGGCCTGACCATGGTGTCCCCAAGGTTAGTAAGATAAAGCGTGATGTTTTTTGTCTGTGTCTAATGATATATACTACTGATAAATTGTATGGATATTTGTTGAAAAATGTCAACTATTTAATATGTTGTGTAAAAAAGGAGAGTGTTGCGTAGGCAGTGTTTTGAATAGAGAAAAGTAAAAAGATGGTAAACTGCTGAGATTAGTTTCGATAACGAAATACTGACATTTTTTGCGGAGCCCTCCATCAAAGTAAAATGTAATGAAAAACATTTTACTCTGAAGGGTTCTGCTCGGAACGTCAGTATTTTGTTATCAAAACTAATAACAGCCGTTTACCATCTTTTCACTTTGCTTTATTTAATCTTGTATTGCTTCTAGTACAAACAATGGTAATCTTTTGTTTTTCTTGTAGACGGCTAGGGAATTAGTGGATTTTATTAAGCACGTTAGATCACGTCCAACTTCAGGTCCATATGTAGTTCATTGTAGGTAAGCTAGCCAACCTTATTGTGTAGTTACATGCTTTGTATATATGGAAAAAGTCTGTATCAGACATGAGATTAGGTCTATTCTGGTCTGTTCAGAAAACAGTAGCTTCTCCTAATACGGTCTGTTGCAATATCATGTCTGGATGCAGCTATATGATATCATATTTGTAACATATCTGTGATTAATTAATTATTGAGATAATGATTAAATATTAAATATAGTTAATTATTAAAAATAATTTGTTTGTTTGTTTGTTTCTTTGTTTGTTTAATCATTTGTTTATCCATCCATGCCTTCATTTATTCATTCATTAATTAATTCTTATTTTATTTGTTTATTCAGTAATTCTTAACTCATTTATTCATTTGATCATTAATTCTTATTTCATGTATTCTTAATTCATTTATTTATTTATTCATCCTTAATTCATTCTTATTTTATCCATTCATTCTTAATTCAATCAATTTTTTGTTTATTTACTTATTCATTCTTTCATTCATTCATGAATTTTTTTATTCGTTTATTCATTCGTTCATCCATTCTTGGAAATATCTGAATTTTCTAGTGCTGGGATTGGTAGAACTGGTACATTACTGACGATTGATACTTGTTTAAAACACATCGAGAAGGGATTAGAGGTATGGTTCCATTGCAATCAATGAAATGATATTAAAGAGATATTTGTGTGAGCCCGACGTACTTATATATTCAGTCATGGTATTTCTCTTGCATGGGCGAACTTTTCTGATCCTATAGGTATGCAGAAAGAAAAAAATAATCCTCCAATTATTCCATCTCTGTTTCTAGTTTGATATTTACAGCATAGTTCGCCGACTGCGAGAACAAAGACCAGGGATGATTCAAACTAAGGTAATTGAAACATTTTCCCTGTTTATCTCACTTTTTGCTGTAAAGGAGACTCTGACTTCTTGACCAGCACTTTCACAGAACGGCAACCGGTCTGGGTTTGAATGTTCAAGGTTTATGTTTTAGCTTTTAGATTTTAATGCATTTATAATGCGACCTCACAAACTGTAAACTTAAAATTTTCATCGTATTCTGTCTGTCTGTCTGTCTGTCTGTCTGTCTGTCTGTCTGTCTGTCTGTCTGTCTGTCTGTCTGTCTGTCTGTCTGTCTGTCTGTCTGTCTGTCTGTCTGTCTGTCTGTCTGTCTGTCTGTCTGTCTGCCTGCCTGCCTGCCTGCCTGCCTGCCTGCCTGCCTGCCTGCCTGCCTGCCTGCCTGCCTGCCTGCCTGCCTGCCTGCCTGCCTGCCTGCCTGCCTGCCTGCCTGTCTGCCTGCCTGCTTGCCTGCCTGCCTGTGTCTGTCTGTCTGTCTGTCTGTCTGTCTGTCTGTCTGTCTGTCTGCCTGCCTGCCTGCCTGCCTGCCTGCCTGCCTGCCTGCCTGCCTGCATGCTTGCCTGCCTGCCTGCCTCTGTCTGTCTGTCTGTCTGTCTGTCTGTCTGTCTGTCTGTCTGTCTGTCTGTCTGTCTGTCTGTCTGTTTGTCTGCCTGCCTGCCTGCCTGCCTGCCTGCATGCTTGCCTGCCTGCCTCTGTCTGTCTGTCTGTCTGTCTGTCTGTCTGTCTGTCTGTCTGTCTGTCTGTCTGTCTGTCTGTCTGTCTGTCTGTCTGTCTGTCTGTCTGTCTGTCTGTCTGTCTGTCTAATGCAACTCTTGCAATTTTTATAATTTTATATTTTAGGATCAATACCTGTTCTGCTACCAAGCTTGTGTGGAGATGTTAAAGTCATTACAAGTTTAAGTCTCAACATTTCGCATAAAATTTCTTTCGTATATATACATAAAAATATTAAAATATATATAGAAATAACGTTGATTAATATATATTATTTTAATTTATTGTAAAATATAAATTGATTTCTAAAATACATTTAAATAAAAAAAACTGATAAAAGTGCCTAGCTTATCGTGGTAAAAACTAAACTAACTTTATATATACCTAAACAGTTTCCTCAGTTAGGGCCGTCTCTTATTGGCCCAGTGTTACTACAGGAGGAAACTGGAGTATCAGGAGGAAACCTGCAGTGTGCAGAAGAGTTGAGCTGGAGGTCGTGATGTTCTCTAAAATGAGGCGGGTAGACGTTCACCCTTTGAAAGTGGAGGCTGTCCTTGAGGCTGCGTGAAACATCGTCTACAGAACTCATATTTTCTTTCATCTTAGTCATAACAAGCTAACTCAGTCAAAATAGTATTTCATTGACAATAATACGTTTCGATCATTTCACCGTAATACAACAAAATATATATTTTAGCTATTAAAGTTTTGTCTCCACAACTATAATATATTTAAAGAGGAAATGAAACGAAAAATAAGTTTGCTCTTTCTTCAAGATATCCAAAAAATAATAAAGAATTATTTTAACAGTTTTTGCATATTTCTCTTTGTTCTCAAGTTATTTAGATTTGTTTGATATGTAAATGAGATAAACTATACGTAAAGTTATGTACAGATAAATTTGAGTTATGTAGAAAATCATGTATATCTTTGACATTATCGAACAAAATTTGGTCTTGTAATGTTTAGTGTGTTGAGGTCCATGTACACGCGTAAAAATCTCGCAAGTTGTTACAGCATTGTTCCCTGAACAATGCTGTAGTAATTTACCTGATTGTTTGTATTATTATTTTTTTCCAATATTTTCTTCATTTGTAATTATACATATGTGTACGGTTGGCTTTTATATATTGTAAGTATAGTTATCTGAGGACCCCTCTAAAACACTTTAGGGTGATGTTGGCATCCTCAATAATGCAGGTAATTGTGAGTTAATAATAATAATAATGTACATGCATAACTTAACGTCATAGCTTATGTAATTTAATTACATATCAAACAATTCTAAATAACTTGTGAACGAAGTGAAATATGGAAAACTGTAAACGTCATTCATTATTAGATCTTGAAGACGAAACAAACTTAATTTTCATTTCATTTGCTCTTTAATATATTGTACTGCATTCTAAAACATCTGGAACAAGAGTTGATTAAAAGTTAATGACATAAACTGAGTTAAATTTCAATACTAAGTTTGAAAGTCGTACAAACAGATATATTAAAAGTGTCCAATACAAAATACGCCATGGCAGTTAGTTTCGTCTTTAACGTTATTCGGAATCCTTTACATTATATTTAGTCTTCGAGTTTTGACCAAAAGGTTAAGAAAACGTAACTGCATGCGTGGAAAATTTATTCATATACTGATGTTTCTCGTCTGAAAGATGCATCGTCGTTAACGTTTTCCACTTTTATTTAGTCTCTTATAAATGATTAATTAAAGTTTAAAAGATATAGTTTCGATATTTGACAGAAGCTGGCCTGCGTAGCAAGCGTTTTGCTATACTAAAGAACGTTTGCTATGTATAGCAAACGTTCTTTAGTATAGCAAAACGCTTGCTATACAGGTTAGACAGAGCCCTCATACACGTAAACATGCTTATATAAATATTAAGTTCGTCAATTTGGTAACCGCATTTCTATTCTATGATTATCGTATTGTGTCAGCCTTTCGTTTTAATATGCTTCAATGTCTCGATGATTTAATATTTAAAGACCGAGTGATGTTGGACTGCTGATTGTTGAAAAGATGCCTGGTTCACACGAGCGACATGCGAAAACAAAACAACGAGAATTTTTCTTTATGCCGTCTTCTGCTCTTGGCTTATGATCTTATGATTATAATTATGACTGTCCTTATGTCGTAGGCTTGACTTCGTTCTTTTGTTTTGCCTTTTGTTTTCTCCTTGGTTTAAAGTTCAAAATAAACTGTGTTGCACGCGTTTAAGTTGGATATTAATACAGTGTGTATAAAAAAAACTGAATCCTTATAGAAAACAATCTATTGTAGTAGTTTGAAAGCCCTAAAAGCGCTGCGTTATAAATTAATCAGCACACATAACTTAAACAGGAAGAGAAAAAGCTTTTAAATACTTTCATCATGCATACACTTCAAGTTATCTTAATTTCCCAGGTGTATAAGACCGTGTGTTTTACGCATCTGTGGGTTCAGCGAAGTGCTTAGGGCTTTCAAACTACTACAATAGGTTAATAAAAGTAGTGTGCTGCGTAGGCAGTGTTGAAACATGGTCAATCGAGATATGGTCTGGAAACTCGGCAAACTTCAAAGCGCCTATAATGAGCTGTGATTTTATGTTGAACCGTACCTTACACCGTGCACATCCTTTGTTTTAGGTTTATTAATATTTAAATAGCACGGTTGAGTGATTGAACTGAAACGTTGCTATTGGGTAATTCGTTCATTATACTAAAATACAATGTGTTCAGTGACCGTACACCGTGCACAAAAATGCATAAAGGCGAACAAAAAGATACACCAAAGACTTTAGCTGAGTTTCCAGACCATATCTCGATTGACTATGGTTGAAACAACAATCGAAATATGGTATAGTAGGTTAATACTGCCGAAACAGAACGTAAGTGGTCTAACGTTTCGAGCGAAGGCCCTTCGTCAGAGAGAAAAGTAAAGAGTAAAACAAACAACGAGCTTATATACACGAGATAATCACGTGATTATCTCGCGTATATAAGCTCGTTGTTTGTTTTACTCTTTACGTTTCTCTCTGACGAAGGGCCTTCGCTCGAAACGTTAGACCACTTACGTTCTCTGTTTCGGCAGTATTAACCTACTATACCATATTTCGATTACTACAATAGGTTGTTTTCTATGCTTGTTAAAAAGGGACAAAACATTAAGATGTGATATTTTATGTCAAGGTTCATATATTTATGTCAAGGTTCATATATTTATGTCAAGGTTCATATATTTATGTCAAGATTCATATATTTATGTCAAGATTCATATACTTATATCAAGATTCATATATTTATGTCAAGATTCATATATTTATGTCAAGATTCATATATTTATGTCAAGATTCATATGCGCGTATCACGTTTTGGTATGTATCAAGTTACGTATATGCAAATATTTATGTCAAGTTTCGACAAATATACATCAAGATTCACGCGAGCCTAAATGAAGTACATAAAGGAGTGTCATAGAACAGTAAGAACAGCGAAAGTGTCGATTGTCCGTTGCGAAACCGAGAAAAATGCAAATCCTCATCCGAAAATTTAGATAGTTCAAACGTGGTAGATGAAGCAACGATTACTTCAATTGTTCGGAGCGTTTATAGCTCACTACAATCTAGCGACAGTCAGACACAGAGAAATGCTAACTCATCAATCAAGTTTGACCTCAGTTGGTTGGTGAAGAAATGTCGCGTCGGTTTTGCCTTCCACGTGGTCGTGGCCGAGGGCAACTAGCGGTACAGAATACTATGCCACCACCGCAACGATACAACCCTCAGATGAATTACGGCCATAGCGCGAGGTGGAGAGGAAAAGGAAAGGGGAAAGGGAAGTCGGGGAATTCGAGTAAAGGGTCCGCGTCTGTGATCCGTAAGAAAGAACTTATCCTACTGCCACATCCGACCTATGATAAAGTGCCTCGCTTTGAGCGCAAACGAAAGTTACAAGACATGGGATTGATAGTCGATGGCTTTCCCCTGGATAAAAGTTGGGATGAAAACCAATTGCGGCTAAAGGTATAAGTACTTAAATTTTATTAAAAGATTATCGACAATACGTGCCATTTGCCATTTTGTATGAAACAATCCAAGAAAAACTGAAAAAACTCCACGTTTGAACGGTTGAGATCTGTACTTTTTATACTTTGACCGTTTCTGTGTTTGACTCAATGTCTGACTAAGAGATATTCAGTCAGCGGTATTAAACAAGGTCGAATGTACTTCATTTAGGCTCGCGTGAATCTTGATGTATATTTGTCGAAACTTGACATAAATATTTGCATATACGTAACTTGATACATACCAAAACTTGATACGCGCATATGAATCTTGACATGAATATATGAATCTTGACATAAATATATGAATCTTGACATAAATACATGAATCTTGACATAAATATATGAATCTTGACATAAATATATGAATCTTGACATAAATATATGAACCTTGACATAAATATATGGACCTTGGCATAAATATATCACATCTTAATGTTTTGTCCCTTTTTAACAAGCATAGTTTTCTAAGGGTTCAGGTTTTTTTGATACACACTGTATAGACCCTTTTAATAAGTGCAGAGTACGTCATTTCCGCACTTCGCGTCATTTTCAGCCTTTTGAATTCTATTGAAAATATACGGGCACGAAATTGAAAAGAATTCAAAAGAAAAATTAAAAAGAAATTGGTTACTAAAATATACTAAAAAGCATTGTAAATTGGGCATCTGGAATTTGGCATTTGGTAGATATCTCAACAGTTCTTTAATCAATTTGAAACTTTTCATATAAGTCAGTCGTGTCGGGATTATGTCCCAACATTAACAATGTTATTGTCATCTGTCTCGCTGCCGCTGAACAGTTCGCCTTGTAAATTCAATTCGACTTCTTGATCTTCGTAGTCCAAATGCGACCTTTCCAGTTTCTCTTTGACTTCCTCGCACTGCTCTTCTGCTAGCTTTCTTTGTCCGGCTCTGAAAGCCCGAAAGACGTAGCGATCAACGCTTCGTAAATACCGATAGCCGAGGTACAAATAAGTCAGACCGCAAGCAAGACCAACGAGGCTCTTTCCGACTTCGTCCTTCGGTAGTCCCACTTGTAAAACTGACCAAGACAAAATTGAACCCAGGTTAAAGAGAGTACTACCGAACAAGCTGTAGAGGAGTCTTTCTTTCCGGGGATAGATCCTGAACGAAGGACGGTGGTAAATGTAAACAGCTATCCCACCATGGGAAAGAAGCAAGCAGCTATTTGTAAAGTATTGACTTGCATCTTTGCTTAGAAATCGCTGGACTACAGGTAAGTGTAAACCGTTGGTTGCTATCGTGAAGTATCCAAATACTCCAGAATACGGTACGTACTTGGGCCACAGTCGATTAAAATGCTCCAAAACCACCGAAACACTGGCCGAAGTACTTCCCTTCTCTTCCGGGTCGGCCATATTGTTTATTTCGAGAAGAGGTAAGAACACCCGAGGGCTTAATCTCGTAGGGATTGAAATTCTTACCGGAGAAACCTTCCGAGACAAAGTACCGCACGGAATGAGGACCCTTTCCCAAAAATACTAAAAAGTATGGTAGAGGTACATTCGCGCCATTTTTCACGCAGTTTCATATATTCTGTCCCCACAATGTTAATCTTAGCTCGTGTATTCGTTGTGTTTTTTTGGCACAAGTCTTGCAGTCCAAACAATATAGATAATGGCTCATTTGCAATTGCAAGCATTTGAAAGTCAATTTTGCTTTGTTCAATTGTTTGTCCACTTTTAATTACCCATAATTCTTGCAGTCCAAACAACAGATCCGCTTTTTGTGCTATTAATAGCAGCTCGACGGTACCCTATTGACATTTTATTTTGCCCTTAATATAAATCGGCCATTTTGAATTTTGCAAGGAGTTGGGATCATATACAACGGAATATTCATCACCTCATAGGCGTAGAGTTTTCTTTTTGTCCAGGGGGGCTGAAGTGCTGAACAGGGCCTTTTTAAGAATTTTCTAGTGGGGGGCGTTTACAAAAAGGGACTCTTCTAGGGGGGTTCGGGGGCATGACGCCCCGGAAATTTTTGAAGATTTAAGAAATTTTTGGAAATGCCATTTCCTGCATTATGAGGGGTGATTTTTAAGAACACTGAAGGTCATGAAATGTCATAAAAACCAGTTAAAATACAACACATTTCAACAATTTTTCGATGTTGTGTTTACCTGGTTGACTTATCACTGTATAGTGTATATGGGTGCTTTTGACTGACAGGAATGAGGCTGTAACAGTTACTTTAACTTAACGAGTAACCTATAATTTGTCAATGGTGACTGATGAGTCAGTTGCTGCAACGTTTCTGGGGGGGGGGGGGGGGCTCAGCCTCCCCATTAAGATTTCTCGGGGGGGGGGGGCTAAAGCCCCTCAGCCCCCCCCCCCCCCCCCCCATACTCTACGCCTATGCATCGCCTCTCAAGATAAAGAATTGGAGGACGTTTCACATGGGTGAATTGGATCCGTGCATGACAACAAATCAGCCACATACACGTGAGCACAAAACAAATTGCAGGACACTTGCTTTATTAAACGTACTAAAAACTAGGTCCTAACTTTGTGTCAGCACGTGGAGTCCCTTTTTTGACCGATGAGAGATAGAAGCCCACGCATTCTAGGTATATTATTTCTATGCGACAAACAGACAAATAATTAAAGTTGAAAACATAACCTTTTGGCGCAGGTACTAAATAATTTATAACTGCCCAACCTAACGCTAGGCTCAGTTGTTGCAGTTGGAGGGAATTTTTATAGCTTAGAAAACAAACTACCGTTTGAAGTCAGTGTCGCCACTACAAGTACTAAATCACTGAAGGTAGACTACATGAGAGATGAACTGCAATAAAATAAGTTTATTTTATTGATTTACGGAACTATATAGTTAAAATACAGCAACATTTTCCAACTCCAACATCTGTACGTGGGTCTCGCGAAGTCCCGCGTGGATTGCTGAAATTAGTTCCCAGTCTGAAATTGTTTTCCCTCTCGCTCGGTCGCTCTTTCTTTCGCTCTCTCTTCATCGTCGCAACAATGAGGTTGGTGCTTGGCAGAATCCTTAAATTTCGCCTTGAAATTTCGTACATCCAACCAAATTTCTTTAAGTTTTAGACAGATTAGATACTTATCTTTACTTTTGAAGACAAACGTTTACCGAAACGTGGCTAAAACTTTTAAAAATTTTCATTTTAAAAACGTTGGATTACCAACATCGTTTTTCCAAAATTTGTGTTTCAGTAAGTTAAATCGAGATTCGTTGACGGAGTGTCTTCGGGCAGTTATTCAAGGATCCAAAGACAAGAAACGTAATTTTCTTGAAACTGTCGAACTACAAGTCAGTTTGAAAAATTATGACCCTCAGAAAGATAAGCGTTTCAGTGGCACAGTCAGGTAAGCTATGAACATAATTTATTAAAAATTATCCTTACCCAAATGCGGTATTAAGTCCATCTACAGCATCTATCTATGATCTGAATGAGTGGCATATATATAAACCTGATTTATGCAATTGATTACATTGATTATCAATAGAAATCAATAACAATCAATATTAATCAATGAATAACCATCATTAGTATAAATACACAGGTGACTATAGAAAGTTGCTTGCTGATTGGTCGAGCTACTTCGGATTAATTCTCGATAATCACCTACAGCGTTTATTCAAAATGGCCACCAGCCAAAGTTGTCAATGCGACAGACAAGGAAATTAACAATTTTAAAGAAAATGCTTTTCCTAAAAGTACGAAAATGTGTATTTATACTAAAACAATTATTCACCTCAGGTTCAGTGAATATTGGTGAATAATAACCTCGACTTCGTCTTGGTTATTATTCACCGATATTCACCTCGCCTGCGGTGAATACATGTAATTGTTAAATATTAATCAATATCAATCAATAACAATCAACAATTGAAATATAGTAAGGTTAGATATACTGTACTGCTGAAACAGAGAATGTAGGAGTCTAACGTTTTGAGTGAAGGCCCTTCGTCAGAGAGAAATGAGTCCCGTTTCTCTCTGACGAAGGGCCTTCGGTCGAAACGTTAGACTCCTACATTCTCTGTTTTGGCAGTATATCTAACCTTGCTATATTTTGATTGTTGTTTCTACACTGCCTACGCAGCACGCTACTTTTAATAACAATTAATAATGATTGATTTTGATAATTGATGAACCAAAAGCAATGAAAGTAGGTATGAGCTAAGGAGGCAGAAAATGGTCTCTTTATAGCTCATACCTAATCTTCATTCAAACGATGGAAACCTGACTGAATGAATGTTTGTAAAATGCATGAGGGTAATCAAGATAGCAGAGCCTTGGATTCCTTATTTCTTTGCTGAGAGAGCAGAAGAAAATAGGGCTCTGCCATATTCGTGTTTGGCTTTGTCCAATATTTACGACAAAGTAACCTGTTTAAGACCCATTTAACTGGTTCTTGTTTTGTTTTCTTCCCTGATTTGGACTGGGGTTAGAGATTGTAACTAAGCAGCCGACATGCATACACAATGCAAACCAATCACAAATACGGCAGGGCCTTCTTTTCTTCCTCTCTCTCGGCAAAGAAATAAGGAAAAGAAGGCTCTGCTTACAGGCTAACGATGGAAAGCCTGACCTTGGAAGTTTGTAGAATGCATGATGGTAATCAAATTCTGGTTGCCATTTTGCACTGGCATTAATGCATCAGGTGAAAATTGGACAGGTAAATGGCTGCTTTTCAGGGTGGCTGCAAATAATATGGCATAAATAAAGTTTAATCTATTTTTGATGGGTTGTTTAATAAAAGAAATAGAAAACATTTTTTCCATGTTTCTATAACTCTATAGAAACATGGAAAAAATGTTTTCTATTTCTTTGAAACACTTGTGGAAATTTGGAAGAACTCAAGATAGTGTGGAAACCCTCACCCTGCAAGCTTGTGTTCCCACTGCAGTTCTTGTTCTCCCAAACTTTCCTTTGTGTTTTGATAACTCTATAGAAACACAGAAATTTTTTTCTACTTCAACTTCTTTCTATTCCTATTACAACATTATGTTATAGTTCATACTAGCAAACATTTATGTTAAAAAACTAAGTTCAACTTAAAAATATAACCCATATTTGCAATTGCCAGGCTGGGGGTGGCAATTTTAGGTTTGCTCTCAGCCTTCAAAGTGTTGATATAAAAGATAATTGTTAATCTAAAGATAATCAAAAAGAACCTTTTTATTAAAGGTTGAAACACATCCCAAGACCTAAGATGAAAGTGTGTATTCTGGGTGATGCTTCACATTGTGATGAAGCCAAAGCTAATGATCTGCCATGCATGGATGCTGAGTCTTTAAAGAAGTTGAATAAGAACAAAAAATTGGTGAAGAAATTAGGTAAAATATACACTACAGTAGATAAGGAAACTTTCAATATAATATTTTTTTACAAATTTTGCTGTTTACAACATCACATTACAACCCTACAGATTTATTGTTGATTTCAGCTTCACTTTAGTTTTCAGTACACATGTATATGTATGTGTTTTGGAAGTTCATTGCCAAGTTTCCAAATTTGGATGTTGAGATTGAAAGTCAATTTGAAGTTTGATGTTTGATTTGAAGTTTAGCTTTGTAGCATTCTTTGACTTATGTAGTTGGTAATTTGGAATTACAGAATAATTAATCACATATTTTTCTTAAGAAATTGTACCAAGAGTAAGCCTGGTTGGTTGGAGTCTTTCTGTAAAGTTGAACTTCGAATTGAACAGTTACAGTCAAACCGGGTGTTTTCTTGCGAGCTACATTGCAATATTCCCATGCAACATTGCAATGTTGATTGACAAGTTCCGGTGAGCAATTCACAAACGTTTCAGGAATATTTATTTCCGAAATTCAACATTTCTTTACTTAAACTACCATTTGCATGGCTGAAAATACATTAAATACTATCTGCCCACCAACAGTAATATTTTAAACATAAATGTGTATATTTACTCAAAAGAAAGACGAACCTTTAAAGGAATCTACTGAGGAATCTTCACGAGACGTTTGCAAGTTGCTCAAGCCAAATTGACAATCAACATTGCAATGTTGCGGCGCAATATTGCAAAGTCGCATGCAATAGGACATCCGGTTTAGCCAACTGAACTTTCTAAATTGGAAAACATAACGTGAAACTTTAATAGCAATTTCAAACCGAGCAATGAAAAGTAAACTGAAACTAACAATAACACAAGTTTTGAGTTATATGTAAGGTAAACACTTTTTTGTTGCTGAAATGTGTGTTTTGTTAATTTTGTTTCCAGCCAAAAAATATGATGCATTTTTGGCATCTGACAGCTTGATCAAGCAGATTCCACGTTTGTTGGGACCTGGCTTGAACAAGGCTGGTAAATTTCCAACTATGTTGACACATAATGAGAATATGATGCAGAAAGTTCAAGATGTGAAAGGAACAATCAAATTTCAGATGAAAAAGGTGGGAATGTTACCAGAAACCTTGGCACAACACTTTAGCACAATGAAGTTTTTCATGTAATATATCAACAACAAGTTTGAGTGTTTCATCAGGGGATCCAAACACGAGAAAACATGATGAAAGCACGAGGCCGAAGGCCAAGTGGTTTTATTGTTTTCGAGTGTTTGGATTCCCCTGATGAAACACGATAAACGAGTTGTTGATATGGCATCTCAATCGAGTGATTTCAATTAAAAAATACAATTAAAATAAACCCTCATGAGATTTTATTCATGATGTGTAAAATTTATTCATACAGCAACTTGTTTGTTTTGCATCGATAATTAAGATCTTAAGAATTAGATGAAAACCGGTTTTCATCTAATATCTGGAGTGGTATACGATTTTAGCGTGTTTTCCTGGCGTATCCAACGTCAATCAGGTGATTGAATGGACTATTGTAATTGGCTGATTATCTCATGAATTATTAATGAGTCTGAGATGGCCTATTTACAATTTTCTTTCTTTTTGTTTCGAGTAAGGCTTAATTTTTAACATTCTGTACTTGGCAATTTTATCCCTCAAGCCATGAAATTTTTGCTAAAGTGTTGGTAAGGCCTTTGTGACTGGGAGATCATGAACCTTACTGCTTGAAACTTTTTAGTTTCTGTGCCAAGGTAGATTGGTCGGACCCATACCCAGGGTCTTAAAACAATTGGGTAGCCAGTCAAACTGGTGACAAAATAAACCAGTAAAGTTAGTATAATAAATATTTATAACTACTCATAGTATTCAGTTCACACTGGTTTATTTTCTGTTTCTCATATTTTGTTGGGTATTTTTGTTTTTGTAAAATAAAATAGGAATATCAATTGACCATACCGAAAAAGATGGCGACTTGTACATTTAACCACAATCCTTTGCATGCAACAAATATTGTTTCTTGCAGAATTATTGGAAGATATGGTTTTAAAACGATCAACTTTGGTAGGAATGAAGTTCTTGCTTACTTAATCCATCTTAGCATGATAAACAACGTTTAGTTGTTGTTTGAACTGATTTAACGTTGCAATGCATTGTGGTCAAATGTATCACCGCCATCTTTTTCGGTACCGTCAATTGTTTGTTCGGATATCTGTATCTAGTAAAATTCTGGTATTCGTTAAAATTTTCCATTATATTTACTGCATAATAGTACAGTTATTGGATTGGCAAAACTTGTGTAAATAAACATATTTTGACATTTGAACAAGAGCTGAAACCATGTCGGACTGTTCTAACGTGTTACACATTCCTATAAAGTAGACTACAAGGCTTGCTTCAGTTTTATTTCAATCAATGAAAACACTTCTTTTTTTTTAATTTTAAGTATAAACTACACATTATAAACAATAGCATGCTTATTTCATTCTCCAACTCACATAAACTTGGTACTATCCAGTTTTCTGTAAAGCAGTATTTGACACATCCCTAAAAAGTTTTACATTTACACAGAAATGTTGGAAATCTTAAGGGCAAGTTCCATTGTTAATTTGCATAATTGGTAAAATGTTGTAGTATTAAATATGAAAAATCTAACTGACCAAACCGGAAGGGACCAGATTTTCTATATATTTATTATTACTGTATTAAATCCTTTCTTAATTTCAAAAACGATTTTGCAATAGTTGATAACATTATCCGAAAGGGTTGATACAGTATTTTGAGAATGTAAACTCTAGGTTTTATTGACAAATATGACAATAAAACGTAAAATTGCATTCAGAAACGAGCAATATCACACGTCTGTCAATTGCAAATTTTTAGACAAGTGTTTTTCGAGTTGTTGTTTTTACGACTTTAAAAATTGTTAAGAGAGTATGTAAAATAAACTGGAATTTGCTTTCTAAGTTATTATTTCTCAGTTTATTTTTGTTTACTTCCTGAAGAAGCAACAACATATGTTTGTATCTTCTGCTACTTTAGATAAAGGATATACTAGCTTTCAGAAATAATGTTAAAAGTACTTGAATTGAAAATTTGCCTATAGATAGAGTTCTTTGTCAAAATGAAAGTTTGTTGTAATCTTGTTTTGATCTCGTTTACTTTTGGTAGGTTCTTTGTCTGGCAGTAGCTATTGGTCATGTTGATATGCCTGAGGATGATCTTTATGCCAACACACTATTGGCTGTCAATTTCCTTGTCTCGTTGCTCAAGAAGAACTGGCAGAATGTTCGTGCTTTGTACGTCAAAAGCACAATGGGCAAATCTCAGCGTTTGTACTAAGAACTTGAGAGTTATGCAACCTGAATAAAAAAGCAATCACATTTAACTGACAGACTGGTGTTTTTGTGTGAGACATTTATTACAAACAACTAGGACTTTGTGGGAAAATTCGTTAGTGTTTTCTTATTAGAGATATGTAAATCGGATCGGATTCGAGGCAATAATATCAAGGTAGCATCCGTAGCGACTTAAAGTGCCTATGAAACGAAAATGAAGTCTATCTTATTTGAAAGAACACTTAAAATGGTAGAGTAACATCTTTTGCAGTTTTTCGTTTCCTTGCTTCTTGAGATATTTCAGTTTGTTTGATATGCAAATTAAACATTTTGACGTCACGTGCATAATGAGTTATCGAAAAAGTTATATATCTTTGCTATTATCAAATATAATAATCACTTGAAGATCTACATGTTTAGTATTGTGGGCGAAACACATCCACATGCTTCATTCAAATTAATTTAGTTTGATAACATAAAAGATATCTATAGATTCTCCAATAGCTCATTATGTACATATGACTCAAAATGTTTAATTTGCATATCAAACGAACTAAAATATTTCCAGAATTAAGCAAGGAAACGAAAAACTGCAAAAGATGTTACTCTATGATTTTAAGAGTTCTTTCAAATAAGACAAACTTAAATTTCCATTCCATAGGCACTTTAAGGTACTGTTACACGATGCGATTTTTCTTGCAACTTGCAACAAATTTACCCGTGAAAAAAAATCGCAAGTTGCAGGAAGGGTGTTACACGTTCAGCAACTTGCGATTTTTGTTGCAAGTTGCAGCAAAAAGTAGAACCCATCCAACTTTTCTTGCAACTTGCAACACGGCAAAAATAACAAAATCGCAAGTTGCTAGGGGGTGCGATTTTTTATGCAACTTGAAACCTTCAGTGATTTGTTGCAAGTTGCAAGAAAAATCGCATCGTGTAACGGCACCTTTAGGAGGGGGGAAATCGAAATATATAGTAAGGTTTGAGTACTGCCGAAATTATCGAACGTAGTTTCTAAAGTTTCGAGCGAAGGCTCTTCGTCAGAGAGAAACGTAAAGAGAGTAAGCAAACAACGACTGTGAACGAGCTTATATAAAAAAGATAAACATGCGATTCACACTCTTTAGGCCTTCGCTCAAAACGTTAAAAACTACGTTCGATAATTTCGGCATACTCAAACCTTACTATATTTCGATTTGTATTTCAACACTGCCTACACAGCACACTACTCTAAAGGGGGGAAATGCCGCAATAAGAAGAAAAAATTAGTCAATTTGTAACATGGATCATTTTCTACCAGTGTTGAATCGTCGAATTGAAATGTTTTTATAACACGAAAAATTAGATTTTTGAGGTCAGCTTTTCCACCAAAGACAAAGTGGTGTTTTTGAAATGCTTTTGAACTTTGCAATATTCGATATTTTTTGCACAGCCTCCCACAATAGAAATGTTAATTGTTTTGAAAGTTTCCACAATTCAAGAGGAAACATAAGTAATACCTTTCTACGACCTTTTGAATATATTCTATCGGACAAGCCTCTTGGTGATATTGACCAAACCATATTTTTTTTCAACCGACGTTGAAAAAGACTGCGAAGTTTGAAGAAATTTCACCGAAGGAAACTCGATAAATGGCGGGAAAAATGTTGACAAGTAAAACCGCCTGGCGTTAGCCAGGGTAAGTTAAAATGCATAAGTAGGGCTCGTTGTTGCCTTGTTAACAATTTCCCAGAAGTGAATACCACAATTATATTTGGAAGAATGTTGTTAATCCCATTTGAACGTTTCATGAACACATCGCAAGCCAGGGACGTAGCCAGGGGGGGGGGGGAGCCGCTCCCCCCCTTTTGATATAAAACAACAGACATGTAACTACAAAACTGATGCAATGTGAATTGTGTCAGGAAACAAAACTGTAAACAATGTATTCAATCTATTGAGTGTATACATTTCGAGTACTGTCTATGTGACGTTTTGAGTATTTTATATGACGTTTTTTAACCTTTAGAGTCTGTAAAATCTTCCTCCAAAAGCCAGGATTAGGAAATGGCATTTAAGCGACTCTCGATTTCAAAATTTCCCGGGGGAGCATGCCCCCGGACCCCCCTAAAAATTATTTTGATTTCGGCTCCCCCCCTTTCAAAATCCTGGCTACGTGCCTGTCGCAAGCAGAAAAACCTAACCTGAGTACATTAGCTGTTTTACTCAGAAATTTCTTGAGTTTCCGCGTGGCATGGGCACGTGATTTGAATGGAGTCACGAGGGAATTTTTCCGAACGAAGAGTAACCGGGCATTTCCGCACCATCTCGACTTCAACTTGGCCAAATTTGACCAGAAGCCATTTAAATATATTTTATATACCAACCGCAACCAACATTAAAAAATAAATTATATAGTTTTCAAAAGTAGAATATCTTGTAAACTCAAAATTTGAGTAAAGAAGATTAGAAGAACAATAAGTTATCGTTTAATGGTAGCTCAAGCTTAGCTCGGAAACTGTCGACCACGTCTCGTCTGACGTCATCATCTCAAAATTATCGGCCTTCGTGAAAGCACATGGAAGAAAATATAGCGGGGACTTTTGAAATGCTGCTGTGTTGAAAAGGTAAATATATCTTACTTAACTTGCTTATAGTGTCTTTTTAAACGATTAAGATTTTTAATTTACGTCCATGTGTTGTTTCTAGCAGTTGGTTTACAATAACAGGGTATTTAAATGTAGAAAATGTTCGGAAGGCTTCCCACTCTCTCTGCTTTGCGAGTTTTTTAAAGAACGAACTAATTCTATGTTCCGTCAACTGTTGTGGGGTTAAACTGAAGCTAGTCTTGAACTTAATATCGAAGAACTCGAGCCACATTTCAATTTGTATTAGAGAATTCTTTTCAACTTTATTTACGTTGTTTTATAAAGCCCAGTTTAAAGACCACATTTTGCTACTTTTCAAAATGGCGGCGAAGAAGAAGGAAGCCATTTGATACAATTACTAGAAATACGTTAACGCAACAGCCCCTCGCGCTCATTTACCTTTTTATTTTAAAAATGAAACGTGCTTTTCACTTCTGCCTTCGTGCTTTTTGATTTAGAAAATAATAAATTCAAATATTTATGATTTCACTTTGCTGCATGTGAGAAGATGCTTCCAGTTAGAAGATCAAATATTTTGGTAAAGAATTTCGTGGGGTTACCATTTGGGATTTCAACTGAAATTTGACAAACATAGTTCTTGCTCAGAGCATTTGTCTGCCATTTGAATTTTCAGCATGGATGTAATATTGTGGAGGGAGGGGAGTTTATTTGAGGGATGGGCTTATTTGAGAGGGGCTTATTAAAGAGGAGAATGATTGGAGCAAGATTTATCAAGAGGGGGCTTATTAGAGGGAAATGCATTAGAGAGAAGGCTTATTAGAGACAGGTGATTATTAGAGAGAGGGGGCTTTTTACCGAGAGGCATTATTACAGAGGGGGGCTTATTTGTGAGGGAATTTATTGGGGAGGGGGTTATTAGAGAGAGGAGGGTTATTAGTGAGATGAGACTTATTTGTGAGGGAGTTTATTAGGGGGTGGTTATTAGAGAGGAGGTTCAGGCTTATTAGAGAGAGGGCTTATTAGAGATAGAGGGTTTACTAGAGATACAGTAGGGGGCTTATTAGAGAGAGAGGGCTCATTCGAGGGAAGGGGCTTATTTGTGAGGGAGTTCATTAGAGGGGTTATTAGAGAGAGGGGGGTTATTAGAGAGAGGAAGTTTATTGGGGGGGGGGGGGGTATTAGAAACAAAATTTTGACACCATGTAGGCCAGCCAAAGCAATCAGTACTTTTGCTGTACGTTTTTTGAAAAATTGGTATTTAGAATGGTTTTATTTGTTTCAGAAAACTGAATAACAAAATTGAAGAAATAAAGAACCAGTGGCAGAAGAATTTGAACAGAAGAAATGCTTGTTTAAAAAAACATTGACATGTAAACTACAGATCCTTTAAAGAGTTGCCATTTTCCACACCAAAATAAAGTGCTCAAACATCCTACCATTCCCATGATCTCATTTGAAAACCACACAGCAACATTGAGAAGAATGGTGTTTAAATCACACTGCTGAAGACTGAGATGTGCCAAGGGAGAAGTAGTCCTGGTCTCAAGTTGGGTTATCTTCTGATGCAGGAAAGCTGTCAGCACATATGTTCTTGGTGACAAAGTTTTCCAAGTGCAGTTCATGTTTTAGAAGTTATGGTAAGTTTAGTGTGAATTTGGAGGGTAACAAGTTAAGACTATACCTGCTGTGTAGATATATTTGTTTTACTCAAAGAAAAATGTCTGCTGACTTGGGAGTGTATTTCAGTTCAAATACACGAGTCTGACAGTGAATCAGATTTTATTTATATGCACCTTGCAAATACTGGAAAGTGACAGTGGTGAAACAACCAGGCACTTGGGGTCACAACATGTGAGAATCTATTATTAAAGGAAGATTGGATATGTGATTGGTAATAAATGTAATAATGTGCTATTGGAACTGAAAAACACCTTCTGGTCAGCAGGTATTTTTTCTTTGAGGTAGAGTGAACAAAGTACAACTGCACAGTGCAAGTTAGATAACAAATGCTTCAACTCTGTTATTTTCATATTGTCCACTGTACATATTTGTTTTTAATTTCTGAGAATATTTGGCCTTTACAGTCAATGGTGTGAATAGCCCTAAAGTTGTAGTGAAGGGAAAACCATGAGTGTGATGAAGTTATATTTTAAGATCAGATCAGGCTTGGTGTGAAAAAATTCACTTTAATGTCTACCTGTACTGGAAAACAATTTTAAGAAGTTTCCAAGTTAATTCAAATAAACCAACCCAGTTTTTAGAAGACATGCAGTCTGAGAACAAAAACCTTTCTTTCATAATTTTCTTTTGAGATTATCAATGATCTTTTTGTGTGCAGTGTACATGCAGAGATTTGTGGTTGAAGCATGTGTTTTTTAGTAAGATTGCCCTGGCTAATTAATACATTAAACATGGAAGGTTAGAGTATCTTAATGTAGTTAACTGAAGAGATTTCAGAGAATAAAATGTGAGCAATTTGAGCTCTTTGGTTAATTGTCTGTAATTTGTTCTCTGATATTTTGGCAGTTCACCACTGTTAAGATTTTCTAAGAAATATATATATATATATATATATATATATATATAGGTTTTCGCTTACCTCAAAAGTCTGCAACAGGCTGTTTCATCTAAAAAAGACTTTTGAGGTAAGCGAAAATCTATATTTGCTCTAACTATATGTTATCGAGCACTCTTTGCATTTCGTAGACCAAAACCCACACGTATGTATATATACATGTATATATTCTATTTATTAACAAAGAATGCTAGCATTCTCTGACCATAATGGGTCATTCCAGAAAAGATCCATACCTTCCTCACAGAGGAAATTTGTGCCATCCGGGGAGGGGAGGGGGTAAATCTACTTCTGATAATAGTAAACTGTACTAGGATGTCCGAAGCGGGGAGGGGGTCAACTTCACATTTCCTCCGTGGGGGAGGTGTGGATGTTTTCTGGAATGACCCAATGATTTTTATTGTGAGCTTTTGCCTATCAGTCCACAGTCTTCAAATCAATGGGTGAAAGATAATGAAATTACAAGTAATTCTAGCATTATCAATATCTACATGGTCAAATTTCCATGCATGCAGGTTATGTTACGGTACATGTATGCATAACCCTGGCTGTGTCTCCTCATACAGTATATATATATTCTGTACATTGGTTCAGTTCTGTGGAATGTTAAAAGAAATTATAATTTTCAAATTGGCTACACAAAAGTTTATTCCAAATGTATTTCCATTTCAAATTTGAATAAATAAAAACCTGGCTGACAAATTTTTAGGCTTGACTTGTAAAGTTTTGTATTTTCCACATAGCTAAGCATATGCGCCTATCAATTGAAAGCCCGACTCCCCCCACCCTGGGACTGGGTGGGGATTTGATTTGCTAAAATTTGATTTTGCATAAAATGCTTTCAAATGCTAAAAATTTCCCACATTTCCCCCACCTTGTCCCAGGGTGGGGGGAGTCAGGCTTTCAGTTGACAGGTGCATTACAGCTTATAACTTTTCAGGGGACTGATCCATGTACAGTATATATTTTAAATAAGTAATACTGTATATCATACATATTAAGAAGTACATGTAAGTGTTTGATTTGATATGAAACACCAAGAAATATGTTAAATCAAACACTACTTTCCAGTGCATGGTATACTACCTGTACCTCTAGTGGTCTGTGTCCCAGTCCTGACTCAAACTTGGTATAGGTAAGGTTTATGAACAACTACAGTACATTGATTGTTTGTTCTTGTTGGAAGATTGGGATTTAATTGATAAAAGAACATGGAAATATGTATTGTAGTTGTTCCCAGGCTTTATTTGTTTTGAATTTGAGTCAGGGCTAATATGACACTGCTAGCTTCACAAATGAATGAATATTTTAAGAAAACGTTGGTTTAACCCATTAATTCCCATCTTTCTGAGTCTTCCCTTAATAAGTAAAATAGTTTGGCATTAAGCAAAAGTTGGTTCCCATGGGAATGAAAGGGTTTATTTCTCGAAGTGTCTGACCCCCCGGCATACCAAAATGTGTCTGTGTGACTTTTATTTGTGTGTGTGATTTTTTATGAATTATTATCCTGCTTTGAATATTGTATTGATCACAGTGATTGGTAATAGCTGAGTATGCCAAGTAATATCTAAAACACGAGCAGCGGTGTTTTAGATCTTATAAAACACATACTGCGAATGTTTTGAATAGCTTCAAGAACAACCTATTTCATAAATTTACTGGCGTAGTAATTTTGAAAAACAACATTGTCTATTAAAGCTGAGAAAACCAATGCTAACGTTTATGTAAATCCGGAGGAAGTTTTTTCAGATTTTATAAAACCACAGACATCGTACTGATTTCCATAATTTGTGTTTTCCTCATGTATTAATGCCTTTTAGTAATTTATTTAATTTATATTGCGCATATTACATTTCAATATGTTCATGTGCGCATTACACTGTTTAGAATACTCCTAAGGATTTTCCAATGTGGCCGTGTCGAGGCATATCAAAGGCGCTTTAAGCAGCCGCCATACGACACAGTTCAGACCACGGATTCCAGCTAAGCCCTAGGTGTTGATTTTACGGAGGGAGGAAAACCGGAGAACCCGGCGAAAAACCCTCGGAGCACAGGAGAGACCAACTAAATTCTACTCACATAAGTCCCCAGCTCGAGAACGCAACCTCGTCCCCAGGGCATTTTGCCTCCACGTTGGGAGGTCGGCGAAAATGGCCCTGGCATCGGCTGGTCGATTCTATAATCGGATTGGCCGGTTTAAAAACTTGATTAATTCAGATACAGTGTAATTTATTCGTCAAAATATGAATTGCAATAAATCCACGCTGCGAAGTTCATCCAAAGAATTGTAACGATAGCTTTGGTTAAAGTCAAGAACAACATTAGATATATGTTTCTTCCCGACATTTAAATGTATCCTGGATAATCGTGGGGAGAATCATGATGAATAATGCTAGCCAGTTGCATTTATGATGAAGGTTCGCGTGAGCGATTCGGCAGAGCGTTAAATATTTCTTATTCATGTATACGTATTATACAAAAACGAAACACAAAGACCGCATAAATTTTCTTGCCAAAACACCCCAAAATTCTGGGTGTCACGTGACCAGCCGATGCCAGGGCCATTTTCGCCGACTCCCAACGTGGAGACAAAATGCCCTGGGGACGAGGTTGCTCGAGAACGGGGCTGTTCCCAGACGGTCACCCATCCAAGTACTAACCCCGTTCAACCGGGCTTAACTATTGTGAGAGGCAGCGTCCTAACAGGAAGCACGGGTGCACGTGAGCACGGGTGGCGTGTGCTGTTAGGGCGCTGCCTCTCACCAATAGTTAAGCCCGGTCGGACGGGGTTAGTACTTGGATGGGTGACCGTTTGGGAATAACCCCGTACTCCGCCAGCTTGGGACTTACGTGAGTAGAGTTTAGTTGGTCTCTCCTGTGCTCCGAGGGTTTTTCGCCGGGTTCTCCGGTTTTCCTCCCTTCGTAAAATCAACAAAATTCAAAAAAATTCAAAAAAAAAAATTCAAAAATTTGAAAGAAAACGGAGTAAATTATGTACAATCATCGGATTACATAATGATACTTGGCATATTTTAACATTATTTTTTATCAATCACAATGCTCAGTACAATTTTCAAAGCATGTAATTGTTGGTGGGGGTGGTTTATATTGCAAGTCTGTAGGTTGAATGTCTGCGAGTTACAACTTGTGAGTTGCAATTTGATTTTGTAAACACAATCAAAGTCATTTTTAAACATTTTCACTCAAAAAGCCATTTTACAATTTCTAACTCCTTGCTTTTTTTACAATGAGCAATCCATTAAAATATTGACACATCAAATTCGTGAGAATTTTTCACTTCCAAAGCCAATCGAATCGGCAAAGTTTCTTGCATCAGTTATGTAAAGTTGTAATCTCAATCAAATGACATCATCTATTTTATGTACCAGTAATTCTTAACTGAATAGGCCTGGGCTTGATATGTGCCATGCACAACACTAAAAGCTTCGGAACATTTGCTTTCCAATAGAAAGTTATGCTTAATTCACATGGTCTATATCAAAATGTCTTTGTGTTGCTTGAAGAATATTAAGTACTTGGTCTTTGATGATTGTTTCTCAAATGTTGACAAACTCGCAGACTCTAGTGTACAGACTTGTAATTGTTATAATTTATGGGTATATCAAAATGCATGGTGGAACTTGACAATACAGTTAAACTGAAGAATATAACTAAGGTACTTTTAATTGACCTCTGATCCGTCATCGCTCAAGACCTACATGTACCTCCTCAGCTGTGTGCCTCACTTGCCTGGACCCATGGCCACAGAACCACCTGGACCGAAGACCACAGATTGACCAGCCTGGACCACAGACCCACCACCAATGACCACAGATTCACCTGCTTGAACCAAGACCAAGACTTGCCACCCTAGACCAGTAACCCACTACCTTTGACTTGTTATGCCAAAATCCAGTCCCACCGCTGTACTAATGACTCTAGACCTACCACATGTCATCCACCATCACCAGATGTTCTTCCAATACACCATTGAATCAATGACTTGAATCCAGTTTACCTCCCAGTCTGGCTACCCTATTTCCACAACTCTGGACCCAGATTCATGACCCACCACAGACAACAACCATGATGGAAGCACTGTCCCAGGAACCACATTCAACCAATCATGAAATCACCACCCAGATCGATGACACCTTAACCGTGGACCAACCACAAATGTTTCTGATGGTGAAACAACTACTCCAGGAATCGGCATCCTTGCTTGACCATTAAAGACGTTTGCCACGAAGACGTAAAGAATGTTTAAGTACTTCAGTTTAACTCTATTTAGTTATGTTCCACCATGCATTGAGAGATTGTACAATGACATGAAAAAATTGCAAACCAATCAGTAAAATACCATAGAGCATCGGAAAACACAGTTAGGGGAGGGAAGTATTGTTACCAGTATATACATGGAGTTGACTAAATGTGTTATTTTACTCTAATGAATGGTTCTTCATGAAACGTCAAAAATCTTGACAGTACCCCTTTTCTGAGAAAGCTTCTCTGTGATTGCACAACAATGTGTTGATTGGTGGATGAGTAAAAAAAAACAACAACACAAATACCATAACAATTTGAATAAGTGCATTCATTTTTAATTAGCACTAAACGATGAAGTTTAGCAAAATAAGTTCCACTTCTGAATATTAGCACCACTTCAAAATAAGCTTCAAAGGTGGTTAAAGTAGGCTAGGTTTGTTACTGTTGAATACTGTAGTGATTGGTTTTTGCTAAATCGGGTCATTGTACATTCTCTGTTGATATACAATAATATGAGGGTGATCATAATATAAGAGAACAGGTTCCTTCGAGATGGCTTCTGTGGACTTTGTCTCTTCAACGAGTATCGTAAGTATTGTGCTTGAAAGAGTTTTTTAACCTGACTTGAAAGTGTATTATCCAAAGAAACATGTCTATAATAATCTCTCGTGAAAGGTTCTTAAACACCACTGTTTTTCACATGGTATTCTAGATTCAAAAATTCCAAAAATCGCCGTTAATCGTTTTGTTTTATGGATTTTATATTCTTTGGATAATACACTACTTTAATGTGTATGTTGGAAGTTAAAGAAACTTTGTATATGTTCTCATGTTCGATGAAGGTGATGAAAATATTCCCTCAAAAGATTGTATGCATTAAGTTTCTGTTTTCAAGGCCTTGAGGTTTTTCCTAAAAGAAAACGCTCTAACTTCTTAAAATTATAGTTGGAAATTGGTTCACCATTTAGCTTTCAAGTTATCTATTTCAAGAATTTGATGAATTTACTGATTTATCTCGTATCCTACCAAAAGATTGAACAAATTACTTACGTTTACGAGAAAATGTTTTATGTGGTACTTCTACAAAAGTTTAAGACCCTTTTCTGGTGGTTTGTTATTTTCATCACCTTCTATAATTGATATTTACAAAGTTTGTTGATTTTCATTTACCATCTGTCGGGTTAAAAATGAAAAGATCTATGGCTGTTTGACATTTCACTTGTTTTTAGTACACTGAACTTTCAAGAGCCTTTGAATTTGAAAATGCCGTATCAAAAAATCAATGAGCAGCTGTGATCTTTTCCTCAATTGTGCAAATAACTTGTTCATAAACTCTGGTTTACTATGTCCAAGTGGACTAATTTTCCAGGTTTAGTTATTTCGTAATTGTTCATTTCTTCAAGTATAATGCTTTTGCTTGCTCAATAAGGAAAGACTTAGTTCCGTTTAGTTGTTGATAAAGCTGTTGTTTTTCATGGGTTTAACACCAATCATTCACTTACTGATTTGGTGTTAAGTTCTTTGGTAAACAATGCTCTTATTGATAGCTTTTATGAATATGGTTCTTGTCCACTTGTGTTCATCACGATGTTGACGAAAGCAATATTCACTTAGCCATTTTCTGTTCTCTTCTATCATGATTCACACCAATACACAAGCTATTCTTCGTAAAAGTTCTTTATTCACGTTGTAATGATATTACAATAAATTGTTTACAAATTATTCATGCTATGTATGTATTAAAATATTCAATTCCCATGGGAATTAACTATTATATAAAAGGTAAAACTGCCCCGGCTGACTCCCCAAGTGCTGCTCCTACTTTGAGTTGGAGTAGCACTTGCTAATCCAACTCAAAGCAAGAGCAGCACTTGGAGAGCCAGCTGGGGCAGTAAAGCGAACACGAACTTCAACAATTGTGAAGCTGGCATTCACTTGAGAGCGGCTGCATACCTTGCAAACGCAAAACATTAGTAACTAAACAGCATGAGCGTAAGTACTTACTAAGCACTATGTACTTAGCGAGTACTTACAGCTCAGCTAGTAATCTAAACATGCAAATTTGAAATCCCTCCACCGAAATTAATTATGCCAAATCTACAAAGCATGCAAGACCCACTGCCCAACTAGTCCCTAGCTCCTGCCTTAACTGCCTAAGTCCTACCTAGCTGCACACCACTCGTAATTTTCACTTCTACCACCATCAGACAACCACAGAGACGCTCACCTAACCAACCCCCTACCAACTACCCCCTCCCATAAACCGAAAGAAATAAAAATATCTTAACCCTCCTACACTCACACAACAATACTCAACAAACATGCACAGACCACACTTTTACCTAAAAAATTACAGTATAAACAAAAAAACCAACCCCAAAACATTACTTTATAATTTAGCTAACTTAATCCCCTTAATTGCTAATTTTTTTGTAAAACCGCTGCCAAAAATAAGTGCTACAGCATGCAGTGGCCCTGCAGGGTTATAGTATTACCGGAGTATTACCGAACCGCCTTAAATGGTATGATGGTCGCGCTTATGATACATTATTTACTAGATCAAAGAGGATTTATGTTAAGAAAAGTCAACCCCCATGCAGAAATTAATTGTCGTTTTTTACAGAAAACCAAAAATGAAAATATGTTTGGCAAATTACCAGTTTGTCCCACAAAGGAGTTGACTTGAAAATCTAAATAATTAGTTTACTGTGCATAGAGTGACAAGATTTTGATGTCTACCATGTACAACATATTAGATCTTTTGATTAAAAGTAAAACCATAGTTATATTAACTATGGTAAAACATAATACTTTCTTGAATGTCCCAAATTTGAGTCCAATAAACATTTTGTTGCCGAGTTTGGTGTGTGAAGTATTGTATCTGCATTTTATGTTGTACATGGAAGACATACAAATATTCTTGTGCTGTCTATTATTTACGTTATCTTTAATAGTTGAGTCGGTTTTCTTTGTTCTTTCTTGGGTTGTATCTACGATACATCCCAAGAGAACCGATAATTAAAGATACTCTATATAGATATTGTCCTGGTCAACAGGGCAATACAGTATATAGTAATTGATATGTTTTTTTATAAAACCCCTCAACTATTAAACAAGTCAGTTAATACCATGATCGCCTTGGATTCTTTTGTTCTCCTTGGGAATGTAAACCTCGTATTTCCCTCATCGCTCCTGCAAGAGGGAAATTTATCCTTTGTACTCTAATTTTCCCGTGCGTGTCGATGAGGGAAAATTAGAAGACAAAGAAATCCTTTGTCTTCTTCTAAATTCCCCGCTTGCATATATTTTCCATCATCAACATGGACAGGAAAATTAGATGCAACTTCTCTGATCAACCGTGTAAATTTTCGGCTGTCGGTAAGATTCTCAAAGTTTTCCTCGGCGATGATAATATTACAAACTAATAACATGACTTTTCGGGAATTTAGCGATTAAATTCCCCTTTGCCTCGAGAAGATTTGTAAAAGTCCTCGGGCCTGCGGCCCTCGGTCTTTCACAAACCTTCCCTCGGATGTGGGAAATTTTATCGCTAATTTCCGTCAAGTCATGTTATTACTTATAATAATTACCTCGAACCTCGCTCGGCTGTATTTGTCTGAAAGCCTCGGTTCTCGGTAATTAACTCTTACTTAACTTCTTTTAGGGATGTACTAGAACCAAGTTTTAATGTTCTATGCTGGAACTGGTCGAAGCTGAAAAAGTTCCTTATTTGAACTCTAAAAACACTTTTTGTGCATTAAACTTTCAATTTTACAATTGTTTGGGTGAGCTTTGTTTTGATTAGTGTCGAAAATTAAACTTTCAATAATAGAATCTTAAATGCATCGTACCCGTCAAGTTTATTTCAGAAATTAGACTAAAGAAAGTTCCGCCATTTCAGCCAAACATTTTTCATGAATTCTAGTCCGAACCAAATCTTCGAAAACTCTGTGTTCTAGCTGGAACTGAGTTCTGGTGCATCCCTAATTTCTTATAGTATAATGGCATGATTAGGAAATAGTTTGACATTAATTTTTGAAAGTTTTCATGGTGATAATGTAATATATATAGACAAATTTTGTGGAAACACCACGTAAAATATTTATTTGCTAAGCTTTCGGCCTGTTGACTCAGGTAAGCAAATAAATATTTTACGTGGTGTTTCCACAAAACTTATCTACATTTTGACATTTTTGTTATTGTTGTATAAATAAGAAAGCTAACTTCGTAACATTGCTTAAATTTTCATTCATTTAATTTTAGTGATTACCGAATGAACTGAGTCAATCTGTCAGAAAGAAAAAAGCTCATCGCAGTTAGAAAGGTATGCATGCGTGTTTAACTTCTTAAGTTAAGCCTGGTTTCCATAAGATTGTCCCGATCGTCTCAATCGACTCGATTGCCCCCAAATCCCTCCAATCAGAGAAGAGATATCTCGAATCGTCCAATCTGATTGGATGGATTCAGGTGATCGAGACGATTGGAACAATCGAGACGATCTTATGGAAACCCAGCTTTAGATAAACAGCCGCAGTTTTTGGTATATATACAAAACCGGATTTGTTACTCTAATGTTTTTAAAAGAAAATTTGCATCAATTTGAAAATTTGTGTTTATAACTCCCACACTAACCAAAATTTTAAATTGTTTTGTTTTTGCCTTTGAGAAAAGAATGCCAAAAATATCTGTTTTTCTCGTGATAGTTTCAAATATTCTTTTTTATTAAAACATATTCAAACTAAGCGTTACGCTGTTGATGCTTAATTATCTGTGGTAGTATTATGTTTGCGGGAATTTTTTTTGTTCTCACAGGTCCATTAACAACTAATATACCTCATTATATTCATTATAACTCATACCCGGTTTGACGTCAGTTTGATTTCAACGGATGTGACAACAAAAGAAATTCCCGCAAACATGACATTACAAACTTAAGCCGGTTTTCCACTAAGCGACTTTTTTCGCGCGAAGCGACTTTTTCTTTTGTCTCATGCGCTCTGAGCTGGAACTAATCAGAAATCTATTGAATTCGAACAGAAGAAAGTCGCTTCGCGCGGAAAAAATCGCCTAGTGGAAAACCGGCTTAAGGAATAGCGTAAAAAGAGGTACATTAGCTTTTGAACGTCGCGCTCGATTTTGAGTGGGTGTTTAATAGCTAATACACCTCTTTTTATGCTATTACTGATAATAATTATCTTAAAAAAAGAAAGTTAAGGTTCCTCTTTGATCATAGTATTGTGTATCGCCTACTGATGTAAATTACTATACATTGTGAAGCTCACATTTGTTGCTATGGGCTCTTGCTTGACACGGGTTGATTTGTTGGTCTGGTCCACTGTATCCTGGTCCACTGGGTCCTGGTCCACTGGGTCCTGGTCCACTGGGTCCTGGTCCACTGGGTCTGGTCCATTGGTCATCTTCAATGGGGTACAGCTTCCAATAGGTGTAAATTTTGAGTCTGGAAAGATGAAATGAGATAAATTATCATGAGAATTGCTATTGGACTATAATTATTAGCGTAATGGATATAGTTTGTGAAGTTTGTTTTGTTTGTGGGCTAAGTCAAAAATAGTTGCGGTTGATTATAAAAGAAATATGAGTTTGTTGTCACTGTTGATGTGGTGTAAGCCGTAGTGCTGCTAGTAGTTGTTACAGTGTATAATAATGTACATAGCCATAACAAGCGCATAAAAGTGATTTAAGAACTTTGTAGTGATTATTCTAAGTTGTTTCATTTTCCAGAATGCGCAGGATTTTTTTCGCTTTTTGGAGAAAACCTTGAGTATTATATTTAATTATATTATTTATATAAATGCATAGTCTCTTTTTCCTAGTTTAATCATGAAGATCTGTTTTGGCAGATGTAAATCTAGTCATAATAATAAATATTTTTGGCGTTTAAAAATTATCATGATTGTGTTGGTGGTGGCAATGACAACAAGAACAATGATGATGAAAAGATTTATGAATGATTATGGTGGTAGTGGTGGTGATGATGAAGACAATTATGATGATGATGAGGATGATAATGAAGTTGACAATGAAAAGATGGTGGATAATGAGGGTGATGGTGATTATAGTGGTGGTAGTGGTAGGGTTGGTATTATAAGAAGGATGATAATGAAGTTGACAATGAAAATGATGATAATGATGGTGATTTCAGTGGTGGTAGTGGTAGGGTTGGTGGTGGTGGTGGTGGTGATGAAGAAGGATGATAATGAAGTTGACAATGAAAATGATGATGATTATGGTGGTCGTAGGATTGGAGCCTGGTGGTGGTGATGAAGAAGGATGATAATGAAGTTGACAATGAAAATGATTATGGTGGTGGTAGTGGTAGGATTGGAGGTGGTGATGAAGAAGCATGATGGTGAAGTTGACAATAAAAATGATGATGGTGATTACAGTGGTAGCAGTGGTTGGTTGTGGTTGTGGGAAGAAGGATGACAATGAAGTTGACAATGATAATGATGGTGATTATAGTGGTGGGGGTGGGGGTGCCGTGGTGATGAAGACAACAAAGTTAATGATGACAATGTTGACAAGTCAACAATGACAACAATGATGATTATGATTATAATAATTAAGAACTGTTGATAATGGTGGTGATTATAATAATGAATGGTAATAGTGATGATGACAACTAGGATGATGGTGATGGTGAGAATTCTGACAAAGGTGCTGATGATAAACATGACAGAGAAGACAATAAAGAAGACGATGGTGATGATGATGATAAATTTGACGATGACAGTTGTGGTGGTGATGACAGATGAAGTTGACAACAATGATAGTGATGACAACAACGATGATAATAATAATGATGATGATAATGATAAAGTTGACAATGATGGTTGTGGTGATGATATAGATGAAGTTGACAACAGTAATAGTGATGATGACAACAATGATGATGGTAATGAAAAAGTTGATGATGATGATGGATGAAAATAATGATGAAGTTGATGATCACTGCAATGATTACATTATAATGATAAAGTTGATGATGATGGTTGTTGTGATGATGTAGATGAAGTTGGCAACAATGATAGTGATGATAATAATAAAGATGATGATAATTAGATAATGATAAAGTTGACAATGATGGTGGTGGTGATGTGATGATAATGATGACAACAACAATTATGATGATGATGATGATGAAGTTGGTGATGATATGATGATAGTGATGATGAAGACAATGATGGTGAAGTTGATGTTTAAGTTGACAATGATGATGATGACGATAATTATAAAGTTGATGATAATAATGATGATGAAGTTGACAACAATGATAGTGATGATGATGGCAATGCATGAGGATGATGAATGAGGATGATGATGATTATAATGATGATGATGATGATGATGAAAATGATGATGATGATGATGATGATGAAAATGATGATGTTGTTGATGATGATGATGGTAATGAAGTTGGTGATGATATGATGATAGTGATGATGAAGACAATGATGGTGAAGTTGATGTTTAAGTTGACAATGATGATGATGGTAATTATAAAGTTGATGATAATAATGATGATGATGAAGTTGACAACAACTATAGTGATGATGGCAATGCATGAGGATGATGAATGAGGATGATGATGATTATAATGATGATGATGATGAAAATGATGATGTTGATGATGATGATGAAGATAATTATGATGATGATGACAACATTGACCATGAGAATTAGGAAGATGACAATGATCAAGATGATGATAGTGATTATAATGATGAAGTTGATAGTGATGGTGAGGACAACTAGGATGATGATGATGATGATGATGATGATGATGATGATGACAATAACAATAACAAGGATGATGATGATGATGATGACAATAACAACAAGGATGATGATGAGGATGATGACAATGATCAAGATGATGATAGTGATTATAATGATGAAGTTGATAGTGATGGTGAGGACAACTAGGATGATGACGATGACAATAGCAACACGGATGATGATGAGGATGATGACAATAACAACAAGGATGATGATGAAGTTGTTAACAATGTTGATGATGATTACTGTGGTGGTAGTTTTACTACTGGTACTTTTGAATCTAGAATTAATAGTTCTAAGCAGGTTTATTTCTGTACAGAATCTTTTATTGTTCTTGAATAAATCCTGAGTTTTAATTTTCAGCTATCACCAATCCTAGTTTTAATTTTAAGCTATTGCCAATCCTAATCCAACCATTGAAGCAATAGGAACTCCTTGTCAGGACAGTCAGAAAGTGCTCATATTATTAAGCAATATTTTAAGCATTGTTATTATAAGTATTGGTATTATTCTTATTGGTATATACACCATGCAGTTGTACTCTGATATTTTTTTAACAATTTAACTTATGGGAACTGGCTTGTGTCAGGTACACTGTAGTTTTTAGAAAACCTGGATTCTTTTAGAATTGATATAAACGTTTCTTCACAAGAAGAAACTGGGGTGACACAATTGTATTAGTGAGCACTAAATGTATTAAAATAATATTCACACTTTTAATCTGCTTGCTATGGCTGCTTTCCAGTATCGTTATTAAAGTGGCTAGCAGTTTTGTTAGTTGTAATCTTAGTGTCATAGAAATTATTTATTCTAAACTCACCATTTCTGAAGTCCAAAGAATGTTTTTGTCCAAATTTGGGTGTGGCTGTTTTCTCAATCTCTTTACTCCCTGCAAACAAGAGTTGAAAAATGTTTAGAATTTTTTACAAATTTAAAAAATACTATATTTAGTATTGGGTGATTGCTTGTGTCAGGTGGCTTTTAGAAAACCTGGATTGTTTTAAAATTATTTTAAACTTTCCTTCACAACAAGAAAGTGGGGTGACACACCCACAAACATTGCATTACTGAGCACTGAATATAGTGACTAGAAGATACAGTGTTCACACTTTTAATCTGCTTGCCATGGGTAGTCTTGAAGTGGCTAGCAGTTTTGTCAGTTAAGTCTTTGAAATTGTTTCTTATAAACTCACCATTTGTGGTGTCCATTTGAAAAATGTTTTTGGTCCAGATTTGGGTGTGACTGTTTCCAATCTCTTTATTCTGTGGTGTCCATTTGAAAAATGTTTTTGGTCAAATTTGGGTGTGACTGTTTCCAATCTCTTTATTCTCTGCAAACAAGAGTTTAAAATATTTAGAATTTTTTACAGATTTAACAAATATTAGAATTAGTATTAAGAGGTTGCTTGTGTCATGTAGTTTTTAGAAAATCTGGATTGTTTTAGAATTATTTTAAACTTTTCTTCACAAGAAGAGAGTGGGGTGACACACCCACAAATATTGCATTAGTGAGCACTGAATATAGTGAGCACTGAATATAGTGACTAGAAGATAGAGTTTTCACACTTTAATCTGCTTGCTATGGCTGATTTTTAGTATTGTTTTTGAAGTGACTAACAGTTTTGCCAGTTGTAATCTTTGAAATTATTTCTCCTCAACTCACCATTTGTGGTGTCCATTAGAAAAATATTTTTGGTCCAAACTTGGGTGTGGCTGTGTTCTCAATCTCTTTATTCTCTGCAAACAAGAGTTGAAAATGTTTAGAATTTTGTGGAAGTTTAACGAATACTAGATTAGTGCTAGAATTATTTTAATAATTGTGATTGTTTGCACTGATATTTATCTTACATTGAATGTGATAAGTTGGAACAGCAATAGTCATCTTGGTGGGCTTCTGTCAGGTTGGGATTTTTTTTCCATTTGTTATACAACTTGTGTTTCTGGAGTAAAATTCTGTCAACAAATTATAAAAACAAATTATAAAAAAAAAGAAATTAGAATAAAGATTAGGCAAAGGCAAAATTATTATGTTTATGTGTAATAGAAATAATATAAAAAATGAAAACTATTTTAAAGAGATTAAAGGGAAATTAAATGCAACATTAGGAAAGCTGATGGTGTTGTGTTACCTTAGCAAGGAAGGCACTGGGGCAGTCATTTTTTATTTTTTTTAAGATTTGATAAATTAATCTGGGGAAGTTAGAATTTGGAATATACAGTAGCAAATGTTAATATGTTGAATAATTTCAGGGTGCGCCATGGCATATTAGTTGAAGTAAAATTTTTATGAATTGTTAATTAAGATAGTCCATTTGGTTAAACTGGAAAATTCTTCGAAAAAAAAATACAACAACGTTTAGATAACTTTACAGTATAAATAGTTTACTTACAGGGTTTTAAAATCTGATGTCGTTGTCCTCTATTGCCATTAAAACAATATGTTCTTCCATCATTTTGAATTGGAAAGAAGGGTCCGCCATCTTGTCTTCGCCCACCACATGGTTTCTTCTCGAGCCATTATCAAACACTTTCCATACGTCAATTTCGCATTCTGGACGTCTTCACGGTCCTGTTGACGGATTTCTAAGATTTTCCTTTCGTTTTATACCCTTGTCTTGCCTTTAAACTCATCATTACGGTACTCGAAGACATGCATCTACCATGCGTACCTTCGTCCTTCTTCTTGACCTTTAGCTTGGTGACCTCTCCTCCCCGTTTACCCCCCTGGCCGTGCTATGTTGATTCATACTATGGTTTTAGTTTGGCACTTAAACATAGTTTTAAGTCATTTCCTGGGCACTTTTGGCCATTATTTTCACGTAGCATCAATGTAATTAGTCTGAGTTTAACGTCTAACTGTTTATTTCCTCTAAATAATGTTTTCTTTAGGATTCCCGTTAATTTTTTTTTTTCGTTAATTTATTCTTTGCAGGAAGCACTATCGCGATTATGTGATAGCTTTCAACGATCGCCTCGTTGGCTCAGTGGTATAGCGCGCTTGTGTGCATGCCATTGGGTGGGGTCGGAATCTGGCAGTATCACCGAGAAGGTGGTTGTCCAGTAAAGATCGTTGAGAGGGAAAGGGGACGAGAGGAGAAGAAGAGGAGAAGAAGAGGAGAAGCGGAGGAGGAGAGAGAGAGAGGGAGGAAGTAGGAGGACGGAGGGGGGAAAGAATTCATTTCGATCCTTGTACGCCATTGTTTAATCTCTTTTTCTCTTTTCTTATTACAGAACCTGGTCAGGTCCTTCTTGCCATTAGTCGAAGCCATTCCTCAAGAGAATGGCCTCTGACCAACGACAACTAAAGCTATTCCTCAAGAGTAAAGCTTCTGCCCGTCAACAGCCGAAGTAATTTCTAAAAAGAAAAGCTTCCAGCAATCAACAGTCAAAGTTCTTTCTCAAAAGAAAAGCTTTGTTTTCAAGAACACCACGGCGGAGTTTCCGTGAGAAGCTCAGACAGAAGTGTAGTTTGGCAGTGTAGGAGATAGATGTTTGACCATCGCCATATAAGTTGTGGTCAGTCCGTCATTATTGTGGGACATTCTTGCATAAATTATTACTACAGTTATTGTCAGTGGCGGTCGCCCATATAACGAAGTCGAGCTTATTGCAGTCGTTAGTTTAATAATGGCGTCCTTCTGTTAGTGCATGCACAACCTGTATTAAGATAATGGTTAGGCAACGCCTTCTTGTTGCGATTAAACGATGGTATGTCCTAAACGACAGTCATGTTTGCTTGTATATACATGGACCCGAAACACACACCTTTCTTCATTGTCACCTCGTGTCACAAATATTGTGGGAGACAAATGTCGAAGTAATGTCTTCCCCAACAAGTCAACAAGAACCCTGTAGTACTTTCGAATGGCGACGAAGGCTCGCGAGCAGATTATTTCAATAAACGTGTCTTTGTTTTAATAATGTTGTGCCTTTTTCATATACGCTAATTGATTAAAGGACGGCATGAAGGTATGTCGACTGCTTCTGTTGTGCTTGCGCTTGTAGCTTGTGTCGCTGTTGTCCTCAATGTGGTTAGGCTCGAAGGCATATCCCAAAAGAAGATCTTCTTGTTCAAACTTGAAGCCGTGTCTAAAAACAAAAGTTTCTTGTCAATAATCAATGGCATATCTCAATACAAACGTTTCTTATCAATTGTTGAAGGCATATCTTAAAACAAACCTTTCTTGTCAACAGTCAATGCATGGCATGGCGTATCTCGAAACAAACGTTTCTTGTCAGTAGTTGAAGGCAAATCTTAAACGAAATGCTTATACAAGAACACTTCGTCTTAGTTCGCGTTGGAAGCTTAGACTGCAGTGTCCTTTGAACATGAAGACTATCTCCTTGTTTACGTTGTTATGCATTCATAGCCATTTATCAACGAACTATCTTGCATGAATTAGTACTAATATATTTCTTCTACTGGCGACCGTAAATATTAAAGAAAGCCGTGTATATATTTCATAATTTTTGTTAGGATAAAGACAGATTATTCGTTCAAATGATCAGTTAAACGACCTTGGTGATATTTCTTGCTGAAAATCATGTTGTTGCTATCGGTGACTAGATCATAATAGTTTGGGGAAGAAGTGTCGAACTAATGTCTTCCCCAACAAGTCAACAACAACCCTGTTGTAGTTTCGAAAGGCAGGTAAGGCACAAGTGAACTCAACATTTCAAGAAACATGTCTTCCTTGCCTTTGCTACTATTATTTCTAATTGTAGTTACGATGGCATTTTCTGCTGTTGAACCTCAACATTTTAGGTAATGGACTAATGGTGGTTATATCAGTTAGTTTGTACCTATAACAAAGTTTAATTCTACCATATAATGTTCAGTAAGCATAAATAAAAATGTCGTCTTCGTCATGACGGTATTTGATCAAGTGAAGACATGAACGACATGAAGCCAAATTGTCTACTGCTTTTATTGTGCTTGTGCTTCGTGGCTTATGTCGTTATTTCAACTCAAACGGCGGAGTTTTCGTTAAAAAAACTCAGACAGAAGTGTAGTTTGGCAATGCATAACTGTTGTCAGTCAGCCATTATTATTGTGGGACTGTCTTGCATAAATTGTTGCTACTGGCCGTACTCACCCACTCAAACATAGTTTTGAGGCATTTCCTGAGCACTTATGGCCATTGTTTTCACGTAAAATCAATGTAATTAGTCTACGCTTATCGTCTGACTGTTTTTTTCCTCTGAATAACAGTTTTCCTTAGGATTCCTGTTAATTTTGTTTTATTCATTTATTCTTCGCAGGAAGCAGTATCACAATTATGTGTTAGCTTTCAACAGTCACCTCAGTAGCTCAGTGGTATAGCGCGCTTGTGTGCTGGCCTATGGGCGTGGTCCGACGACGATAGTCAGTTGCTAAGGAAGGAAGGAAGTTGAGGAAGGAAGGAAGGAAGTTGAGGAAGGAAGGAAGGAAGGAAGGAAGGAAGGAAGGAAGGAAGGAAGGAAGGAAGGAAGGAAGGAAAAAGTGTTTTTTCTTTCGAGCTCAATTTTTTAAAATTCCTTTTCCTCTTCTTTATTCTCAGGACCTTCCTGCCCACACCCACTGCCATTTCTCCAAAGAAAAGCTTCTTCCCATCAACAGTAGAAGACATTTCTCAAAAAGAAAAGCTTCTAGCTATCAACAGTCAAAGCTATTTCTCGAAAGAAAAGCTTTTCTGTGCAAAAACACGACGGCGGAGTTCCTTTTGGAAGCTCAGACAGAAGTGTCATTTGGCAATGTGAATGCTAGATGTTTGGTCTTGGCTATTTAACCTGTTGTCCGTCACCAATTATTGTGGGACAGTCTTGCATAAATTATCACTACAATTATTATGAATGGTGATCGCTCACATGACGAAGTCGAGCTTCTTGCAGTCGTTAGTTTAAGAATAGAGCACTTGAATGCATATATACGACCTGTATGTGAGTCCTAAACGACATTGATCACTCGATGTTTGTCTTCACCAGAAATACACATTTTTCTTCATAGTCACCTCATGTCAAGAATATTGTGGGAGACAAATGTCGAGTCAATGTCTTCCCCAATAAGTCAACAACAACCCTGTTGTAGTTTGGAATGGCGGCGAAGGAACACATGAACGGAATATTCGAGAAACATGTCTTCCTTGCCTATTATTTCTACTCGCGGTTATGGCATTTTCTGCTCAGTGTTGTACCGCAACATTATTTTTAAGTAATGCAATAAACTAACTGACTAGTTTATCCTTCATGTGGTTATGTCAATTAGCTTCTACCTATAACAAAGTTGTATTGTGTTTTGACTTTTGTCTGTGACCAATGTGTTTAATAGACTTTAGACCTTGGCACTGCATAGCACTGTGATTTTGCAGTAGCCCGAGTGAACGCCTGACCAGGCGTCTTGTTTAAGAATAGTTTATCCATGTATACAACCATCTATATAAACGACCTTCCATGGTGATGTTTCTGTGTGAAAGTCATCTTGTTGCTCTTGGCATGACTAGATGCTGCCAACGATATTGTGAGAAAGAAATGTCGAGTTATAATAACCCCTTAGTCATTGATAGATCTCTCATTGGCAAGTAGGATCCCTCTTCAGCAAAAGTAAAATAGAAGTCCAGATGGTTGAAAAAGGAACCATTTATTCATGGTTGAAAATGGAACCACACTATTTTACTCTGTCTAACACCAGACTATTTTACTCTGTCCTAAACCAGACTATTTTACTCTGTCTGACACCAGACTATTTTACCATGTTACACCACGCTATTTCACTCTTTCTGAACCACGCCAGACTGAACCCCAGATTTTACTCTGTCTTACACCAGACTATTTTACCATGTTACACCACGCTATTTTACTCTATCGAACACCAAACTATTTTACTCTGTCTTGCACCTGACTATTTTACTTTATCTGGAACAATAAAAACCCGCAAAGACTATCCCGTAACTTTTCTATCCTGACATAGAATTAAGTAAACTATAGTAATTGCCCGTCCCTGCTTACTTCTTTCCTTTGTTCAAATACTTTAAGCTTGTTGGCTTACACCTAAATAAGTTTGTTCTAAGCTAGTCTATTAGTTCATTAGTCAAACATAATTTAACACAAACTCAGCGCAAATTTTAATCTGAGATAAGCTTTTGAAGAAGAGATCTTTCGTTTCTTGTTGTATTAACACTTTAACATTGTATTAACCATTTCACTCGCATTATTTGATGTGGGACAACTTTATCTTTTTACTCCAACTCCAAACTATTTTACTCAAAAGAAAAGTTTTTTGTTCAAGAACACAACGGCGGAGTTTTCGTTAAAAAAACTCAGACAGAAGTGTAGTTTGGCAATGCAGAAGATAGAGGTGGCCATCGCCATTTAACTGTTGTCAGTCAACCATTATTATTGTGGGACTGTCTTGCATAAATTGTTACTACTGCATGGCCGTGCTCATCCAGTCGTGTTTATATATTCATACTATGGTTTTAGTTTGGCACTCAAACATAGTTTTAAGACATTTCCTGAGCACTTATGGCCATTGTGTTCACGTAAAATCAATGTAATTAGTCTGCGCGTATCGTCTAACTGTTTATTTCCTCTGAATAACAGTTTTATTTAGGATTCCTGTTAATTTTGTTTTATTCATTTATTCTTCGCAGGAAGCAGTATCACAATTATGTGTTAGCTTTCAACAATCACCTCAGTAGCTCAGTGGTATAGCGCGCTTTGTGTGCTTGCCTATGGGCGTGGTCCAACGACGATAGTCGGTTGCTCTCCTGCGGTATAAGTACCGTTGAAATTGAGAAAGGAGAGATGAAAGTGAGGGGGAAAGAAGGAGAGGGGACGGAAGGAAAAAGCGTTTTTTCTTTCGAGCTCAATTTTTTGAAATTTCGTTTCCTCTTCTTTATTCTCAGGACCTCCCTGCCCACAGCCACTGCCATTTGTCCAAAGAAAAGCTTCTTCCCATCAACAGTAGAAGACATTTCTCAAAAAGAAAAGCTTCTAGCTATCAACAGTCAAAGCTATTTCTCGAAAGAAAAGCTTTTCTGTGCAAAAACACGACGGCGGAGTTCCTTTTGGAAGCTCAGACAGAAGTGTCATTTGGCAATGTGAATGCTAGATGGTTGGTCATCGCTATTTAATCTGTTGTCCGTCACCAATTATTGTGGGACAGTCTTGCATAAATTATCACTACAATTATTATCAATGGCGATCGCCCACATGACGAAGTCGAGCTTCTTGCAGTCGTTAGTTTAAGAATAGAGCACTTGAATGCATATATACTACCTGCATGTAAATAATGGTGTCCTAAACGACATTGATCACTCGATGTTTGTCTTGACTAGAAATACACATTTTTCTTCATAGTCACCTCATGTCAAGAATATTGTGGGAGACAAATGTCGAAGTAATGTCTTCCCCACTAAGTCAACAACAACAACCTTGTTGTAGTTTGGAAAAGCGGCGAAGGCACACGTGAAATGTCTTCACTACCTTAGATATACTGTTATTTGTAATTGTAATTATGGCATTTCCTTCGGTTCAACCTGAAAATTATAAGTAATGGTATAAGCTTAACTGACCAGTTCATCCTTCATGTGGTTATACGTCAGTTAGCTTTTTAATACTATACACCATATAATGTTCTGTAAGCATAAATAATGTCGTGTCTTGTCTTATACCTTCGTCATGCATGTACGGTATTTGATCATGCACATGAACGACATGTGCTTCGTGGGCTTATGTCGTTGTTTCAACCCAAACCCTTCTCTCACGAGATAAGATTCTTATTGTGCTTCGAACATGAATAGATAATCAGAAACCGTCTTTGTTGCGCTCTTATCATTCCTAACCGTTCATTGTCTTGTTATAAATCTTGCCTGACTGTCTTGCATGAATTAGGACTAATATGTTTTACTAATGGCGAGCGCAAATATTATAGAAAGCAATGATCACTGTACCTTTGATTTTTGTCCATTTAAGAATAGTTTATCAATGTATACGACCATCTAAACGACCTTGCATGGTGATGTTTCTGTGTGAAAGTCATCTTGTTGGTCTTGGCATGACAAATGGTGCCAACGATATTGTAAGAAAGAAATGTCGAGTTATATTAACCCCTTGGTCATAGAGAGATCTCTTATTGGCAAGTATAGGATCCCTCTTTCTTCAGCAAAAGTAAATTAGAAGTCCACATGGTTGAAAAAGGAATCACACTATTTTACTCTGTCTAACACAAGACAATTTTACTCTGTCTTACACCAGACTATTTTACCATGTTACACCATGCTATTTTACTCTATCGAACACCAGACTATTTTACTCTGTCTTACACCAGACTATTTTACCATGTTACACCACGCTACTTTACTCTGTCGAACACCAGACTATTTTGCTCTGTCTTACAGCAGACTATTTTACCATGTTGCGCCACGCTATTTTACCCTATCGAACACCAGACTATTTTACTCTGTCCTGCACCTAACTATTTTACCATGCATGTTACACAACGCTATTTTACTCTATCGAACCCCAGACTGTTTTACTCTGTCTTACACCAGACTATTTTACCATGTTACACCACGCTATTTTACTCTATCGAACACCGAACTATTTTACTCTGTCTTGCACCTGACTATTTTACTTTCTCTGGAACAATAAAAACCCGCAGAGACTATCCCGTGAATTTTCTATCCTGACATAGAATTATGTAAACTATATAGTTATTTCCTGTAACTGCTTACTTCTTTCCTTTGTTTAAATACTTTAAGCTTGTTGGCTTACACCTAAATAAGTTTGTTCCAAGCTAGTCTATTAGTTCATTAGTCAAACATAATTTAACACAAACTCGGCGCAAATTTTAGTCTGAGACAAACTTTTGAAGAAGAGATCTTTCGTTTCTTATTGTATTAACACTTTAACATTGTATTAACCATTTCACTCGCATTGTTTGATGTGCGACAACTTTATCTTTTTACTCCAATTCCAAACTATTTTACTCAAAAGAAAAGTTTTTTGTTCAAGAACACAGCGGTAGGAGTTCTCGTTGAAAAACTCAGACAGAAGTGCAGTTTGGCAATGCATAAGCTAGACGTTGGCCATCGCCATTTACCTGTTGTCAGGCAACCATTATTATTGTGGGACAGTCTTGCATAAATTGTTACTACTAGCCGTGCTCACCCAGTCGTGTTTATATATTCATACTATGGTTTTAGTTTGGCACTCAAACATAGTTTTAAGACATTTCCTGAGCACTTATGGCCATTGTGTTCACGTAAAATCAATGTAATTAGTCTGCGCGTATCGTCTAACTGTTTATTTCCTCTGAATAACAGTTTTATTTAGGATTCCTGTTAATTTTGTTTTATTCATTTATTCTTCGCAGGAAGCAGTATCACAATTATGTGTTAGCTTTCAACAATCACCTCAGTAGCTCAGTGGTATAGCGCGCTTTGTGTGCTTGCCTATGGGCGTGGTCCAACGACGATAGTCGGTTGCTCTCCTGCGGTATAAGTACCGTTGAAATTGGGAAAGGAGAGATGAAAGTGAGGGGGAAAGAAGGAGAGGGGACGGAAGGAAAAAGCGTTTTTTCTTTCGAGCTCAATTTTTTGAAATTCCGTTTCCTCTTCTTTATTCTCAGGACCTCCCTGCCCACAGCCACTGCCATTTGTCCAAAGAAAAGCTTCTTCCCATCAACAGTAGAAGACATTTCTCAAAAAGAAAAGCTTCTAGCTATCAACAGTCAAAGCTATTTCTCGAAAGAAAAGCTTTTCTGTGCAAAAACACGACGGCGGAGTTCCTTTTGGAAGCTCAGACAGAAGTGTCATTTGGCAATGTGAATGCTAGATTGGTTGGTCATCGCTATTTAATCTGTTGTCCGTCACCAATTATTGTGGGACAGTCTTGCATAAATTATCACTACAATTATTATCAATGGCGATCGCCCACATGACGAAGTCGAGCTTCTTGCAGTCGTTAGTTTAAGAATAGAGCACTTGAATGCATATATACTACCTGCATGTAAATAATGGTGTCCTAAACGACATTGATCACTCGATGTTTGTCTTGACTAGAAATACACATTTTTCTTCATAGTCACCTCATGTCAAGAATATTGTGGGAGACAAATGTCGAAGTAATGTCTTCCCCACTAAGTCAACAACAACAACCTTGTTGTAGTTTGGAAAGGCGGCGAAGGCACACGTGAAATGTCTTCACTACCTTAGATATACTGTTATTTGTAATTGTAATTATGGCATTTCCTTCGGTTCAACCTGAAAATTATAAGTAATGGTATAAGCTTAACTGACTAGTTCATCCTTCATGTGGTTATACGTCAGTTAGCTTTTTAATACTATACACCATATAATGTTCTGTAAGCATAAATAATGTCGTGTCTTGTCTTATACCTTCGTCATGCATGTACGGTATTTGATCATGCACATGAACGACATGTGCTTCGTGGGCTTATGTCGTTGTTTCAACCCAAACCCTTCTCTCACGAGATAAGATTCTTGTGCTTCGAACATGAATAGATAATCAGAAGTCTGTCTTTGTTTTCGCTCTTATCATTCCTAACCGTTTATTGTCTTGTTGTATTAACCCCTTGGTCAATGAGAGATCTTTCCTTGACAAGTAAGATCCCTCTCTTCAGCCAAAGTAAAATATAAAGTCCGCATGCTTGAAAAAGGAACCATTCAGTCAGGAAGGAGTTATTAATGTCTTCCCCATAGTGCTTCCGTACTAGTGCTTCGTGGCTTATATCGTTGTTTCAACCCTTCTCTCAAAAGAAGTCTTTTTGTTTTCGCTCTTATCATTCCTAACCGTTTATTGTCTTGTTATAAATCATGCCTGACTGCCTTGCATGAATTAGTACTACTATGTTTTACTAATGGCGAGCGCAAATATTATAGAAAGCAATGATCACTGTACCTTTGATTGTTGTTCATTTAAGAAAAGTTTATCCATGTATACGACCATCTAAATGACCTTTCATGGTGATGTTTCTGTGTGAAAGTCATCTTGTTGCTCTTGGCATGACTAGATCGTACCAACAACATTGTGAGAAAGAAATGTAGAGTTATATTAACCCCTTGGTCATTGAGTCAACTCTCCTTGACAAGTAAGATCCCTCTCTTCAGCCAAAGTAAACTATCAAAGTCCACATGGTTGAGAAAAGAACCATTCAGTCAGCCATGACTCTCTAACACCAGACTATTTTACTCTGTCTAACACCAGACTATATTTTACTCTAACACTAGACTATATTTTACTCTAACACCAGACTATTTTACTCCAACACACACAAGAGAAGAACCGGAAAAACTATCCGTAACTTTTCTATCTTGACATGGAATTATAGACGTTATAGTTAACTTATTGCTTGTCACTGCTTAATACTGCTCCTTTCTTTTATTGAAATATTACCATGTTCGTGGAATATTTTGCGAAAGTTATAATATAAGACATATAATTTAACACAAACTCAGCTCAAATTTTGATCTGAGGTAAACGGCTGAAGAAGCGATCTTTCATTTCTTATTGCATTGATATTTTAAACATTGTATTAACCAGCTCACTCGCATTGTTTGATGTGGGACAATTTTATCTTGTTAATCAAAAGAAAAGTTTTATGCTCAAGAATCACACGACGGCGGAATTTCCGTTACAGAAGTGTAGTTTGGCAATGCATAAGCTAGAGATGCCATTTAAGAATTGAATGGATTTTTTTCATACTTTTTTCAGTGGTTATTCTATAGTTGGTATGCTATGCAATGAACTAAAAGAAAGTTATTTCGCCAAATAGTTTTTGTGCATTTGTCCAATACATTCTTCAAATTTGAGCAGTTTTCAATTGAATATAGTAAATATTTCATAACGTTTGAACCATTGAAACCAAATATCTTTAGTTCATTGCATAGACCTGCCATATAAGAGTATTGCCACAAAATGTCATACAGATAGGTAAAATAGTCAAGTACTTATGACTGCTGGAAATGTAGTTACTCATCACTGAATGGGTGTGTTGCTGTGACGTGACTTGTGAACTTGTATCAATGATATCTCATTATGAATTGAATGGGTTTTTCTATAGTTGGCATTGTATGCAATGAACTAGAATAAAGTTATTTAGGATTTTTGTTAATTTTTCTTTATTCATTTATTTTTCGCAGGAAGCAGTATCGCGATTATGTATTAACTTTCAACGATCATCTCTGTGGCTCAGTGGTACTGCGCGCTCGTGTGCTTGCCTATGGGTGTGGTTGGCTATGGGTTGCTCTCTTGCGGGATAAGTAAACCGTTGAAATTGAGAAGAGACAGGCAGGAAGGAAGAGAAGTGTTTTCTCTTTCAAGCTCAATTTTTCTTTATGCTCAGGACCTTCCTGCCAATGTCATTTCTCAAAAGAAAAGCTTCTACCCATCAACAGTCGAAGACATTTCTCAAAAAGAAACGCTTCTTCCCATCAACAGTCAAAGCTATTTCTCAAAAGAGAAGCTTTCGGCGAAAAGAACACGACGACGGAGTTCCTTTTGGAAGCTCAGACAGAAGTGTCATTTGGCAATGTGAATGCTAGATGTTTGGCCTTGGCTATTTAACCTGTTGTCCGTCACCAATTATTGTGGGACAGTCTTGAGTAAATTATCATAACAAATATTATCAATGGCGATCGTCCACATAACGAAGTCGAGCTTATTGCATCGTTAGTTAATGGCGTCCCTCTGTTAGTGCATACACAACCTGTATGAAGATAATGGTAAGCTGGCAACGCCTTCTTGTTGCGATAAACCATGGTATGTCCTAAACGACAGTCATGTTTGCTTGTATACGTGGAAGCGAAACGCATACTTTTCTTCATAGTCACCTCGTGGCACAAATATTGTGGGAGACAAATGTCGAAGTAATGTCTTCCCCAACAAGTCAACAAGAACCCTGTAGTGGCTTCGAATGGCGACGAAGGCTCGCAAGCAGAATATTTCAATAAATTACATGTTTTGTTTCAATGTTATGCCTTCTTCATATACGCTAATTGATTAAAGGACAACACGAAGCTTTGTCGGCTGCTTTTACTGTGCTTGCGGTTGGAGCTTATGTCGCTGTTGTCCTCAATGTGGTTAGGCTCGAAGGCATATCTCAAAAGAAGCTTCTTGTCCTAACACTCGAAGCCGTATCTCAAAACAAACGTTTCAAGATTATTAGTCGAAGATGTGGTTAGTCCCTGTCTGGTCCCTGTTACATTTGCCCAAGTCAATGTTCTTGCATATACCTGTTCTTATGTAATGTTGTTGGCCTTGACCTTGTCCATAACCGTACGGACCCTTGAAAATAGTATCGAGATGAGCAACCTTACTTAGCCTAAGGACAGAAATCATGTTTTGCGTTTGTAACTTATATGTATGTATGTTTGTACTTGTATTAGGTCAAATGAAAACAGTAATCTATATGTATTTTTTTAATAAGTAATATTCGGCATTTCACTCGATTACATAGCATGTTCTAAGGATTTGGGGTGAAGGAAAATTCGAGTGTAGATATACATTTTAAGACCAAACCGGGGACAAGTTGCGAAAAATGCAACTACACAGGCCGTCCGGCAGGAATTGAACCCACGACCTTGCGATTCTAACGCAATGCTCTGACCACTGAACCACGGACGGCGTTGCCGTGTATGACGTCACGTCCGCCATCTTGTTTTTTTCAGTTATCAAACACTGTTGATAAACCGCTGACCACCATGCTTGTGGGTTTGGAAATTAACTGAAAATCAACCAAAATGGCGTCCTATGTCAACGTGATCGCAAATAATCTAGAAAGATATGTTATAAATCTTGGCAAGAAGCACACGTTTTAAACAAAAGAAACAACACAGTTCAGTTTGATAAACAATCATATTTTCTTAAAAGCATCATATATACAAATAAGTTTTTATATATTAATTGTCCAATATCTCTTTCCTAACAATTGAAGTTCCTATAATATAAATACGATAATACTTTTATGAATTCTACGTAATGAATAAGCCATTTGCACGATGACGTGACACGGCGTTGGGTGACTACACTGATCTCAAATAGTAGACTCATTATACTGGATAGAGCATCTATTGTTTCGCGCGTGGCAAAAATTGAAGTCGGAAGTGAGGCTAAAAATCTCGCGGCGGCCATATCCGGTGGGACCCACAATATTGCTGAATCATAGTTTTCGCCTCTGGTTTTCACTTTAAATGATCGGATTTTTAACGAAAACCAGCTAAATTTTCGTGACGTGTATCTGTCGCTATGGGAGAACTGAAAAGTGGCTGTATGAAAACAAAGTGGGTCCCACCTGAAATGGCCGCCGCTAATTTATTCCGACTTCACAGCGAGCACCGGATGCTCTATCCAGTATAATGAGTCTATTATTTGAGATCAGTGGGTGACTACAAGTACCAGAATGCTTTGCCAGTATTCTAAGGCTTCACTTAAAAGGGATGACTCAAAAGGACCTGCCCAGTCCTTTCGCGGCTTTCCAAAACATGTCGTCAAATTTGTTTTTTCAAAATTTGTTGTCAAGTTTCAGTGAGTCTCAAGATTTTTAGCAATCTTTTCGATACCCTAACCACAACATAAACCCTAACCCTAATCAAAAATCTGGTTTATCCTCTAGCTTATATTTACGACATATTTAGGAAAAGCCGCCGAAAATCTACAATACTGGCAAAGCATTCTGGTAGTTGTAGTCACCCAACGCCATCTCACGTCATCGTGCAAATGGCCTATTGTCAAATGCCAAAATATTTTAGGATTTAAGCTTTTAATATCTCCGCCAGGAGATTATGTTTCCACCTCTGTTTGTTTGTTTGTTTGTTTGTTTGTTTGTCCGTCCGTCCGTCCGTCCGTCCGTCCGTCCGTCCGTCCGTCCGTCCGTCCGTCCGTCCGTCCGTCCGTCCGTCCGTCCGTCCGTCCGTCCGTCCGTCCGTCCGTCCGTCGGTCCGTCGGTCGGTCGGTCGGTCCGTCGATCCGTCGGTCCATCGGTCGGTCGGTCGGTCGGTCGGTCGGTCGGTCGGTCGCGACATTTTTAACGCGATATTTTGAACGCCACCGGGCACCGCTTTTTAGTACTGTGTCTGGTTCATTTGATGAGTTCCTCAAATAGTTGATGAAGTTCGTTGACAAATCGCAAATTCAAATTAACTGCTTTACACTTCCTGCTTTCATCCTATTGGTTACTTAATTACTAAGCAGAACGTGATTGGTCAATAGCCCTTATTCAAAAATGGCCGCCGAATTAAAATTATTTTATGTACATATAAATTAGCCCTTATGAACTCGTTTTCATGTGTGAAATTCAAAAGAATTTTTACTTTAAAACAAGGTCATAAGGGCTAATTTATATGCACATAAAAGAATTCTAATCCGGCGGCCATTTTTGAATAAGGTCTATTCCCAAACTAATACCAGGAAGTTGTCAAAATTTTGAGGAAGTTAGCTGTTTTTCGAGGAACTCATCAAATGAATTGGTAAAAGTTAGGAAATGAACTGCTCAACATTTTTCGGAACGCTTCTATTGCCACTACTGTAAATAGCATATTCTGTATTTTATCACTTTTTAAAATTAAAATCTTCACGCAGTTTATTATACGAACTAGAAACACAAATTCCTACATTGACGTCATCCTCATCCTTTTGCAAATACAAACCTCAATATAATAATAAATAGAGACTGAAATCAGACTACTTTGGGGCATTTAAAGTGCCCCTAACCTCGAAATTTTTTATTGTCTTATTTGGAAGAACTTTTAAAATGATAAAGTAACTTCTTTGGAAGATTTTTGCTTTTTCGCTTTGTTTTTGAGATATCTCATTTGGTTTGATATGCAAATGAATGGAATTACGTCATACATGCATAATGTCTTATCGAAGAAGTTTGTATCTCTTTCATTCTCCAACGAAATCCTTTATAATCGAGAAGTTTGGTGTTGTCGGAGGAACACGCACACATGTTATTCATACTTTTTATTTGTTGAAAGCAAAGATATATAACATTCTCTGATAAGTCATTATGCATGTGTGACGTAATTCCAGACATTTGCATATCAAACAAAATGAAATATCTCAAAAACAAAGCAAAAAAGCGAAAATCTTCCAAAGAAGTTAGTTTATCATTTTAAAAGCTCTTCCAAATAAGACAATGAAAAATTTCGAGGTTAGGGGCACTTTAACAATTGAGTTTATACAACCTCGTTCCCAGGGCCTTTTTGAAATTGGTAAGGGCTGGAAAAGGCCCTGGCATCGGCTGGTCACAGCACACAGAAGTACAATTTAGTTTAGTAAGCAAAATGTTTTGAGTAATGACAGTCTCGGCCCGTGGGAGAAGTTCATTGTAATGGCGGTCCATTTATCCCGTTGGCGGTCCCGTTGAAGCTCGGCCTCCTCCCGCTCTACCAGTTCAAAAAGGCCCTGGGAACAAGGTTGGAATTTATACAGAATCGTATCAGTAATATCGTATTTGGGGTGATAAATACTTTAACGTTTTTGGAAACAAGATTCCCTATGGTTGATGATATCCAAAACACAACAGTATTCTGATAGTCTCGCATTATCGCTCCAATGACTTTTTTTTTCACTCCTCCGTGTTCCAACTTTTGTTTTCAACCCAAAAAAGAGAAATAAAAGTAAACTTAAATTCGGAAAACGACTTGTATTTTAATTTGCTGTCTCACACTCTTTAGATTGACCTCACACTCGTTTGGATCAACCTCACACTCGTTTAGATCAGTCTCACACTCGTTTAGATCAATCTCACACTCGTTTAGATCAATCTCACACTCGTTTGGATCAACCTCACACTCGTTTGGATCAATCTCACACTCGTTTGGATCAATCTCACACTCGTTTAGATCAATCTCACACTCGTTTGGATCAATCTCATACTCGTTTAGATCAATCTCACACTAGTTTAGATCAATCTCATGACACTCGTTTAGATCAATCTCACGCTCGTTTAGATCAACCTCACACTCGTTTAGATCAATCTCACACTAGTTTAGATCAATCTCACACTCGTTTAGATCAATCTCACACTCGTTTAGATCAACCTCGCACTCGTTTAGATCAATCTCACACTCATTTAGATCAGTCTCACACTCGTTTAGATCAATCTCACACTCTTCAGGTCGACCTCGCACTCGTTTAGATTGATCTCACACTCGTTTAGATCAACTCACACTCGCCAATCACACTCGTCAATGTCAAGGCACAGTTCTCATCTCTTGGTGAGTTGACGTCGTCTTGAAGACGTGAAAATGGCGTTGTACACTGAACGAGGACGGTGTTAAGATTGCTCTTGGGATTACAAATTATTCATTGGCTCTTTGTTTCACAACTAGAATTATTTTATTTGGAGGACGCCATCTTTGAAGTTGTCGTTGTAGTAGGTCCATAATATATTATAAGCAGTTTGAATAAGAAACAATAACGATCTCTGTTCGGTTTTCTGCTATTTTATATGCCCGGTATTGGAATATGCATGCGTGTCCCGTGTGGCATTCCTCTTTAACAATTAACCTGAGCCAACAAGTTGAAGGATTCAACAACGTGCACTTCGAATTATTTACCCTAATTTATCTTACAGGGATAGCCTTGTTAAATTTAATCTAGCAACATTTTTGATAGAAGAGAGAACCTCTGCAAGTCTTTTGATAAACGTAATATATATCTATTGTAACGGGATGCGCTCAGGGTCTGGGGCTCAGTAGCCCCTTCCGTTACAACCGGGCCACCCCGATCGTTGTTGTTGTCAGTTCTTCGACAGAGCTTTTGTATAGACAAACCTTGAGATTAAAAGTTGTTTTGTTCAGAAGTTTCGTTAGTGTCGTAACTAAACATGGTACCAGGAGTAAATTAAACCATACTTGTGAGCTCCACGTTACGGTTACCAGTGGTAAGAAACCAGAAGTACTTTCTTGCGACTCGAGCGAAGTGCGAAAAATATGGCCGACCATGACGAACCCGAGCCGTCGATGGCACCTCCAGAGACCAGAGTAATTCAAATTCCTGTGAATTTACCCATGCCATCCCAACTGGACATGAGCGGTAATCTAGCCACTAACTGGAAGCGATTCTCTAGAGCCTGGAATAACTACGAAATCGCCGCTCGTTTGAAAGATCCGAGCAATCCAGGAACGAACAAAGAGCTGCGAACAGCGACGTTGTTAACGTGTATTGGTGCTGATGCACTTGATGTTTTTGACAGCCTTGACTTCGAAAACGAAGACCAGAAGAAGGACATCGACGTCGTGTTAAAGAAGCTGGAAAAGTACTGCATCGGTGAGACAAACGAAACGTATGAAAGGTATCGTTTCAATAAGCGCGAGCAAGAGCCCAACGAGACAGTCGATGCCTATGTTACAGCCCTTCGTGCTCTAGCCAAAACGTGCAACTTTGGTCAACTCGGGGACAATCTGATAAGGGATAGGATCGTGATTGGTGTCAGGGATAGCTCGACACGGAAAAAGCTGTTACAAGTTTCAAACCTTACTCTACACCAAAGTATCGATATCTGCAGATCGTATGAAAAAACGATGAAACAACTCCAATCGATGAAAACCGCCGAAGACGTACTGGCATTCGACAGAGAAACTCGCAAAGAGCACGAGATGCGCGAGAAAACGACAGAAGAAGGCCTGATCAAGTGTAAGTTCTGCAGCAAAAGTCACCCCAGAGATAAGTTCAAATGTCCAGCTTGGGGAAAAACATGCTCGTTGTGCAAAAGAAAGAACCACTTCGCAGTTGCATGTAAGGCCAAACCCAAACCAAATCAGAGAAAACCGTTTGGCCCCAGAAAATCGGTATCCAGCGTGGATGACGACACAGATTCATCAGAGGAATATGTAGCCTTGTTAGAGACCAAGGAAGAAGTAAGTGCAGTCACTTCACAGCAATACAACCACAAGCCCAATGCCACGCTGATGATTAATGGCAGGCTGGAAACGTTTCAGCTTGACAGTGGAGCTACAGTCAACGTTTTGTCCAAAAGAACACTTGGGCATTTATTTCGAAAGCCAATAGAGAAAAGAATTGAAAAAACCAACACAATCCTAGTCATGTACAATGGGTCCGAAATAAAACCAGTTGGAAAAACAAGACTCCAAGTCATTAACCCTAAGAATTTGAAGAAGTATAGCGTTGAATTCATGGTCGTCGAAGAGAATTGCAAGTCAATAATTGGGGCGAAAGCTAGCCAACAGATGAAGTTACTTCTGATCAACAAAGAGAACATTTTCGCCTCGGAGACAGGAGCTGAAGCCACCTCTCTAGTCTCTACCACGCCTCTCACGACCCAACAACTTATTGAGGAGTATCCAGAAGTTTTCCATGGTGAGGGTATTTTACCTGGCACGATGCACTTAGAAATTGACAAAACAGTCCCTCCAGTTCAACTACCTACACGGAGAATACCAATTACTGTAAAAGATAAACTAAAAACAGAACTCAGCCGCCTAGTTCAGCTAAACATCATCACACCCGTTGACATCCCCACAGACTGGATCTCGGCCACCGTGATTACAGTGAAGAAGAATGGTAACATCAGATTGTGCATCGACCCCAAGCCATTGAACAAAGCTCTCAAACGTAATCATTATCCCCTACCAACAATCGACGACATCTTGCCAGATTTGGCCCATGCCCGTTGTTTCTCAGTCCTGGATGCCAAGAATGGTTTCTGGCATGTCCTCCTGGATGAGCCAAGTTCATTTGCGACCACGTTCGGCACTCCCTGGGGACGGTACCGTTGGCTGAGGATGCCTTTTGGCCTGTCACCAGCACCGGAGGAGTTTCAACGTCGAGTTAACGCTATTTTGGTAGGCCTCCCGGGAATCAAAGTAATCGCAGATGATATTCTTGTCTTTGGCAGTGGAAAAACAGACGTGGAAGCAGTGCAAGACCACGACAGAAACCTCAGAGCTTTGATGGAGCGTTGTAAGGATAAGGGTTTAAAGCTGAATGCTGAAAAGATGCAGCTACGACTCAAGGAGGTAACCTACATGGGCCATCGCATTACCGCCAACGGGCTGAAGGTGGATCCAGAAAAGACCAAGGCCATCCGAGACATGCCAGTCCCCACAGACAAGCAGGGAGTACAACGTCTGCTTGGCATGGTAAACTATGTCCAAAAGTTTGCCCCAAAGCTTGCTGAAATCACGACACCTCTCCGTGAATTGATCAAGAAAGGAAACGAATTCATCTGGGAGGAGCATACACATGGTAAAGCCTTAGAGGAAGTTCGACAGATTCTCTCACAGCCACCAGTTCTAAGGTTCTTTGATCCAACTATCACACCACTGCTGCAGTGCGATGCCTCCATGAACGGACTGGGGGCCTGTCTGTTACAGAACAATCAACCAGTGGCATATGCGTCCAGAGCCCTAACACCTACCGAAGTTCACTATGCACAGATCGAGAAGGAAATGCTGGCCATAGTGTTTGGAATGGAAAAGTTTGAAAGTTATCTATATGGTCGAAAAGTGACAGTGGAATCAGATCACAAGCCGTTAGAGTCCATTCTAAAAAAGAGTCTCCTCAGTGCACCACGGCGGTTACAACGAATGATGCTACGGCTCCAGAAATTCGAGTTGGAAGTCGTTTACAAGAAGGGCCCACTTATGTACATGGCAGATACGTTGAGTCGCGCGACCATTACTCAGCCAAGCGACGAACAACATCAAGAGACCGAAGATGTGATGCTTGTACAGGATACACGATCACCCACGGAAAAGGAAGTGGAGCAAATTGATATGCTAAAAAACCTGTCTGTAAAACCAAGCACCCTGACCAAACTTCAGCAACAAACGGCGGCCGACAACAACCTGCAAGCCCTGATAACCATTATTAAAGAAGGATGGCCAAGTAGAATCGATGCGCTTCCCCCAGCACTGCGCCTCTACTATTCCTTTCGAGACGAGCTAGTGGTTCAGGATGGAGTCATTTTCAAAGGAGAAAGGTTGATCGTGCCAGAAGGAATGAAAACAGAGATGAAGGAAAAGCTCCACTGCAACCATGGTGGTATTCAAGCAACTCTACGAAGAGCAAGAGACGTCTTCTACAGGCCAGCTATGAATAAAGACATTCAGAAGTTCATCAGCAACTGCAGCATCTGTTCGGCGTATCAGACAGCAAACCCGAAAGAGCCTCTCATGAGCCATCCTGTTCCCACTCGACCATGGGAGTCCATCGCAACTGATTTATTCCAACTACGAGGCAAAGATTATATGGTCACGGTGGATTACTATTCCAATTTCATTGAAGTGGACCAGTTGTATGTGAAAACTAGCACAGAGATCATCAACAAATTGAAAGCGCACATGGCACGACATGGAATTCCGCAAAGGTTAGTAAGCGATAATGGGCCCCAATACAGTTCCGAAGAGTTCCAAGCCTTTGCCATAAAGTATGAGTTCGAACATGTGACCTCATCGCCGTGGTATCCCCAATCAAACGGAAAAGCAGAGAGCGCCGTCAAGACGGCCAAAAGAATCATGGAAAAGGCCTCAGCTGCAGGATTGGATCCTTACTTAGCACTGTTAGAACACAGAAATACACCATCAGATGGCATGAGTAGCTCTCCTGCCCAACGGTTGTTCGGAAGACGAACACGAACCAGAATCCCAACATCGAGTCAATTGCTGGATCCTGCTATCTCTGTAAAGTCGGTGAAGAGAGAGCTGGAAAAAGCTAAAGTGAAGCAGGCCTACTACTACAACAGAGGAGCTAAAACCCTCCCAATTCTCAAGGTAGGCGAGGTAGTCCGGATGAAGCCCAACCAAGGAGAGAAAACATGGAAAAAGGCGAAAGTGAAGACAGTAATCAGTCCAAGATCGTATATTGTTACAACTGGAGATGGAGTACAGTACAGAAGAAACCGCAAACACCTCCGAAGAACGACAGAACCAGACGAGGAGTTAACGGATATAGATGTGCCACTGAGAGGAAACGAACGACAAGAATCACAAGACCAACAGTCATTGCCAGCACCAGAGCAACAGGTTCCCCCACAAGTCGACAACAATCTAGTTCCAACGGCTATAATCCCCAACTCTCCTACAAGCAGAACCTCAAGTGGAAGACAAACGCGTAGGCCAGCATATCTAGGGGACTATGTGACGGACACTTAAACAAACATATTAACAAACTCTGAAGGAGAGAGATGTAACGGGATGCGCTCAGGGTCTGGGGCTCAGTAGCCCCTTCCGTTACAACCGGGCCACCCCGATCGTTGTTGTTGTCAGTTCTTCGACAGAGCTTTTGTATAGACAAACCTTGAGATTAAAAGTTGTTTTGTTCAGAAGTTTCGTTAGTGTCGTAACTTAACATCTATATATATATATATATATATGATTTTACTTCAGTTGTTTTTTACACAAACTTCACATGTAAAATATCACCTTTTCTTCAACGAATTTTAAAATGAAACTTTGCACGATTACTGACTACCATAATATCTTTAGGATTATGCAAAAACATTGCAAACAATATTTTCATCAGAGAACCACTTCAACACGGCGTTCGTGTTGGTGACGTCACGCGGTACGACGCTCGTCAGGCAGTGCTTACTGGTTTTGTTTTGTTTATATGTGACGTGCGTCAACACGATGTTGGCATTTGCTCTGCAATGAAGTCCGGTCCGGTAACGCCAGACTATGTTACTTTGTCTAACGCCAGACTATTTTACTTTGTCTAACACCAGACAATTTTACTTTGTGTAACGCCAGACTATTTTACTCTGTCTAACACCAGACGATTATAGGCCTACTTTGTCTAACACCAGACTATTTTACTTTGCTAACACCAGAATATTTTATGGGTCTAACGCCAGACTATTTTACTTTGTCTAACACCAGACTATTTTACTCTGTCTAACAACAGACTATTTTACTCTGTCTAATACCAGACTATTTTACTTTGTCTAACACCAGACGATTTTACTTTGTCTAACACCAAAATATTTTACTTTGTCTAACATCAGACTATTTTACTTTGTCTAACACCAGACTATATTCAGTTTACTCTGTCTAACACTAGACTATTTTACCGGCTAACGCCAGACTATTTTACTGTGTCTAACACCAGACTATTTTACTTTGTCTAACACCAGATTATTTTACTTTTTCTAATGCCAGACGATGTTACAAGCTTACAACGGCAGATGTCAGACGATATATTGCTCGTCAAGAAAAGACGTCTAGAAAAACCACGTAAAATATCGGATCCCTCCTTTATTAAACTTTAAATAATTATTGAGTCGGTTTTCTTTGTTCTTCCAAGGGCTTTATTTTCGCATAAATCCCTCGTTCTCGTGCTTTATCCTATACATACCGGTCAAAGACCTATACATTATTTAATAGTGGAGTCGGTTTCCTTTGTTCTTCGTACGGATTGTATCTATGAACTTATAACTGTACATATTATATACCCGGTTCGGTAAATACTTTAACTCATAGCTTTATCGAACAATTTAAATATTTCTTTAAAGTTGAGTGACTTTATACACAAATACTCTTCTAATATCAACGCAGAATGAGAAGTCTACTCTTTAAATATTAATTGTAAACATCGATATGTCAACATTTTTATATTAAATATGAAATAACAGCAATAGGAAGAAAACAAAAATTAGACATGTTACCAACTAGCATACTTCTAAAGAAAACTATAAACTTAAGTTAAGATTGAGTTTATACGTCAATATTATATAAAGGTGTACTGGAATATTGTTCACATCGTCAGTAGTTGTAGGCTGGAGGCGGAACTTGAGTTCCAAATTGTGCAGGTGGAGCACTTAGTGGAACATCTGGGGCTTGGCCTTGCTCTTGGGGCAAATAAGTAGAAGGCGGTGGATAAGGAGAACTCTGGAATTGTGCCGGGTTAGTTTGTAGAGGGACAAATATTGGACCAGTTGGTTGAGTGACGACTACGCCTGGTTGAGCTCGTCCACGCGATGCTGACGCCACGCCGCAACAGCAACAGACGACAATGGCGATGGGGACGACGACAGAAACAAGAGCGGTCACAACAATTACAACAATAAGCCAGGAAGCTAAACCTTCGACCACGTCATCGAAACAACCTGATTTTGTACACACGTTGCCCGAACAGCATTCACCTATTCCACCACAATCGCTGTCCGAGCTACAAGACTCACCGACGCAGCCGCCATCAACACAGATATTCTTTTGGAAGGAATACCTTTGTTTACAGCAGTATTCGCTCAAACCACATTCCAAGCTGGAAGAGCACTCGGATTTTGTACAAACGTTGTTCAAACAGCTTTCACCTGTTCCACCACAATCGTTATTCCAACTACATGACTGGCCAACGCAGCCGCCATAACGACAGACACTACTTTGCCAGGAATACCTTTTACAGCAGTAGTAGTTGGAACCGCTACAACCATAGTTCGAATAACACTCGTTAGCTTCTACTTGTAGTTTCTTTTCGCTCAACAGGAGAGCAACGGACATGAGAACAGCACTGGATATGTTGAACGTAAACATTGTTGACTGTATACATGCAACAACACCCCGCTATGATTCGTGATGTGTAGAGCTGTAGGAAGGATTTTTAGTCAGGGGGGTAATAAGACCGCCCAGTTTCTAAGGGGGTCCAGGGGTATGCTCCCCCGGGAAATTTTTGAAATTTGAGTCTCTGAAATGGCATTTCCCGCGATCTGACATCATATTTGAGCAAAATTTTGAACATTTTAAAACATATTTTTTTAAGACACATTCTCTCATTTTTACAAAAGATTTTGTCTAAAACTACAGTATTACATATTTACAAAGACACCTACAGTCATTTGCAACTCACTTGTCACTTTTCACCACTTTTCAATGTTCAGAAGTTCGTTACGAAGTTCGTTGGGAACTTCCCAAGGAACTTGAGAACTTTGGAACAAACTTCCGAACATTTTGGTGAAAAGTGAGTAGCAAATGACTGCAAAATAATAGTTACTCTAACGGGATAAAGCGTGAACGCAACACGAAAACTCATTGTCACAGTTATGATATTAAACGACTACATAGTTAGTTCTTTATTCTGTGACTCTGGGAACAAATGTGATGTGTGACATAAAAATCATATTTTGGATTTTTTCGGGAGGGGGCGGCAATTGCCCCTGCTGCCCCCCCCCCCCCCCCGCTATCTACGGTCCTGTTGATGTGATAAAACTGCCGACTGTATTTATTTGCATGACGATAATGAATTTCGTACCTAGATCGTTCGGCGCGCATGCAAACGAAGGCTCTGAGTTAATCCTTACTTATAGCTAGACCACTTTCATAATAGCCAACTTTTATGTGTATCTAAATAAGCTTTTTTGGCCTCGTTATGAAGCAAAGATTCTTTTGAATTACCGACACACAAACGAGGTTAGAAAGACTGGTTAAGGTGGCTCCATACAGTTTCTTGAAAAGTGGAAAATACAAGTTTGAGAGTCCAAAACACGTGATTAAACAATTCCAAAAAAGAATAAAACTAAATGTCGTGTATAGTTCAACAGTCTGACAATCAAAAACTGCTATCAAATAAATACCAACAGTTGTTGCTATGGCAACAATGACGTTTCAAAATGGCTGCCAATTACCCTTCAAACTAATTTAATTCGGAAAAAACTTTGGTGATCCCCAATTTTTTTTTCATTAAAACTTTCCTTGAAGTATGAGTAATCAATAGGCTGGTTGAAAAAAATTTCTGTAGAACGAAATTTTTTAAAAATTAACAAACATGATTTTTCCGAAAATAAAATTATTCGTTTTACAGAATTTTTTTAAAATCGGCCTGTTTAATTATACATAACATTTAGTTTTATTCTTTTTTGGAATTGTTTATGCGCGTGTTTATTAAAACAGGACTCTCAAACTTGTATTTTCCATTTTTCAAGAAACTGTATGGAGCCACCTTAAGGTGGCTCCATACAGTTTCTTGAAAAATGGAAAATACAAGTTTGAGAGTCCAAAACACGTGCATAAACAATTCGGAAAAAGGCTAAAACTAAATGTAATGCATAGTTAAACAGTCGGACAATCAAAAACTGTTTCCAAATAAATAGCAACAGTTGTTGCTATGGCAACAATGACTTTTCAAAATGGCCGCCATTTACCCTTCAAACTAATTTAATTCGAAAAAAACTTTGGTGACTCCCAATTTTTTTTTCATTAAAACTTTTCTTGAAGTATGAGTAATCAATAGGCCGATTTTAAAAAATATTCTGTAGAAGGAATAATTTTTTTTTCGGAAAAATCATGTTTGTTAATTTTTAAAAAATTTCGTTCTACAGAATTTTTTTAAAATCGGCCTATTGATTACTCATACTTCCAGGAAAGTTTTAATGAAAGAAAAATTGGGGGTCACCAAAGTTTTTCTCGAATTAAATTAGTTTGAAAGGTAATTGGCAGCCATTTTGAAACGTCATTGTTGCCATAGCAACAACTGTTGCTATTTATTTAGTAACAGTTTTTGATTGACCGACTGTTTAACTATGCATAACATTTAGTTTTATTCGTTTTCCGAATTGTTTAATCACGTGTTTTGGACTCTCAAATTTGTATTTTCCATTTTTCAAGAAACTGTATGGAGCCACCTTAAGATACACACAAAAGTATATTCAAATTCTAAAACTCATTAATAATTCATGAGGAAAATTCAAAAGAAATTAAAGTTTAATCAATGTCTGTTTACGCCGGTACAGAACTGATATCAGTGTCTGTAAATGTGATACAGAACTGATGTTTTATTAAACAGTTCTGTATCACATTTACAGACACATATCAGTTCTGTAGCAAGTGTACAGACACTTCGCATTCAACTATCTTGAGTGAGGTACGCTGGTAGCGTCCTCATACAAGATGAAGATGCAAACATTTGTTGCCTAACAACATTTGTTGAATAACAAATGATGATCAGTATGGCCATTTATACCACGTCACTTAGAATAGAAAATGTGGGACTAATATTAAATTAAAGCGCATGCTCGTATCACTAATTTAATATTTGTAGCCTATTAAGCCTTACCTCGAAGGTTTACCAGCTGTTAACATGATTTCTTTTTGTTTAGTTACCTTAATAGGCGTTTTAGAAGTCATTTACAGAATTCGTGTCCGTTCTGTATCGGGATACAGGCACTCGGCTTCGCCTCGTGTCTGTATACCCCGATACAGAACGGTCACTCATTCTGTAAATAGTACTTAGTCGCTATTATGAAAGTGGTGTATATTGAAAAGTGTTTCGATTGGCTAGCTAAGGGTTGATTTTAATTAATGCTTAAGATTCATGCAGACGTTTTGAAAATAAATTTTTTCTTTTTATTACATCTTGTTTCAAAGTCATTTGTTGGGCTCTGATATTCATTTTTTAATAATATAGAGGGCAAAATTTCTCGAATATGATTGGCTAATGAAGAGGGCATTTTTTTGTAATTCAGGGCAAAATTACTTGCACTTGATTGGTTCCTTGATCAGCAGTACTTGCATGTGATTGGTCGCTTGGTTACTTAGCAACAGTGAACCTCAGAGGACTGACAATGTTTTCAACAAATCTGCAAGGTTTGTAAAATTGAAGGAGTGTAAACTATTAGTGAAAATGAATACCGTAGAAAACTTACGAACTTTTGCCTGTGTTTACAAGAAGAAAGCTACATGCACAGCGATAGAGCGAGGGAAATTTGGAATGTTGCTGAGCACCGACCGTGATAAGGTACATTGTACTTTGACATTTTCTGGACATAATATAGCTCTTAAATAATTTTGCCCACTATATTATTAACACATAATCGCATGAGTTCTCGTAAAATTAAGGTTTAATTTCACTCGTGTTTTCAAAATCTTACAAATTACCCTCGTCGCTTCGCGACTCGGGCAATTAAATTGAAAACACTCGTGAAATTAAACCTTAATTTTCCTCGGCCCTATGCGATTACCTATACAAATTGAGATACATAGGCGTTCACTTGGACTAAAGAAATTTCTTTGGAAAACTGTTGATTGTCTTCATATGAGCGATATACAAAACAAAACGAAGTTTTAGCTATAAAGGTGATGTAGTTTGGAATAATCCAAAACTGTAAAACTGTATGACTATTTGAACACTTTCGTAGTACGTGTCATTCTCTGATTTTTATCTTACAATTTTCACTTCTATTTTATATATTTTATCCCTTGTACATTTTAGTCTAGATTATTGTATTGTAAATTTGAACTTTTTACACACGGCCCTATGAAAAACAACCTTTTTATTTTCTTAAAACTTTTAGTATCATTAGTAGGTTGATGGGTTACCGTGTATAAACAAATGTAAATAAATCAATAAATCAATAAATCAATAAATCAATAAATCAAATCAAATCAAATCAAATCAAAACAAAACAAAACAAAACAAAACAAAACAAAACAAAACAAAACAAAACAAAACAAAACAAAACAAAACAAAACAAAACAAAACAAAACAAAACAAAACAAAACAAAACAAAACAAAACAAAACAAAACAAAACAAAACAAAGAAAGCTGAGCAGAGGAAATTCCAATTAAGACGTCGATGGACCTCCGTGGTGCGAGTGGCGCATCACAAAAAAACAGAAGATTGCACAAGAATGCAGATTTGTGACGCAGAGTATTAGACCTTCTCAGCATGTTTACTTTCTGCAATGACTTATCCAGCACAACCCGAAAAACATCGGTTCCTTGCATTTGCGAAGCATCTCAATTTTGGTCACCAGGTCATCGCAGCTGGCTCTCACGCACAGAAAAGAGCTCGGTCTATTTGTGGTCGGCGCCAATCTTGTTCCCCGGGCCACGTTCCCCACCTGGGAAACGAGAGACTCTGGGATAATCCGTTTCACATCGATATTTCATTGGCTGATGAACACAGTGAACTCTATATAACTCTTCTTCCGGATAACAAGAATCCTGTACATGTGATGGCGTGAACGGATTATCCCACAGTCTCTTGTTTCCCGCCCGCTGGGTAAGGGGAACGTCAATCTCGTCCCCAGAGCCTGCGGTCCTTTTGCACAGCGGCAAGGAGCCATCGGCTCTGGCTGGAACGAGTCCGTGAGTCGGAAAAACGCGGACTTTCAAAGTTCGAGCCATCGGATTTTTCAGCCAATCAAAATTCAGTTTTACCTCGTTCCGACCAGAGCCGATGGCTCTCTTCCGCTGGGCAAAAGGAACGTGGGCTCTGGGAACAAGATTGGGTCGGCGCATGCTCAACCTCGTACCCAGATTCTTTACTCGGCGCTGCTAAGGCGCATGCTCTATTCAGCCTTTTTCTGTTTCCGGTGATGGATCTCACGAGTCATATATAGCGGCGGTGTTGTCGCGTACAGAAGGAAGCTTAGTCAACAATGTTTACGTTCAACATACGCCTCGCTGTTCTCCTGTCTGTTGCTCTCTTGTTGAGCGAAAAGAAACTTCAAGTAGAAGCTAAAGAGTGTTCCTCCAACTCGGATTGTAGCGGATACAACAACTACTGCTGTAAGAAAAGGTATTACTGGCAAAGTAGTGTCTGTAATTATGGCGGCTGCGTTGGCCAATCTTGTAGTTTGAAGAGCGATTGTGGTGGACCAGGAGAATGCTGTTTGAACAAGGTTTGTACAAAATCTGGTTGTAAAGAGTGCTCTTCCAACTCGGATTGTAGTGGTTTCAACGAGTACTGCTGTAAGCAAAGGTATATCTGGTATAGTGGTCGTATCTGTCGTTATGGCGGTTGCGTTGGCCAGTCTTGCATATTGAATAGCGATTGTGGTGGAACAGGAGAATGCTGTTCGAACAACGTTTGTACAAACTCTGGTTGTACTGACTCTGAGTGCTTTTCCAACTCGGATTGTAGTTTCGGGAAGTATTGCTGTAAGCAAAGATATTCCTGGCAAACCAATATCTGTGGTTCTGGCGACTGCGTTGGTCACCCTTGTAGCTCGGATAGCGATTGTGGTGGACCAGGTGAATGCTGTTCGAACAACGTTTGTACAAAATCGGGTTGTGATAAAACAACTGCTTCGCCCTTTGAATGCTCTTCTAACTTAGATTGTGCAGGTTACAATAAGTACTGCTGTAAACAAAGATATTCCTATCAAACACATGTCTGTGGTGATGGTGGCTGCGTTGGCCAGCCTTGTAGCTCAAGTAGCAAATGTGGTGGACCAGATGAATGCTGTAATTCAACCAACTATTGTACAAAATCAGATAATTGTTTGGACGACGCGAAGTACGTGACCAAAGCTTTAGCCTCTTGGGTTATTGGTGTTATTGTCGTGAGCGTTCTTGTTGCTGTTGTCGTCCCCATCGCCATTATCGCTTGTTGTTGCTGTTGTGGCGTGGCGGCAGCATCGCGTGGACCAGCTTACCGAGGAGTAGTCGTGACTCAACCAACGACTACAACAGTTGTCGCTCTACAGAACAGCCAAACTGTTCAAAATAACCCAGCACAATTTCAGACTTCTCCTTATCTGCCTCCTCCTGCTTATTCGAATCAAGACCAAAATGTTCCACTAGCACAGTTTGATACTCAAGTTCCGCCTCCAGCCTACAAATAGTGACGATGAACTGCATGTGTTCTAAAACACTTTTATATTGATGTCTATAAACTCAATCTTAACTTATAGTTTATATAGTTTATATAATCTTAACAATATAGTTTTCTTTATAAGTAAGCTAGTTGGCAACATGTATGTAACAATACTTTCGTTTTCTTTCAGTTATTTATGAGCAATTTTGACATGGCGATTATTAAAATTAATGTTTAAAAAGTTAACCTCTCATTCTCCGTTGATTTTAAAAAGGTATTTATGTATAAATTCGCTCGACTTTACAGAAATATCTAAATTGTTAGAAAAAGCCATAATGTACAGCTTTGCCCTCACCGGTAGTTGTATAAGACGTCGTAGGCTTTCCATGACGTCTTCCATTGACGTCAAGGGAAACGACATGTAAAACGGTATGGCGTTAAAGTGACAAGATAAAGTTATCTAATCCCACAACATGAATGCGAATGAAAGGGTTAAAAACAACTGTGAAGTGTTTATAGCTTTCTTAAGTATCTTAAGTGATATGTGTGACACTTTTCCTTTCTCTTGGCTATATATTGTTCCTTATTCAACAATGCTATTAGCATATCGACGAGCATTAGCATATGGACGACAGAATATAGAAGCGAGCTTTGCATCATAGTCAATCGAGATATGGTCTGGAAACTCAGCTAAAGTCTTTGGTCTATCTCTTTGTTCGCCTTTATGCATTATCGTGCACGGTCACTAAACACATTGTAGGACCATTGTATTTTAGTATAATGAACGAATTGTCCAATAGCAACGTTTCAGTTCAATCACTCAACCGTGTTATTTAAATATTAACAAGACGCCTGGTCAGGCGTTCACTCGAGCTACTGAAATCTAAAGTCTACTAAACACATTGGTCACAGACAAAAGTCAAAACACAATCCAATTCTCCGATAGAAAACACAATTTGCAATAACAAAACTCGATTGCCTGTATTTATTAACGTATTTCCACACATGTAGCTACACAGCGTTCATATGTCGAGTCTCTTTAGGTATTAAATATCAACACAACTATTATTACAGAGGATTTCACTTAACTTTTGCCGATTGTGTTCCGAAGTTCGTTCGTTATTTCCGAAGTTGGCGACGAACTTCGCAAGTTAGTTGCGAACTTCGAAACGAACTTCCGAACTTCCGAAGTTCGTAACTTCGGCGGAAGTTCGTTGTTCACGGCATCATTTCAAAGTTCGCTGTTGAAGGCATAGAGTAAATATTCGAATAACAACTGATCTTAATACTTTTGGGGGACAAAACCTATAGTGCTGGATTCGGCAGATTCAAGCGATCATGTCGATATAAAATTTATTTAAATCGGGCGAACAGAAAATATTTAAACATGTTTTGAAACACATGTCTCCCAATGTATGGATTTACATCTTGCCCGATGGGAGGAATTTGGCTGATTTGTGACGGGTATTAAGAAAGAACAAATCTACAAATCTACATGTCCTGAATTCGCTCCTTAACTTCCCAAGCATACCAAATGTGTTCGTTTTCACCGTTTATTGTTTAGCGAGACCACGTGTCAATTTCCGTTTAAGTAGCGAAGGAAGTTGCACTTACAGATTCATTCGCCATGGTCGGTGAGCAATGAACGTCATGAATACGAATTCAGTCACAAGAAATACGAAGCCTTTAATACACGAGGAATTTTTCCTTGACAACTTTCTTGCCAAAGAAACTTGCTCGTGTGTAGGGGTCAACAATTTCCCCTTGACAAATCGCCCTTGACATGTACAAGTTTTATTTGCCAGTGTAAACGGTCAAATACATGTCATATACACGCGTAAAAACGCACAACTTGTTCATGGTTGTCAACAGGCGTGAACAATGTTGTGCTGCTCACCGTGAAAAATGTTGCGCTGCTCGTCGTGAACAAGTTGTCAACAAGTTGTTCACTTATGGTTCGAGTTCACGGATAAATCAACAGTCATGAACAAGTTGTTCCAACAGCACATTTTTATAGCCAACGTTGTTCGCACATGATACAACATGTTGTAACAGCACGTGGGGGGCGCTCGGAGGGAAGTCTGCTTCGCAAGAGCGAGACATCGACGATGTTTTTATCAATCGCTTCCGAAGCGACAGTTTCGTTAACCGCAGATCAAAGCTATCACGTGGTGTTTTCACATGTATCACGTGATAAGTATTGTGCTGCGTAGGCAGTGTAGAAACAACAATCGAAATATAGTAAGGTTAGATATACTGCCAAAACAGAGAACGTAGGCGTCTAATAACGTTTCGAGCGAAGGCCCTTCGTCACGTTTCTCTCTGACGAAAAATTTAGATATTTCTGGGAAATCGAGCGAATTAGTACATAAATACCCTTAGTAAAACAACCTAAAGTCAACTGTTTAAACATTTATTTTAATCACCGATGTATGTCAACATTGCTCATATGGAATATGAAATAACAGCAGTAACTGAAAGAAAACGAAAGTACTTGTACACATCAGCCTGGAACAGCATTCACCTATTCCACCATAATCGCTGTCCGAGCTACAAGACTCACCGACGCAGCCGCCATCACCACAGATATTCTTTTGGAAGGAATAGACGAGTTTCAGGGTGTTGCGTGCGCATCGTTTTGGAAAGGAATTGGCGGGCTCTTGGCGGGCTCCCCACAAAGTAAGGAATGGTAAACAGACTTGCTAGCGAGCCAACAACAGCAGAATAACAGTGTTTTATATCCAGAAACTGTATCTACACTTTGTTTATTTTAAACAGTATGTTTACTTTGAGTGGAGCTTGCCAGTTTCTTTGAAAAATGATGCGCGCGCAACACCCTGAAACTCGCCTATACCTTTGCTAGCAGCAGTATTCGCTCAAACCACCACAATCAAAGCTGGAAGAGCACTCAGTACAACCAAATTTTGTACAAACGTTGTTCAAACAGCATTCTCCTGTTCCACCACAATCGCTCTTCAAACTACAAGACTGTCCAACGCAGCCGCCATAACGACAGACACTATTTTGCCAGGAATATCTTTTCTTACAGCAATAGTAGTTGTATCCGCTACAACCCGAGTTGGAAGGACACTTGTCAGCTTCCACTTGTAGTTTCTTTTCGCTCAACAAGAGAGCAATTCAACGGACAGGAGAACAGCACTGGATATGTTGAACGGGAACATTGTTGACTGTATACATGCAACAACACCCCGCTATGATTCGTGATGTGATAAATCTGCTGACTAGCTGTACTTATTTGCATGGCGATAATGAATTTCGTATATACCTAGAGCTTTCGCCGCGCATGCAAACAGAGGCTCTGAGATAATCCTTATTATAGACCACTACATATTATAGACCATTTTCATAATAGCCAACGCTTTAAATATAGTGTATATGAAATGAAAATTAAGCCTGCCCAATTTGAAAGAACTCTTGATATTGTAAAGTAACGTCTTCTACAGTTTTTCCATATCTTACTTCATTCTTGAGATATTACTATTTGTTTGATATGTAAATGAGCACACTGATTAAAAGACTGATTAAGATGCAAACAAAAGTATATTCAAATTAGTCGCTATTACGAAAGTGGTGTATATTGAAAAGTGTTTCGAATGGCTAGCTAAAGGTTGATTTTAATTAATGCTTAAGATTCATGAAGATGTTTCGCGTTCAAAACAAGTAAAACGAGATGCCTGCTTGTATGGAGTTCACTCGGACTAAAGGAATTTCTTTGGGAAACTGTTGATTGTCTTCATATGAGCGATATACAAAACAAAACAAAACAAAACAAAACAAAACAAAACAAAACAAAACAAAACAAAACAAAACAAAACAAAACAAAACAAAACAAAACAAAACAAAACAAAACAAAACAAAACAAAGAAAGCTTAGCTGAGCAGAGGAAATTCCAATTAACACGTCGATGGACCTCCGTGGTGCGAGTGGCGCATCACAAAAGAACACTGGGTCGACGATTGCACAAGAATGCAGATTTGTGACGCAGAGTAGATATTAGACCTTCTCAGCATGTTTACTTTCTGTAATGACTTATCCAGCACAACCCGAAAAACATCGGTTCCTTCCATTTGCGAAGCATCTCAATTTTGGTCACCAGGTCATCGCAGCTGGCTCTCACCATAGACAATCCAGAAGACAGGGACTAGAAACGCCACTGATTTCGCGCGTGAAATCCGTGATATGGTCTGTGCATAATTTTTGCGGGCTCGTTTAATGCCAAAATAATAAAATATGGCGGATGCGGTCAACTGGAAGACAGTGAGAGCGAGGAAGTAGCGAAGACGGAGAAATACCTGAAAATGAAGGTAATTAATTATTCCCTTGTGGTAAACGTTTTCATGTGCTCATTTTTTGTCTTAAATTAAAAATCTAATAAATTATGTTTTGATGTATACCTTTTATTCCTCAGTCAATTTCAGATGGAAAACAAATTAACGTACAAGTATAAAAAAGAAAGCAAAGCCTCTGGGTAAAACTTCAAAATTATGGTTTAACTCTTGCTACAAATTATCATTGGCAGTAATTTAAGAGATAATACCTCTTCACTCCTATAAACTGACTTGTGTAGCAGATCTTACAATCCAGAAGACAAACGTTGTCTTCTGGATTGTCTGTGAACAGATAAACTACAGTAAGCTTATGTTTAAAAAGAAAGTGAGCCTATTTCATTTGTATAAATGCAGTACAGTATATGTATAAATTATTTTGTATTAACTACAGATATATGGAATAAACTATGAATTGTAGTCTGTGGTGTTAATACTTTTGTACGATTTTAGTACTGTTAAGACTTAAATATCTTACTTTAAGTATAGTCTGACATTTAGTATATTAAGTTGTTCAAACATGCACAGATCAAACAATACAGTACAGTACATAAAACTTATGGAAAATGAGTTTGGGGAAATACAGTAATATCCACAAAATTCAGATGGAATTAATTCAGTGTACAATGGGTATAAGTTTTTTGTAAAAAATTCTGTATGGATTTTCACCCTTCCTAGCTTTTCTTTTTTGAATACAGAGATTCCTCACACCAGTGATACAAAATACTCGATCACCAACTTATATAATGATGGTGAACAGTTATTGGTGGAAACACTTATTGAAATAATATCTGATCCCTTTAACAAAATTAAAGGATCCCAACATGGTCCTAAAATAGTTTCTTCTGCTGAATGTATGCTACAAAATATAGAAGACTGTGATGTGAAAATGCTTCACATCATATTAGCTAAACTATGGGAAGCAGCAACAACAGGGGATTTAAAGTAGTTACCTACCAATCAGCGTGAAACATTTGGCAAGCTTTTCATGTCCTCTGTTCAGATCCTGATTTTGTCAGAAAATTTGAGGTTTTACCTTCATCCAGCACTATTTCAGCAACCTAGTACCAACACAAATTGTTTTGAACCACTCGAGAAATGGTGCCAACAATGCTGAGCCTGGGGCTCAGGAAACCATGACTAGTAGTTCCAGATATTGCATCAGCCTTCTAAGCATGCGTGATGCATGTATCACGTGCCTCTGTTCAACAGTGCCTGATTCTTTAATCGCTGGTGTGTGACACTTCATGTGTGCCATGCGTGACCAGATAGCCACAATGAACCGGGGGGTTGGAGCCACATAAACAACACACAGCTAGTTTTAATAATATTTTATTGCATAAATCCCATTAATAACAGCACTGTGTAGCAATGAGATACAAAGATGCATAGATAAAGTCAGTAAATAGATGTACACAGTACTACATTTGGAGGGTCACAATCCCCAGTGGGGTATCTCGGGCTGGCAATCATTACACCACCAAGCTAGCAAGTTACCAAGGCCTGGCAGACCAGTCTGGTGCTGGCGCACACATTATTTTCCTTGTTGTCTGTAAATGAAGCCAGAATGTTTCAGTTCTCGTTTGGATTCCATTTTCTTCAACTTGAACCTTTTTTTTGACTGCATAGCCTTTTCTATATGGCATCTAAACAGTTTGTTGAGATAGTATACCATTAGACCTTCTTACATGATCAAATACTACACACAATCAATGGGAGTTTCTGGTCAATAGAAAACTAAACTGATAATAAAGAAGCGACAGTTTCGTTGATAATTATTTTCTTAATCTAAATATAAAAATACAAAGTCCTGAAATTCTTTCAAATTTTAGTTACAGGGTTCCTATTGAGAGCATACTACGACAACAAAAATGGCGACTTTGTTGTAGTCGTGAACACTATACGCACAATCAATGGGAGTTTCTGGTCAATAGAAAACTAAACAGATAATAAAGAAGCGACAGTTTCGTAGATAATTCTTTTCTTAATCTAAATATAAAAATACAAAGTCCTGAAATTCTTTCAAATCTTAGTTACAGGGTTCCTATTGAGAGCATACTTCGACAACAAAAATGGAGACTTTGTTGTAGTCGTGAACACTACACGCACAATCAATGGGAGTTTCTGGTCAATAGAAAACTAAACAGATAATAAAGAAGCGACAGTTCCGTTGATAATTATTTTCTTATTCTAAATATTTAATTCTAAGGTCCTAAATCTCTTTCAAATTTTAGTTACAGGGTTCCTCTTGAGAGCATACTTCGACAACAACAATGGCGACTTTGTTGTAGTCGTGAACACTACACGCACAATCAATGGGAGTTTCTGGTCAATAGAAAACTAAACAGATAATAAAGAAGCGACAGTTCCGTTGATAATTATTTTCTTATTCTAAATATTTAATTCTAAGGTCCTAAAACTCTTTCAAATTTTAGTTACAGGGTTCCTCTTGAGAGCATACTTCGACAACAACAAATGGCGACTTACGTGTGATACAAAGAGCAAAACAAGACGAGAATTATAATCGCTATTTACTGTAAAAATAAACATTTAAAAACGTACATACCTTGAAAATATATCTCTCTTGACAGGTAAACTTCAAAAATCTCTACAGTAATTATCTTCTTCCAATAAATTTGCATAAACCGCGTATGTTTACTACCGTTTTTGTTCTGGTTTAAAGCCGGTTGCCTTGACAACCGATGACTGTTGCGTGCTGAAAATCATATCACGGATGTCACGAAAGGAGTCCCGCGAAATCAGTGGCGTTTCTAGTCCCTGTCTTCTGGATTGTCTATGCTCTCACGCACAGAAAAGAGCTCGGTCTATTTGTGGTCGGCGCCAATCTTGTTCCCCGAGCCCACGTTCCCCACCTGGGAAACGAGAGACTCAGCTGGGATAATCCGTTTCACATCGATATTTCATTGGCTGATGAACACAGTGAACTCTATATAACTCTTCTTCCGGATAACAAGAATCCTGTGATGGCGTGAACGGATTATCCCAGAGTCTCTCGTTTCCCGCCCGCTGGGTAAGGGGAACGTGGGCTCTCGGAACGAGATTGGGTCGGCGCATGTCAACCTCGTACCCAGATTCTTTACTCGGCGCTGCTAAGGCGCATGCTCTATTCAGCGTTTTTCTGTTTCCAGTGATGGATCTCACGAGTCATATATAGTATAGCCTGCGGGCAGGCCCTCCCGTTGCTGTGCAATGTGGGCCTGCAACAAAGCACGGGTTTTTTTCATCATGCACTCGCGGCCGTCAGAGGCCGCGTATTTCTATTGGTCGAATTTGGCGGCCGCGAGTTTCTATTGGTCGAACAAAATTAATGCAGAATAAATTATTTTTAAAGTTATTGTTTACGGACTTCAACAATGCATGGAGTGAGACATATTTCAACAAGACGGCTATTAAAGATGCCGTAGCTCTTAATATTTTTAAAACACATCGCTGTGGAACAAAAGAAAAGAAATAGCAAAGTAGATCCGGGTTGAAACTCCATGAATCTCTCTGTCTATCAGTGTCTGGCTTTATAATACAGAAGCAAGTGTCATCACTTTCATCCGTGCGTCGCCTTGACTCACTAATAATGTGCCGTTCAAAACGTCAAAACATATTAATAAGAGGAGATTACACATTCACTTAATTCGTGTAATAAAGATTATTGCCAAATGAGGTAAGCTCTTTTTCAAACGAGGTTTCGTTCTGCCATTAATAAATGTCTGTGCTATTGTCTGGAACTTTATAATTGATATATTATCCAATTTGTGCGCCAGTGCGTCTAGTATTATTTATATTATCGAAGCCGACTGACTCGAGGCTACCAGTTATTCAGTTCAGAATGACCCAGTTTTTTAACTCAACAGCCAGAAGGAAAGTCTTGCTAAATTTGATAAAACACTTGAATTTCTTAACTATTAATATGTCGCCGTTTAGAGTATAATGATACGCACCTGGTTCAAAATGTCGGCTATCTTTGAAAGCGTCTGAAAGTGTCTATATGTTCATTTAAGTTAGGTTTTCGTACCTTCCCTAGCTACGAAGGAGCGTAACTCATTTCATGTTCGTTCGTATACAGCAGTTCGTGAAAGTCTTCGTTTTGACCTCTTGCAACTTGCACATTTACACCAGAAGCGCTATCTTGACGATATTCTGTCGCCATCACCTGGATCAGCGAATGCCGTGCAGTGAATCACAAACACCTATAAATCTCGAATAACGATTTGTCAATGTTTCTGTGCAAAATCAAAGTTATGTTCGTCTTCCACAAATTAGAGATAGCAAACTTATAAAACTAAGATGGATCTGAGGTTGTCATGATCCAATCTTAGTACATTCAATTTCAATGATTCAAACTGAGACGTTAGCATGCATCGCTAAACTGTTCCACTACATGTTTTTAGTCCAAAGTTGAATATTTTGAACTCCTAACTACATACCCAATAATCGTTAGATGCGTTACATTGCTTCTGGCTTTCTTATAAACAGATTTTGAGTTTTCAGTAACGAGTATAGTTGATAGCGTGAAATTTACATCTTCGGATTGTGCTTTGAATGAGGGTTTTTACACAAACTTCCGGATGAGTATGATTGGTTTGATTCGCGACATTTTCATATTAATTAAGTGAGCGTTATTGATTTACCCTAGGATTGTTGCAGGCTCTCATTTCACAGCGCCGCGTTGAGAGAGCCTGCTCGCAGGCAATATATAGCGGCGGTGTTGTCACGTACAGAAGGAAGCTTAGTCAACAATGTTTACGTTCAACATATGCCTCGCGGTTCTCCTGTCTGTTGCTCTCTTGTTGAGCGAAAAGAAACTACAAGTAGAAGCTAGCGAGTGTTCCTCCAACTCGGATTGTAGCGGTTACAACAACTATTGCTGTAAGCAAAGGTATTCTTGGGAAAATAGTGTCTGTCGTTATGGCGGCTGCGTTGGCCAGTCTTGCAGTTCGAATAGCGATTGTGGTGGATTATTCGAAAAATGCTGTAGTTCGACAAACCTTTGTGCAACATCTAGTTGTCCCGAGTGCTCTTCCAACTTGGATTGTAGTGGTTTGAACAAGTACTGCTGTAAGCAAAGATATTCCTGGCAAACCAATGTCTGTGGTTCTGGCGGCTGCGTTGACCAGCCTTGTAGCTCAGACAGCGATTGTGGTGGAATAGATGAATGCTGTAGTTCAACCAACTATTGTACAAAATCAGATAATTGTTTGGACGACGTGACCAAAGCCTTAACCTCTTGGGTTATTGGTGTTATTGTCGTGAGCGTTCTTGTTGCTGTTGTCGTCCCCATCGCCATTGTCGTTTGTTGTTGCTGTTGTGGCTTGGCGGCAGCATCGCGTGGACCAGCTTACCAAGGGGTAGTCGTGACTCAACCAACAACTACAACAGTTGTTGCTCTACAGAACAGCCAAACTGTTCAAAATAACCCAGCACAATTCCAGACTTCTCCTTATCCGCCTCCTCCTGCTTATTCGAATCAAGACCAAAATGTTCCACTAGCACAGTTTGAAACTCAAGTTCCGCCTCCGGCCTACAAATAGTGACGATGAACTGCATGTGTTCTAGAACACTTTTATATTTGATGTCTATAAACTCAATCTTAACTTATAGTTTATATAGTTTATATAATCTTAACAATATAGTTTTCTTTATAAGTAAGCTAGTTGGCAACATGTATGTAACAATACTTTCGTTTTCTTTCAGTTATTTCATATTTAATATGAGCAATTTTGACATAGCGATTATTAAAATTAATGTTTAAAAAGTTAACTTCTCATTCTCCGTTGATTTTAAAAAGGTATTTATGTATAAATTCGCTCGACTTTACAGAAATATCTAAATTGTTAGAAAAAGCCATAATGTACAGCTTTGCCCTAACCGGTAGTTGTATAAGACGTCGTAGGCTTTCCATGACGTCTTCCATTGACGTCAAGGGAAACGACATGTAAAACGGTATGGCGTTAAAGTGACAAGATAAAGTTATCTAATCCCACAACATGAATGCGAATGAAAGGGTTAAAAACAACTGTGAAGTGTTTATAGCTTTCTTAAGTATCTTAAGTGATATGTGTGACACTTTTCCTTTCTCTTGGCTATATATTGTTTCTTATTCAACAATGCTATTAGCATATCGACGAGCATTAGCATATGGACGACCGAATATAGAAGAGAGCTTTGCATCATAGTCAATCGAGATATGGTCTGGAAATCAGCTAAAGTCTTTGGTCTATCTCTTTGTTCGCCTTTGCATTATCGTGCACGGTGCACGGTCGCTAAACACATTGTAGGACCATTGTATTTTAGTATAATGAACGAATTGTCCAATAGCAACGTTTCAGTTCAATCACTCAACCGTGTTATTTAAATATTAACAAGACGCCTGGTCAGGCGTTCACTCGGGCTACTGAAATCTAAAGTCTAATAAACACATTGGTCACAGACAAAAGTCAAAACACAATCCAATTCTCCGATAGAAAACACAATTTGCAATAACAAAACTCGATTGCCTGTATTTATTAACGTATTTCCACACATGTAGCTACACAGCGTTCATATGTCGAGTCTCTTTAGGTATTAAATATCAACACAATTATTATTACAGAGGATTTCACATAACTTTTGCCGATTGTGTTCCGAAGTTCGTTCGTTATTTCCGAAGTTGGCGACGAACTTCGCAAGTTAGTTGCGAACTTCGAAACGAACTTCCGAACTTCCGAAGTTTGTAACTTCGGCGGAAGTTCGTTGTTCACGGCATCATTTCAAAGTTCGCTGTTGAAGGCATACAGTAAATATTCGAATAACACTGATCTTAATACTTTCGGGGGACAAAACCTATAGTGCTGGATTCGGCAGATTCAAGCGATCATGTCGATATAAAATTTATTTAAATCGGGCGAACAGAAAATATTTAAACATGTTTTGAAACACATGTCTCCCAATGTATGGATTTACATCTTGCCCGATGGGAGGAATTTGGCTGATTTGTGACGGGTATTAAGAAAGAACAAATCTACAAATCTACATGTCCTGAATTCGCTCCTTAACTTTCCAAGTACCAAATGTGTTCGTTTTCACCGTTTATTGTTTAGCGAGACCACGTGTCAATTTCCGTTTAAGTGGCAAAGGAAGTTGCACTTATAGATTCATTCGCCATGGTCGGTGAGCAATGAACGTCATGAATACAAATTCAGTCACAAGAAATACGAAGCCTTTAATCCACGAGGAAGTTTTCCTTGACAACTTTCTTGCCAAAGAAACTTGCTCGTGTGTAGGGGTCAACAATTTTCCCTTGACACATCGCCATTGACGTGTACAAGTTTTATTTGCCAGTGTGAACGGTCAAATACAGGCGCTCGGAGGGAAGTCTGCTTCGCAAGACCGAGACATCGACGATGTTTTCATCAATCGCTGCCGAAGCGACAGTTTCGTTAAAGGATGAGTGCCCACCTAATGCCTTGCGCGCACCCTCGCGGTAGTGCTGGGCGATACCAGGATTTTTATTTCGATACCGATATATACCGATTACTTGAAAATTGGTATCGGTCGATACCGATACCTATTTCGATACCAAAACAAGTACAAAATTTTCATTTTCAATACCGGAAGTGAGTAATATTAACGCTGGTATCGGTCACTTCAGATACTCTGCACAATTGTGAAAAAGTAGTCTCCAACAAGCTAGGTTTTCCCAACTTATCATATTTTATTTTAAAACTTTAACATTATTAACTCAAAGGCAAAAATAATAAAGAATTTCAACAAGATAAAACTGTTTTTCACTATATTCTCTTCAGTTTGCCGGAATTTCGGTCAGCGGAAAAAAATATAACTACTTTATGTAACCCAAATAAACAGCCCACACTACAGCTCAAACTATACTACCTTTTTATAGTTAACCACTTTTCGGGCCACGAAATTCAACAAGGGAAGCAATCTCTCGATATCTGAGCAATCCTTGCAGTAAATTACTCGATTTATGTTTTTCGTGAGAGAAAAGATGATTTAGTAAGTAGTTATTGTCATATTTTTGATAATATTTGATTACACTCAGAAGGTCGTGGAGTTGTATTTCGAGACAAGTATTCGTCAATCAGCGTTTCTTACAAAACCAAACGAAGGCCAGGCAAGAGATCGTAACTAAACGTAGACACTAAATTAGATGCCATTAATAAGAGCTAGTTAGACTCAAAGTTTTGTTATTTCAATAAGACGCATATTCGTACTGCTGTTAGTTGTTTACAAGTGGTTTACCTGTTGGATTGCATCTCCGATTAGGATTTGTTTTGATTCGGCGCTCTTGTCCTCTGGCGTTTAATTTTCAAATGCAATACTGCAATTTATCGCAGTGTTTTGTTTGTAGTTGTAGGCTCCTTTCCCTTCGAATAGGCTACAGTAACACAAGAGTGAAGACCATCCAAATATTTTTGAGTTCTCAGACAAAGACAAATCATTGTCAATTAATTTCACACGGAGCGTTAAAAGTAATATATTTCTCTTCGACACGTACAGTTAGTTTCCTAGCAAAGCCTATAAGATCCTTTTAATCTTTTATTCCCTATATTCTATGAGCAGACAGACATGCAGAAATACGTCAGAAACGTGGAGCGTGTATACAGCATACAGAAGTGTTTATATGCAGTCTGTAAAGTGCGAAATAATATATATGTACTTGAAAGGCCGTTGTAATCAAAGCCGTTGCGAATGGAACACGCTGACAGATTTGTGGAGTGTCGTTTATAATTATTTTCGACAAATTCAGACATCAGAGTCGGACATCGCTACAAATCGATTCAAACGACTTTTGGAAGCTTATAATATCATCGGCAGAGAACCAAACAATGAGAAACTTAATATGAGAACAAGAGCGCCTAATCAAAACAAATCCTAATCGGAGATGCAATCCAACAGGTAAACCACTTGTAAACAAGTTAACAACTAACAGCAATCTTATTGAAATGACAAAACTTTGAGTCTAGCTAGCTCTTATTAGTAGCATCTAATTTAGTTATGATCTCTTGTCTGGCCTTCGTTTGGTTTTGTAAGAAACGCCGATCAACGAATACTTGTCTCGAAATACAACTCCACGGACCTCTGAGTGTAATCAAATATTATCAAAAATATGACAATAACTACTTACTAAATCATCTTTGCTCTCACGAAAAACATATAAATTGAGTAATTTACTGCAAGCATTGCTCAAATATCGAGGGATTGCTTCACTTGTTGAATTTCGTGGCCCGAAAAATGGCCGCCAGCGCGTACATGACCAAAGTGATCGCGTGCACTCTCATTCACTGATCTCACTCATTGCATTGTGAGCGCGCAAAGCATTAGGTGGACACTAATCTCAAAGCAATCACGTGGTGTATTAACATGCACCACGTGATAAGTCTTGTGCTGACGAAGGGCCTTCGCTCGAAACGTTAAAGGCGGTTTTCCACTAGGCGAAAAATGTGACGCGATGCGACATTTTCTTTTGTCTCGCAAGCTCTCGAGTGGACATTTCTCTCTGACGAATTAATTTCTGGGAAATCGAGCGAATTAGTACATAAATACCCTTAATAAAATAACCTAAAGTCAACTGTTTAAATTTATTTTAATCATCGATGTATGTCAACATTCCTCATATGGAATATGAAATAACAACAATAACTGAAAGAAAACGAAAGCACTTGTACACATATTACCAACTAGCTTACTTATAAAGAAAACTATAAGCTATAAGTTAAGATTGAGTTTATACGTCAATATAAAAGTGTTCTGGAATACATGCAGTTCATCGTCAGTATTTGTAGGCTGGAGGAGGAACTTGAGTTTCAAATTGTGCAGATGGAGCATTTGGTGGAACATCTGGGGCTTGCCATTGCCCTTGGGCTTGGGGCAAATAAGTAGAAGGCGGTGGATAAGGAGAACTCTGGAATTGTGCTGGGTTAGTTTGTAGAGGGACAAATGTTGGACCAGTTGGTTGAGTGACGACTACGCCTCGTTGAGCTCGTCCACGCGATGCTGACGCCACACCGCAACAGCAACAGACGACAATGGCGATGGGAACGACGACAGAAACAAGAGCGGTCACAACAATTACAACAATAAGCCAGGAAGCTAAACCTTCGACCACGTCATCGAAACAACCTGATTTTGTACACACGTTGCCCGAACAGCATTCACCTATTCCATCACAATCGCTGTCCGAGCTACAAGACTCACGGACGCAGCCGCCATCACCACAGATATTTTTTTGGAAGGAACACCTTCGCTTGCAGTAGTATTCGCTCAAACCACAATCAAAGCTGAAAGAGCACCCGGGACAGCCTGATATCACAAGTTGTTCAAACAACATTCACCTTTTAGTCCACCGCAGTCGTTGTTCGAGTGGCAGGCAACCCTATCCAAGGCAGCTGCCAATAAGACAGACACGACTTTGCCCAGAATACCTTTGCTTACAGCAGTACTGGTTCAAACCACAATCCGAGTTAGAATAACACTCATTATTATATATTCAAACTTTATTCTCGTTCGTGATTGGCCAAAACGCCCCCGCTAATTCTCCGTATCTGGAAGCTGACGCGTTATTTCAACTGCTGACGTGATCAGCGTGCAATAATACCTTGTTTTGGATCGAAGTTCGATCCAAAACAAGGTATTATTGCACGCTGTCGAACCCAAGCCCCCAGCGCGGTCGGCAGCTTGCAGCTAAAAATCCCGCCAAAACTAAATATTTTTGAAGAGTAAACAAAATGGCTTGTAACCGGTTTCCATCGTTAAACGAAGAAGAAATTTCGACGTTGCTCTCAGAGAAAGATAGTAAAAGCACGAAGAGTATAGTTTTTGAATATATAATAAAACAATTATTGGATTCGGTTTTCGCATGATATCGAGAATTATCAAGGCCTCGGTTTGTGTTATCCACCTCAGCCTTCGGCTTCGGTGGGTAACACAAACCTTGTCCTTGATAATTCTCGATATCATGCTCAACCTCATTCAATAATTGTTTATTAGCTTCTACTTGAAGTTTCTTTTTGCTCAACAAGAGAGCAACGGACATGAGAACAGCACTGGATATGTTGAACGTAAACATTGTTGACTGTATACATGCAACAACACCCTGCTATGATTCGTGATGTGATAAAACTGCCGACCGTATTTATTTGCATGGCGATAATGAATTTCGTACCTAGAGCGTTCGCCGCGTATGCAAACGAAGGCTATGAGTTAATCCTTATTAAAATACTCATTAATAATTCATGACGAAAACGCAAAAGAAATCAATACCGTAGCAGTGGTTGTAAATCGGATACAGCATCGTCCTGATTTACATAAACTTTATCTTCGATTTTCTCGGCTAAAACAGACCGTATCCCCAAAATAGTTGGTGAACTTGATTACTTAGATGCATTTGTATTTTAAGAAAGATACAGCATTCGCAGCCGAGCTGTATCCGATAGCTAGACCACTTTCATAATAGCCAACACTTTAAATATTCTTTTATGAGCATCTAAATAAGCTTTTTTGACCTCGTTATGAAGGAAAGATCTTTTGAATTGCCGACACACAAACGAGGTTAGAAAGACTGATTAAGATGCACATGCACAGAAGTATATTCAAATTAGTCGCTAATATGAAAGTGGTGTATATTGAAAAGTGTTTTGAATGGTTTACTAAGGGTTGAATGTGATTATAATTAATCAAAGTTAACAAGGAGATTAGTTGCTGGCCAGCGGCTTCATCTTGCTCGTTATGCGCAGATGGGGTGCAGTGTCATGTCATATCACATGATTTGCGCTCTTCACTTGCATTCGCGCCTTGCCTTCGCCTTGTAGAGTTGCTTTCTTCTTGCTTTGCTCGATTGCTTCGTTCGGATTTGGTCGTTTTGGTCAACACCTTTCCAGTGTTCTCCGTTTCCTGAACTGTACAGCACGTGTTTTTCTTCGAATTCGTTTGGAAAATATCACAATAATGTCTCGCCCTCGAACGACGCGTAACAGTTGGGAAAGTCTGCCTACTCCACCATTACCAACCTCTTCAGCCGCCTCCAGTTTGATCACAGCAGTTTCATCAGCTTCAGGCTTAGCTCCGATTAATTATAATAGTCCTTCTCCAGAATTTGTGGCTTCGCTTGTTCAAGCTATGCAAGCGCCTGTTGCGTCGATGGCCAATTCGGCGCTGAGTTCAGCGGGAATTGCTCTCCCGACCGTGACAAATGCTACCAGTTCATTGAGCTCAACAATCGCAACATCACAACTGGCTGCACCCTCGTCTCAGAGCTCGCTCTCGCATCAGGCGAACTCTCTTGTTCCACAAGGATCGGCTCTACCTTGGACTCCAATAAACGCAGGTAATGTGGCACTTCCTCTGTCTCAACCGCCATCTCAAGCTGCTTCACTGACAAGCGTCACTCAAGGTAGGTCAGAACCTATTATAAATGTTCCGTCCTTCATGTCTACACGTATAAACCCATCTTTTGCTGCTTCTGTTTCTGTAAACAATCCGGTGGGTATATCAGCTGCCTTCCTTATTGGAACTCTGGTCAAAGTCCATCTGTTCCCGCCAACATACCTCTGCTACAGCAACCTTTTGTTATTGACCCTGGTTATTCTCCGGTTCCTTATAAAGTGGTTTCACAAATAGTTTGTGGGAAATATGTCAACCTCGAAGATCTTTTACCAGAAAACATCAATACAGGGCAAGAACCAGAGCCAAGTCTGATGTTTGAGGGTCGTTTGGTATTTACCCCCACCCCTAGAAAGCCCAAACGTCAAATCTCTGACATTATTACCTGGCTTGAAGCTTTCACTTCGGGAAACTATTATAAGGGCATCCCAGCAATTGACGTGACAATGGTAAGTCTTGTTTTCTATTTAAATGCCTGGTTGTTTGCCCTGAATATTATGCTTGGAGTCTTATTCATTGGTGAGTTTCAGGGGCGCCGGAAGCTACTTAAGGCGGCCGGGGCAGCCATATAAAAAGGGCACTTTTTCTCAGCATTAATTTTAGCACGTGGTAAATAATGTTTGCCAATCTTTCTCTATAGCATAAAATAACCAAAAAGCATAACGGTATAATATAATGAATGACAATGTATTGAGAAAGAAAATTCAACGACTGAATTGTACATATTGATGCTACATTCCTATTTACCTTTGAGAAAACATGGCAACTATAATGAATCAGAAAACACCCACCAAGTGAAAAAAGTCTGGGCACAACACACCGCTCAACCTCGTTCTTCAGGGCCTTTTTGAAATTGGTATAAGGTGGGAAAAGGTTCTGACATATTGGCTGTTGGATTCGGCATTTTAATTGGTTGATTGCTTATCTTAAACATTCCTCGTGAAACATATTTATGTATAGTTTTGTGCCAGTTATGACCAAATAGCTTCAACGGGACCAACAACGGGACAAATAGGACTGCCATTACAATGAACTTCTCCCACGGGGCTGCCATTACTCCGAGTGATTTTGCATACTAAACTAATTGATAATTTATTACACCCAGGGCTTTTTTCCACCCTCCAAATTTCAAAAACGCCCTGAGGACGAGGTTGGACACAGCTAACCCAAGGCAAAACTAGTTTGCTGCCTCTGCATTGGTCTGCAGTAATAAGTTAGCTTATGAGCCATTTGAGGTATTAATACAAAAGTCATTTAATACAATATATAATACAAATGCGAATTCCTGTAGAAAACATTCCTCTTACGAGAATGGGCAATTGGTTGCCCCCGTGCTGCCCCCGCGCTGTGAGGGCAGGGGGGGGGGCAGCTGCCGCCGCCGCCCCCCGTGGCTCCGGCGCCCCTGGTGAGTTTGTCCCCTTGGCAACACCACGGGTCCAACAACTCCAAGCACTGTCTTGAGCCTGGAGTTGACTGTCTATTGGAGGTTGACCCGTGGCTTGGTTGCCAGGGTTACCTACTTATTTGCTGTTGCTCATTTTGCGCACGAATTGCTGTTTGCTTGCTATTATGGCACCTACCCCAACCTTGTGGTCGACAAGTTAAATGTGATTATAATTAATCAAAGTTAACAAGGAGATTAGTTGCTGGCCAGCGGCTTCATCTTGCTCGTTATGCGCAGATGGGGTGCGGTGTCATGTCATGTCACATGATTTGCGCTCTTCACTTGCATTCGCGCCTTGCCTTCGCCTTGTAGAGTTGCTTTCTCCCACCCACCTCTCCACTGCTGGAAGGCAGGGTTTTTTCTTTGTCCAGGAGATTTTTCTTTCCCGCTTTGGTAAGTTTCATTGCAATTTCCACTGTTTATTCAGTGTGACAGGTGCCGGGGGTTGACCCGTGGCTTGGTTGCCAGGGTTACCTCCTTATTTGCTGTTGCTCATTTTGCGCACGAATTGCTGTTTGCTTGCTATTATGGCACCTACCCCAACCTTGTGGTCGACAAGTTAACTTTAATTAACGCTTAAAGCGCCTATGAAACGAAAATTAAGTCTGTCTTATTTGAAAGAACACTTAAAATGATAGAGTAACATCTTTTGAAGTTTTTCGTTTCCTTGCTTCGTTCTTGAGATATTTCACTGACTTTGTTTGATATGCAAATTAAACATTTTAACGTCACATGTGCATAGTGAGTTGTTGAAAAAAGTTCTGTATCTTTGCTATTAACAAACCAAAATAATTCGAAGGAAGCATCATGTGCGTGTGTTTCGCCCAAGAACACTAAACAGGTACATTTTCAAGTGATTATATTTGACAATAGCAAAGATATATAACGTTTTCCGATAACTCATTATTCACGTGTGACGTCGCAACATGCGACATTCACATCAAACAAACTGAAATATCTCAAGAACGAATTAAGCAAGGAAGCGAAAAAATGCAAAATATGTTACAATGTCAATTTAAGTGTTCTTTCAAATAAGACAAACTTAATTTTCCTTTCATATGGGCACTTTAAGATTCGTGCAGATGTTTTGCGTTCAAAACAAGCACAGTATAATAACGAGACGCCTGATTATATGGGCGTTCACTCGGGCCAGAGGAATTTCTTTGGAAAACTGTTGATTGTCTTCATATGAGTGATAAACGAACTTTATAAACAAAGACACTGAGTAAAAACAAAACCAAACAAAGACAGCTTGCCTTGGTTGGCTGTATAAATCTTGAATAGCTGAGCAGAGGAAATTCCAATTAAGACGTCGATGGACCTCCGTGGTGCGAGTGGCGCATCACAAAAGAACACTGGGTCGACGATTGCACAAGAATGCAGATTTGTGACGCAGAGTATTAGACCTTCTCAGCATGTTTACTTTCTGTAATGACTTATCCAGCGCAACCCGAAAAATATCGGTTCCTTCCATTTGCGAAGCATCTCAATTTTGGTCACCAGATCATCGCAGGCTCTGTGTACAAGATTGTTTGCGAAGATCTCGATATAGCATTTCTCACGCCCAGAAATTAAATAGAGCTCTGTCTATTTCTGGCAGGCGCACACTCAACTTCGTACCCAGGTCCTTTACTCGGCGCTGCTAAGGCGCATGCTCTATTCGGCGTTTTCTGTTTCCGGTGATGGATCTGGGTACGAGATTATCGCCAAATAAGTACAGTTGGCAGTTCTATCACATCACGAGTCATGGCGGTGGTGGTGTCGCGTACAGAAGCAAGCTTAGTCAACAATGTTTATCTTCAACATATCGCTTGCCGTTCTCCTGTCTGTTGCTCTGTTGTTGAGCGAAAAGAAACTTCAAGCAGAAGCTAACGAGTGTAATTCCAACTTGGGTTGTAGCGGTTCCAACAACTATTGCTGTAAGCAAAAGAAAATCTGGCAAAGTAGTGTCTGTCGTTCTGGCGGTTGCGTTGGCCAGTCCTGTAGTTTGAACAGCGATTGTGGTGGAACAGGAGAATGCTGTTTGAACAACGTCTGTACAAAATCTGGTTGTACTGAATGCTCTTCCAACTTGGATTGTAGTTTCAAGAAGTACTGCTGTAAGCAAAGTATTCCTTCCAAAAACATGTCTGTGGTTCTGGAGGCTGCGTTGGTAACCCTTGTAGCTCGGATGGCGATTGTGGTGGACCAGGTGAATGCTGTTCGAACAACGTTTGTACAAAATTGGGTTGTTATAAAATAACTGCTTCGCCCTTTGAATGCTCTTCTAACTTAGATTGTGCAGGTTACAATAAGTACTGCTGTAAACAAAGATATTCCTATGAAACACATGTCTGTGGTGATGGTGGCTGCGTTGGTCAGCCTTGTAGCTCAGACATCGATTGTGGTGGAATAGGTGAATGCTGTAATTCAACCAACTATTGTACAAAATCAGATAATTGTTTGGACGACGCGGTGGCCAAAGCTTTAGCCTCTTGGGTTATTGGTGTTATTGTTGTAAGCGTGCTTGTGGTTGTTGTCATCGCCATCGCCATTATCGCTTGTTGCTGCTGCTGTTGTGGCGTGGCGGCAGCATCGCGTGGACCAGCTTACCGAGGCGTAGTCGTCACTCAACCAACATCTGGCGCACCAGTTATCGCTCTACAGAACAGCCAAACTGTTCAAAATAACTCAGCATAATTTCAGACTTCTCCTTATTCCTCCTGCTTATTTGAATCAAGACCAAAATGTTACCAGCACAATTTGAAACTCAAATTCCGCCTCTAGCCTACAAATAGTGACAATAAACTGCATGTGTTCCAAAACACTTTTATATTGACGTCTAAACTCAATCTTAACTTATAGTTTATACAGTAGTTTTCTTTATAAGTAAGCTAGTTTGTAACATGTGTGTAACAATACTTTCGTTTTCTTTCAGTTAGGCTATTGCTGTTATTTCATATTTAGTATAAGCAATTTTGACATAGCGATGATTAAAATTAATGTTTAAAAAGTTGATTTCTCATTCTCCATTGATATTAAAAGGGTATATATATATATATATATGTATAAATTCGCTCGAATTTGCAGAAATATCTAAATCGTTAGATAAAGCCATAGTGCATGTCGGTTTTGATCGGTAGTTGTAAGACGGCGTGGCCTTTCCATGACGTCTTCCTTTGACGTCAAGGGAATACGACTTGTAATTGTGTAAAACGGTCCAGCTGGCGTTAAGCCTGGTTTCCGTATAGTTGTAATTGTTGTAATTCAGTCGGCGATTGATCGGCGATTGCTTGCGATATTTCACAACAGTCGTGTTTCCATATAGTTGTAATTGTTGTAATTCAAATTGACGATTCGCTCGAACTCAGGACTTCTCAGTTTTTAAAATGCTTAAATGAGCTAAATATGGTATTTAAAAACAAATTGGAAGACTAAAAGTTTGTTTGTAATCACTCTTACAGATATATAAGAATATAGCATGCAGTATTTACAAGTGCAGTAATTTTGCCGCTTCGAGTCTCATGTTTCGTGAACGTTTAAGGACATTTGCGAACGTTGAGTTCGGAGTTTGGCGCTCAAGTCTTCCACTTAGTTAGTCATTTGGTAGACTTCTTTAACAAAATCGAGATTTTTTGAAAGGATTTTGCCGATTTTTGTAATGAATTTCAACAGTCGGCGATCGATCGCCGATTGCATTACAACAATTACAACTCGCGTTTCCTTTAAATCGTACGTAATTGTTGTAAGACTTGATCGGCGACAGTCGGCGACTGAATTACAACAATTACAACTATATATCACGTTCACGTTGACCATCATGTTCTGGTAAGGAAGGTTTGCCAACTAGAAATGCCTCCACACATTATTAACTGGGTTGTTAAAATGTAGATTTCAACGTGTCAAATTGGCGAATAACTATTTTTCTGATTGGGCCTCAGTTCCTGCAGGGGTACCCCAAGGAACTAAACTGGGACCATGGTCATTTATCCTAATGCTTAATGACCTCCAAATCTCTAATTTTGATAACTGGATATACGTTGAATCGTTGATGATACCACGTATCGGAAGTCGTACATCATCGTAGTAACAGTTATATACAATTGGCAGCAAACATTGTTCAAGACTGGTTGAATATAAACAGGTTTCAACTGAACGCTAAAAAATGCAAGGAACTTGTTTTTCAGTTTAAAAAAAATGCTAACATCTTTCCCCCGATTATGTTAGAGTCTGGCCAAGTATAGAACGTGTAAATCACGCAAGAATTTTAGGACTCACATGCAGTCAGCAGTGACCTCCGATGGAATGAACATTCAGAATATTATTAAGAAAGCTAACAAACGTATATATACTTCATAATTCAATTGAAACGCGCGCATGTTCCTATCAACGCCATCATTAGCTTTTATTGCACGTGCGTTCGTCCGATTCTAGAATATAGTTGTGAAGTATTCCATTTCTCGTTACCAAAATATCTGAGTGATAACATTGAACGATTTCAAAAGCGTATATTATCAATTATTCTTCCTGGAAAATCCTACTCTGAAAGATTATCAATTACAAACCTGGATAGCCTTCATCACCGTCGATATCATCTGACCAAGAAAACTTTTAACAGTATAGTGGAAAATCGAGATCACAAATTATAGGATATGATATTCTTCCTAACGTTAATTCACCTATTTATTCACTAAGGAACCAAAGAGATTTTATTATTCCCAAGTGTAAAACAAATAGATTCAATCATTTTACCTGCATGTGCATCAGATTTTTAAATTCCTTGTAAACGTTATTTAGCTATTTAAGGTAGTCTGTAGTTTATTTTATTTTAGTTAGTTTTAAAAAATTTTTGATATGAAATTTTGATATATCTGTACACGTAATTCAGCTTTTAGCTGCAAGGTGTTCTTCTATTAAACGTATCTATCTATCTATATGGAAACCAGGCTTTAGAGTAAAAAGATAAAGTTATCCCCCACAGCAACAAAGCGAATGAAAGGCTGTAAAGCGCTCTCATTTCGTCAGAATTTATGCCACAAAAATAAAATAGATATCGTGAAAGCTATCACTAATTTGTAGAATACAATGGTGTCTTTGGTTTTGCGATATATAAACACAAACAGTTAATAGTTGTGATTTTTTTAATTAAAACCAGAGGGCTTCATTCGGGGCGATTTAAGAACAAAGCGTTTCATTTTATTCAAAAAAAATTTTCGCATTTCGATTCCGAGATAAATGTACAGCAAAACTGTGTCAGCGTTTTTATATTTATTGCCTGGTCTTATTTTGTCCGAATGTTGGTCGAAAAACAGCATTTTTTACTTTGGTCGTCAATAAAATCGGTAATACTCGACATATCAAAAAACGTTGACACCGTTTTGCTGGAAATTTATCTCGCAATCAAAGTAAAAAAAAAGATTTTGAACAAAATACTGTTTTTACTCGAGTCGCCCCGAGTGAAGCCCTCTGGTTTTAATTAAAAAATTCACAACTATTAACGGTTTGTGACAGTGTGTTTATCGCAAAACCAAAGACAGCATTGTATTCTACAAATTTATAGCTTTCTAACGATATCTATTTTATTTTTGTGGCACAAATTCTGACGGATTGAGAGCGCTTTACAGCGGAAATGACCCTACTTGCATGAAATGTGCAACACTTTTCCGGCTTTCTCTTGGCTACATATTGTTTCTTATTCAACATTGCGTATAGCATATCGACGAGCGTTACCATATGAAGAGAGCTTTACACGAGTTATGTGTTCAGACAAGAACCGAGATATCTAGAGTTAATAATCGAATATGGATTTACGTCTTGCCCACATGTCGATTTCGGTTCAAGTGCAGGCCTCGAATTATACTTTTTGCATCCAAAGGCAAACAGGTCCTCCGATAATGAGTTTCCACGAGGCCATCCAAGGACATTTTTCTCTCTGCTAGGACAAAACTGTTAACACCTTAAATTATCCTATTATTCCTATACAGTCAGGAAATGCGTAAATCCGTGTTAAAGAGTGACTAACATTCACATGATATTATGTCATTTACGTGCTATAGCCTATAGTATTAGTTAGTAGTGACTGGTATATAGATATAGGACTAATAAGAGACTCAAACAGTCAGAGTTTTGTAACAGTGCCATCTTCATCATCGACATCATAGCCAAGCCAATCATAATTCCATTTTTTTACAGTTTTTATACGAGCAGTCCATCCCAGTTTCTGCTCTGAACTACCACTAGAATGGCTACTTTGGTTAGGTTCAGCAGTAGGACGTTTCTCGGCACTGTCTTCTTCGCTTGGACATGCAGATCGCTTCACTCCGACACTGTAGAACAATGTCCTCTGCATACATGTACTTTAATGTCAATGCACAATCATGGCCGCCAGTGTTTGAACACGTGGTTAGCACAGTTGTGCCTGCATTTCCGGGCTGAATTCCCGGGCTGATCCCGCAATGGCCGCCAAAACATTTACACGCTGATCATTCAGTCATTGGCTGGGATATTCTATTGCCGAACATTTTCTTACGATCATACGATCGATCGATTGATCGGGAAAATTTAAAAACTCAAAACTCCATTGGTAGACAAAAGTGTCCTACATATTATGGCGGAAAAATCCCTATCGGCGGCCATATGACGATTATCTGAGGACATGTCCTCGATGTCCTCGATGAAATTCAAGGCCTGTTCAAGTGGCAAAGGAAGTTGCACTTATAGATTTATTCGCCATAGTCCGTGGAATATTAAATTATTCCAGTGACAGCCAGTGGGCAATGAATACGTGAATACAAACTCAGTCACAAGACATACGAAACCTTAAAGTGCCCATGAAACGAAAATTAAGTTTGTCTTATTTGAAAGAACACTTACATCTTTTGAAGTTTTTCGTTTCCTTGCTTTGTTCTTGAGATATTTTAGTTTGTTTGACATGCAAATTAAACATTTTGACGTCGTAGGTGCATAATGAGCTATAGGACCAAATTAATTTGAAGGAAGCATGCGGATGTGTTTCGCCCATAACACTAAACATGTAGATCTTCAAGTGATTATTATATTTGATAATAGCAAAGATATATAACTTTTTCGATATATAACTCATCACGCACGTGTGACGTCAAAATATTTCATTTGCGTATCAAACAAACTAAAATATATCAAAAACAAAGCAAGGAAACGAAAAACTGCAAAAGATGTTACTCTATCATTTGAAGTGTTCTTTCAAATAACACAAACTTAATTTTCGTTTCATAGATACTTCCATAAGTACCAAATGTGTTCGTTTGGCACCGTTCATTGTTCAGCGAGGCCACGTGTCGATTTCGGTTTAAGTGACAAAGGAAGTTGCACTTATAGATTCATTCGCCATGGTCGGTGGAATATTCAATGATTCCAGTGACAGTCGGTGAGCAATGAACGTGAATACGAACTCAGTTCAGTTGATAGACAGATAAGTGTTCTCTCCTCCGCAGAGGCTTCTTGAGCTTTTTTGAGCTCTCTTCAGTATATAGAGGTTTATTAATATTGCAGCCTTTGCAGGGGTTTAGTAGACTATAAGAGCATAGAGTAATGGTAGTGTAATGGGCAATAAGGAAAACCGCTGAAATTCGGAACGCGGGCGAGGGGAGCGGAGGGAGGAGTTCTCTCCGCTCCCCTCGCCCGCGTTCCGAATTTCAGCAGTTTTCCTTATTGTCCATTACACGTACCGCATTACTCTATGCTCTATAGTCTATAAACCCCTGCAATATTAAATTAAGAACTCAAAAAAGCTCAAGAAGCCTCTGCGGAGGAGAGAGAGATAAGTGACGAGGAGGTTATTATTAATCCACTTGACTTTCGTTTTCTCACAATATTTCCCGGGGGGAGCGCTCGAAGGAAGTTGCTTCGCAGGCTATGTCATATCATGTACTACACAATCCAGTAGGGTGAGACTCATCGACGATTTTTTCATCGCTTCCGAAGCGATAGTTTCGTTAACCGCAGATATATATCAAAGCAATCACGTGGTGTATTCACATGTACCACGTTATAAACATCCGATCGTAATAAGCTGCCACGTGTACATAAGAATACACCACCTGATTGCTTTGAAATTGATCTGCGTGGATCACGAAACTGTCGCTTCGGAAGCGATGAATAAATCGTCGATGTCTCGCTCTACGATATGTGCGAAATACCCTGCATCAAATAACTACCAAGTTGAAAGTATTTTGTTCATTGTGGCATATTCTAACTTCGGCTGAACTGAAGTGATATCTAGAAATGCTTGACTTTGAAGTTTAGCAAGTTCGTCATGAACCATTTGATTTGGCTACTTTGTTGCTAGTAGCCAATCAAATGCCTAAGTTCAAAACACTTCCGTCAACAGCAACCTGAATTACCGTAACCAGCAATTTGTTTTCCCCAGAAACTGGTTACGAAGATTATCGCCAAATAAGATACAGTTTGATCGTTAGAAGGAAGCTAGTCAACAATGCTTAATAGGTTCAATATATCCCTCGCTGTTCTTTTGTCTGTTGCTCTCTTGTTGAGCGAAAAGAAACTACAAGTAGAAGCTGACGCGTGTTATTCCAACTCGATTGTTATTACTAGTTGTTATTACAACTACTACTGCTGTAAGCAAAGGTATTCCTGGCAAAGCCATGTCTGCCGTTATGGGGGCTGCGTTGGTGAGTCTTGTAACTTGGATAGCGATTGTGGTGGCGGAACAGGTGAATGCTGTTTGAACAACGTTTGTACAAAATATGGTTGTACCGACTGCTCTTCCAACTTGGATTGCGGTTTGAATGAGTACTGCTGTAAGCAAAGATATTACTACCAAAAACATGTCTGTGGTTATGGCGGCTGCGTTAGGGGCCGTCGACAAATAGATTTCGTCCCCAATCGCGGACTTGTTCCGCGATTGTGTTGACCCCCTCCCCCCCCCCTATCATCACGGACCAGTAGACATATGAGTCCAGTGGACTGTCATTTTGACCATGAGTCTAGACACATAGCATAGTATGAATATTAAGAAAGAATATTTTAATATAAATATACTTTATTGTCAACGCACCAGAGGGCAAATGCTATTAAAGTAAAACAGCTAGAGTTCAGCTACGAAAAAGTGAAGTTTTATATAAAATATTAATCAAATTCAATATATAAACCCCCCTAGCGTGTTGTGGTATCCTAAAAACTGTTAAAAAATTAAAGAAATACCTGAAAAAACGGCGAAACTGAACGTAAATCTATGAAATTGCGACCGCGATCAACTGCGCCAGCGGCGGCATTATTAAATCTCGTTTCTCGATCGTATTGGAATCGGAACCACCCGGAATATGTTAAAGCAACAAATTTTATAAAACATATACAGCTGAATACAGCTGGATAATATTATTAAATTCCCTGATACTGTGCAAGATCTTTTTCACAAACACTAATTCAGATTTCGTCCTAATTTTTCTTGTTATCGCGGATTCAAGGCTACCCCCCTCCCCCCCATCGCGGAACAAGTCCGCGATTGGGGACGAAATCTATTTGTCGACGGCCCCTTAGCCAGTCTTGTAGTTCGAATAGCGATTGTGGGGCACTTTCTCGATATATGAACAACCGAAATAGGGCGTGGTTTATTGGGAGCGTTCCCTATGCTTCCCTAATCAGTCCTAGCGATCCTTAGCAGGCCTTAGACGGCCTTAGACGGCCTTAGACGGCCTTAGCAGGCCTTAGCAGGCCTTAGACGGCCTTAGCAGGCCTTAGCAGGCCTTAGCAGGCCTTAGACGGCCTTAGCAGGCCTTAGACGGCCTTAGCAGGCCTTAGCAGGCCTTAGCAGGCCTTAGACGGCCTTAGACGGCCTTAGCAGGCCTTAGACGGCCTTAGACGGCCTTAGCAGGCCTTAGACGGCCTTAGTAGGCCTTAGCCGGCCTTAGCCGGCCTTAGACGGCCTTAGCAGGCCTTAGACGGCCTTAGCAGGCCTTAGACGGCCTTAGACGGCCTTAGACGGCCTTAGCAGGCCTTAGACGGCCTTAGCAGGCATTAGCAGGCATTAGCAGGCTTTAGACGGCCTTAGCAGGCCTTAGCAGGCCTTAGCAGGCCTAAGACGGCCTTAGACGGCCTTAGACGGCCTTAGCAGGCCTTAGCCGGCCTTAGCAGGCCTTAGCAGGCCTTAGATGGCCTTAGCAGGCCTTGGACGGCCTTAGCAGGCCTTAGACGGCCTCAGCAGGCCTTAGACGGCCTTAGACGGCCTTAGCAGGCCTTAGACGGCCTTAGACGGCCTTAGACGGCCTTAGCAGGCCTTAGACGGCCTTAGACGGCCTTAGACGGCCTTAGCAGGCCTTAGACGGCCTTAGACGGCCTTAGACGGCCTTAGCAGGCCTTAGCATGCAGGCCTTAGACGGCCTTAGACGGCCTTAGCAGGCCTTAGCAGGCCTTAGCAGGCCTTAGCAGGCCTTAGACGGCCTTAGACGGCCTTAGACGGCCTTAGCAGGCCAGACGGCCTTAGCAGGCCTTAGACGGCCTCAGCAGGCCTTAGACGGCCTTAGACGGCCTTAGACGGCCTTAGGCGGCCTTAGGCGGCCTTAGACGGCCTTAGGCGGCCTTAGCAGGCCTTAGACGGCCTTAGACGGCCTTAGCAGGCCTTAGACGGCCTTAGACGGCCTTAGCAGGCATTAGCAGGCCTTAGCAGGCCTTAGCAGGCCTTAGCAGGCCTTAGCAGGCCTAAGACGGCCTTAGACGGCCTTAGACGGCCTTAGACGGCCTTAGACGGCCTTAGACGGCCTTAGCAGGCCTTAGCAGGCCTTAGACGGCCTTAGCAGGCCTTAGACGGCCTTAGCAGGCCTTAGACGGCCTTAGACGGCCTTAGCAGGCCATAGACGGCCTTAGCAGGCCTTAGACGGCCTTAGACGGCCTTAGACGGCCTTAGCAGGCCTTAGACGGCCTTAGACGGCCTTAGACGGCCTTAGACGGCCTTAGAAGTACTCAGATGGCCTTAGCAAGCTTTAAACGGTCTTTGCAGGCATTATTTAATAGTTGAGTCGGTTTCCTTTGTAAACTTAAATTTTATCTGCTGAATAGAGAGTCATCTAACGAATAGTGCTATTTTGCAACTTAAATTTAAGTTCACTTGTTCAAAGCATAGATGACACTGTTATATGTTTAAGACTTATCCGCCGGATAAGCTGTCTGGGCTTCGTACAACCGGGACCAACTATAATTAAGCAAATTATATATCCGGCATATACCCTCATTCCTTATAACTTAGTTAGGTCTTAACCTTCTATTTATTGAAGGTTTTTAGTGGTTTAAGAGAGAAACCATATATATCTAGTCTTACCTGTCTACAGTATGGAAATGAACTTACGTTCGTTGGCAACGCTTACAGTGCACCTTTAGACAGAAGCTGGGTATTTTAGTGACAGAGTGTTGATGGAATTTTTTAAAACCATTATATATACTTTGTCTCCTCCTGTATGGAATTAGACTGAACGGACAAAGTGTTGGGCTTGCACGCATTTGTCCTTTTCAAAAGAATTCTACATTTTTTTGTATGCGTGCACCTTTTTTTGAAAACACAATATCTGGTTATCGATTTTTCTAAGTGGTTGTTGCGCGCCAATGCCAGGTAAGACTCCCACCACTGTCTTTTATTGGATGGTGCGTAAGTGTGTAACTCAGTGATCACACTGTGAAAACGTCACTGTGTGGTCACTGTGTGAAAGAATCACGGAGTGACCACACAGAGAAATAGTTACAGTGTGGACACTGCGTGAAAAATGGTGAACACTCTGTGACCACTGAGTGAATAACTCAGTGATCACACTGTGAAAACTTCACTGTGTGGTCACTGTGTGAAAAAGTAGCGACACACCGTGTGTTAACACTGTGCCCACAGTGAGAACACAGAGACAAGGCTGTGAACACACGGTGTACACTGTGTTTTTTTCGTAAGGGAAGACGTTCTCAGACCTGCTAAGGCCGTCTGAGTACTTCTAAGGCTTGCTAAGGCTTGCTAAGGCCGTTTAAGGCCGTCTAAGGCCTTCTAAGGCCTTCTAAGGCCTTCTAAGGCCGTCTAAGGCCTGCTAAGGCCGTCTGAGTACTTCTAAGGCCTGCTAAGGCCGTCTAAGGACTTATAAGGCCGGCTAAGGCCTGCTAAGGCCGGCTAAGGCCTGTAAAGGCCTGCTAAGGCCAGCTAAGGCCTGCTAAGGCCTGCTAAGGCCTGCTAAGGCCTGCTAAGGCCGTCTAAGGACTGGTAAGGCCGTCTAAGGCCGGCTAAGGCCGTCTAAGGCCGGCTAAGGCCGTCTAAGGCCGGCTAAGGCCTGCTAAGGCCGGCTAAGGCCGTCTAAGGACTGCTAAGGCCTGCTAAGGCCGTCTAAGGACTGCTAAGGCCGTTTAAGGACTGCTAAGGCCGTCTAAGGCGTGCTAAGGCCGTCTAAGGCCTGCTAAGGCGGTCTAAGGCCGTCTAAGGCCTGCTAAGGCCGGCTAAGGCTGGCTAAGGCCGGCTAAAGCCGGCTAAGGCCTGCTAAGGCCAGCTAAGGCCTGCTAAGGCCGTCTAAGGACTGCTAAGGCCGTTGAAGGCCTTCTAAGGCCGGCTAAGGCCGGCTAAGGCCTGCTAAGGCCGTCTAAGGACTGCTAAGGCCGTCTAAGGACTGCTAAGGCCGTCTAAGGCCTGCTAAGGCCTGCTAAGGCCGTGTAAGGCCGTGTAAGGCCGTGTAAGGCCTGCTAAGGCCGTCTAAGGCCGTCTAAGGCCGTCTAAGGCCTGCTAAGACCGTCTATAAGGTCGTCTAAGGCCTGCTAAGACCGTCTAAGGCCGTCTAAGGCCGTCTAAGGCCGGCTAAGGCCGGCTAAGGCCTGCTAAAGCCGGCTAATGCCTGCTAAGGCCAGCTACGGCCTGCTAAGGCCGTCTAAGGCCGTCTAAGGCCTGCTAAGGCCGTCTAAGGCCTGCTAAGGCCTGCTAAGGCCGTCTAAGGCCGTCTAAGGCCTGCTAAGGCCGTGTAAGGCCGTGTAAGGCCGTGTAAGGCCTGCTAAGACCGTCTATAAGGCCGTCTAAGGCCTGCTAAGACCGTCTAAGGCCGTCTAAGGCCTGCTAAGACCTGCTAAGGCCGTCTAAGGCCGTCTAAGGCCTGCTAAGGCCTGCTAAGGCCGTCTAAGGCCGTCTAAGGCCTGCTAAGGCCGTCTAAGGCCGTCTAAGGCCTGCTAAGGCCGTCTAAGGCCGTCTAAGGCCGTCTAAGACCGTGTAAGGCCGTCTAAGGACTGCTAAGGATCGCTAGGACTGATTAGGGAAGCATAGGGAACGCTCCCAATAAACCACGCCCTATTTCGGTTGTTCATATATCGAGAAAGTGCCGATTGTGGTGGACCAGGTGAATGCTGTTTGAACAACGTTTGCACAAAATCTGGTTGTTTGGCCAAAGCTTTAGCCGTCTGGGTTGTTCCTGTTATTGTTGTAAGCGTATTTGTTGCTGTTCTCATCCCCATCGCCATTATCGTCTGTTGCTGTTGCGACGTGGCATCGCGAAGTGAAGGAGGCCTAGTCATCACTCGACCAAGTGATCCAAAGTATGTCGCTCTACAGGACACCGAAACTGTTGAAAATATCCAGCACAATTCCAGAGTTCTCCTAGGCCTTATCCGCCCCATGCGTATTTGAATCAAGGCCAAAATGTTCCAGTTTGAAACTCAAGTTCCGCCTCCAGCCTATCCAAATACTGACGATGAACTGCATGTCAATGGCTTACAAGAATTAATAAAAAGCAATTTAAATTTGAGCGGAAAATGGCTATCATCCGGCGGAGAGGCAAAAGAATTTATTCATCGCGACTTTCTATTGAAATGGCAAGGAAAATCAAAGCTACGATTAATCGTAGTGAAAGATAATCAAGAAAACTACCTTTCTAATAATCTAAAACGCTATGGTAACGTGAAAGACGATGAAATTACCACTATTGACAACGAGGCGAGCGAGGATGAAGGAGTTAAGCACGTGGCCGTGGCTGATGGTAATGAAGAGAAAAATAACGCATCATGCGTTAATAAAGACCACTATCAGGTACAACTGGAAAAAATATTAACACTGGTATCTGAAATGAAAGAACAACACGAGAAAGAAAGGCAAGATACAAATACACGAGCGGAAAAATACGAGGCCAATAATAAAGCATTGATCGAAGAACAAACAAAGATGGCGGCCGAAATACAGTCATTGAAATTAACCGTAGAGGCACTCGAAAATGAAAACAACAACATAAAAACCGTCTTGGATATCAAGCAAGAAGAGTGGCTTAAAGCTCAGACCAGAAAAGGCTCAAATTGGAAAAGGGATTTACCAAAACCTACAGCTACAGTCCCTGTTCAAAACAGATTCACAGGACTGGAAATCGAAGACAGCCAATTCACAAGCTTTCCAGAGATTGTAGAACTTGATGAACAAGCAGAGCAGCCGAGTCGCATGAACGAATTTATTCCTTCAAACCATAATAATCTAATAGTAAACAACCCTGGAAAACCAACCAAGACACCAGCCAAAGCCAAGACACCAGCCAAAGCCAAGACACCAGCCAAAGCCAACCCATACACAGCCAAACAAAGAGAGAAAATTACCCTTGTAATAGGCGACTCTATGGTCAAACACATAGATAACAAGAAGATTGAACGGGCTGCTGGAAATAAATCAGTCTGTCACTCATACAGTGGAGCCAAAGTGAAGCAGATAAAAGAGAAATTCATAAGTGAAAGTGATGGGCAATATGAGTATGACAGTGTGATCCTTCATGTTGGGACCAATGACTTGGTCTATTCTGATGCAGAATATGTGGCAAAGGATATGGATGAGCTCATCAATAAGGTGAAAACCCACACAAAGAAGATTGCTGTCTCCAGTGTTGTCCAAAGGTATGATGGTAGGGTCCACTCAGGTAAAATAAACAATTTTAATATTTTATTAGAAAAGTTATGCCTGGAGCATAAAGTTACTTTTATAAATAATAACGACATAACTGAGTCTCTACTTAATGGCTCAAAACTGCATCTAAATCGATTAGGTGATAAAGCACTTGGTAGTGCTTTTTGTTCATATGTAAAATTGCATAAAGTTAGAACCACAGGTTCTATACAGAATTCTCCAAATGGTAGAAATAACCATTTTTTACCCAAAGTTCATGGTCATTGGAACACAGAATGGATAATGTATCTGAACTATGTCAAACAAATGATGAACTGATACCTAATATAAATAATGATAATGTTAACGATGTTAATAATACGAGTAGCGATTTTTACACTTCCCTGAATTCAATCCCTAAAGAAAGAGGTTTTAAGATGGCTTTTCTTAACATTGTCAGTTTAACTAAGAAATTGGATGAAATGAGATTTTCAATGCAAAACAAACATATTGATTTAATAGGTCTTAGTGAAACCAGACTAAATGAAATTAAAACTGATAATATGATCAACCTGGATGGTTATGACATTGTCAGAAATGACCGTACAAGAAATGGGGGTGGTGTTTGTATTTACCTGCGTAGCTCCATTAATTATATTATTAGGTCAAATCTAATTCCTCCTGAATTAGAGGCTGTTTGCGTGGAAATTATTAAACCACATAGCCGGCCATTTCTTGTCACAACAGTTTACAGACCACCAAATACACCACCTGAATTTTTTGATAAATTTGAAAATTTAATCCAAGCTATGGATGATGAAAACAAGGAGATATATATTCTTGGTGATTTAAACTGTGATATGTTAAAAACAGTGTCTGATGCACCAACCAAAAAATTAAAAACATTACTTGAAGTATACCAGTTATCTCAATTGATTGATGAACCTACTCGAGTAACCATGACAACATCTACTCTCATTGACCATATAATTACAAATAAACCAGAAAAAATCTCTGATTCTGGTGTTATCCATACGGGAATCAGCGACCATAGTTTGGTGTTTGGAATTCGGAAAATATATGTTACTCAAAAGAAACAAGAAAATATAGTTGAGATTAGGAACATGAAAAATTTTGATAATCAAAAATTCATTGATGGATTACTAAATCAACATTGGAAATATGTTTACTTTTACGGCGATGATCCAGATACTATGTGGGAAATCTGGAAACAATTATTCTTTGAAATTTTAGATAAGCATGCACCACTTCAACAAAAAAAAGTAAAATCAAAAAAACTCCCCTGGGTTACAAGCAATGTTAAAATGCTTATAAATACAAGGGATAAATTAAAAAGAAAAGCCATTATTACAGGCCTTGAAATGGATTGGATAAATTATAAAAATGCCAGAAATAAAGCAAATATAGAATTAAGAAATGCTAAAAAAGAGTATTATTCCAAGCGAATTGCTGGTCAAAAGTTCAATCCTAAAGAGGCTTGGAAAACAATAAATAGCTTACTAGGCCGGAAAAATAAACCAACAATAGTAAATGAACTTACTATAAATGGAAATAAACTGACAAATACTAAAGACATTGCAGACGGCTTTAACAATTTCTTTACTGATATAGGCCCTGATTTAGCTAGCAAAATTAATACTTCAAATCACAACTTTCAGGACTATATTAAGAGTTCGGAGTCAGAATTCAGTGCATTCAAGCCAATAACAACTGACAAACTTTATCAACTACTTCATGGCCTTTGCAGTGCTAAAGCTACTGGCATTGATAAAATTTCAAATAAAATTCTCAAGATTGCAGCACCAATCATCTCAGATTCATTAACATTCATCTTTAATCAGGCTATTACACTATGTTCTTTTCCAAATGAATGGAAAATAGCTAGAGTAACACCGCTTTATAAAAATGGCCATCGGAACTTGCCTGGGAACTACAGGCCAATCTCAGTTTTGCCAGCCATAAGTAAAATTATGGAACGCATTCTCTATAATCAATTATATGACTACTTGACAGAAAATGAGCTGCTTTCTGAACATCAGTTTGGTTTTCGTAAGTTTCATTCTACTTCAACTGCATTACTAGACTGTACAAACAGCTGGTATATAAATATGGACAAAAAATTGTTTAATTTAGTAGTATTCATAGACCTAAAAAAGGCTTTTGATACAGTTGATCACCAAATTTTGCTAAAAAAATTAGAGCTATATGGAATCAAAGGGAAAGCACTTTCCCTATTGAAATCTTATTTAGAAGAACGTAGCCAAAAATGTCAAATTAATGGCATTGTTTCATCATGGCGAAAAATTAAATGTGGTGTTCCCCAGGGTTCGATCTTGGGGCCACTATTCTTTTTATTATACATAAACGATTTAGCTGAATGCCTAAATGAAACTAAACCACGATTATTTGCTGATGACACAAACTTAACAGCCTCTGGTGAGACAATAAATGATGTCGAGATTGCAATGAATTCTGACTTAGAGAATCTAAGGAAATGGTTAATAGCTAACAAACTTAGTCTGAACGTAGCAAAAACTGAATTTATGTTAATTGGCTCAAAACAAATGATAAGCAATGCCTCACAACCAAATGTCAGTATAGAAAATAACTCGATTAAACAAGTGTTTGAAAGCAAAGCGCTAGGAGTGACTGTTGACCAGCATTTGTTATGGAAAAGTAATACTGGGCATATCTGTAAGAAAATCACATCAGGGTTAGGTGCTCTCCGACATGTAAGAGAATTTGTTGACAAAGACACTCTTCTTGCCATCTACAATGCCCTTGTTCAACCATATTTCAACTATTGTTGTGAAGTATGGGATGTATTTGGTGCGACTCAATCAACGCGTTTACAGAAGCTCCATAACAGAGCAGCTAGAATTATAGGAAATATGAGCAATGACGTAGACCACAAAATTGCATTAAATGCACTAGGGTGGCAGCCTCTTCAAATGCAAAGAAAAAAATCAAAAGCTAAAATCATGTTCAAAGTTTTAAATAACATGGGACCAAAGAGTCTAACAAAATATTTTACTTATAAGAAAGAAAAATCAGATTACAATCTTCGGAATACTTCAAATGCAGTTTGTTTGCCAAAACCACGTACGAATAACATGAAAAAGAGTTTCATATATGATGGGGCATCTATATGGAACTCTTTGCCCACAGAAATTAGAGAGAGCAAGACCCTGTCATACTTCAAACATAAAATCGCTACTCATACCTTTGAATAAGTTTTATGTAAATATAATGACCATGTAAATATTGACACTTCTAAATAACCTTGACATTTAGTTTTTACTATATATATATTATATAGTATATAAATTATCTTGCTCATTACTTAATGTGCACTCCACTGACCTATATATAACTGTGAATGTTTAAAACTGTTATATGTAGGTTAGTGATGCACACCTGTTACTTAGTATAAGCTTACTTATCTATTAGCTGGCCCGATAGCGGTCATTTTGAACTGTTCTTATCGGGAATGTACCCTACCGCCAGTTTGGAAGAAGGCGGACGTAGTTCCAATACCGAAAGAAAAGCCCATCCAGGATATCAATCGTCAGTTACGCCCTATTTCACTTACACCTATTCTATCGAAACTCGCAGAAGAATTTGTTGTAATGATTTATGTGAAGCCAGCAGTGATGGAATTGATCGATAGTAAACAATTTGGGACGGTGCCGGATAGTTGTACGACATATGCTCTTATAAGCATGCTACACACTTGGAATAAGGATACGGATGGCAACGGTTCAACAACTCGAGTTATGACGTTTGACTTCCGTAAAGCGTTTGACTTAATAGACCATAATATTTTATCGGAGAAGTTAACAAAGTATAACATACCGAGGTCTGTTATGCTTTGGATCTTAGACTTTCTGACTGACCGAGAACAGAGGGTAAAACTCAGCCAAGATTGCCATTCCGAATGGGGCAAGGTCCCAGCCGGCGTCCCTCAAGGCACAAAGCTCGGCCCGTGGTTATTTTGTATTATGATTAATGATCTAAGTGTTAAGGACGTTAATGATTTATGGAAATATGTTGACGACTCATCCTTGTCGGAATCAGTTTGTAGCGATGGCTCAAGTAACTTACAAAAGTACGTAGATGAATTTAACCAGAAATCAACAGCCGATGGCTTTCAGTTAAACGAATCAAAATGCAAAGAGTTTTGTATAAGCTTTGCACCATCCACACGTGAGTTCCAGCCAATTACTATTAATGGGAAAATTGTCGAACGTGTAACATCGGTAAAATTGCTGGGTCTAACCATCTCAAATAACCTGAAGTGGAATAGTCATATTTCACGCGTTTGTAAAAAGGTCGCACCTCGTCTATATTTTTTAAGACAATTAAAACGAGCGAAATTACCAGCTAACGACCTAATCCTTTTCTACTCCACCTGTATTCGACCAGTCATCGAGTATGCGTGCCAAGCATTTCACGACTCATTACCCAAATATCTGTCTGATGATCTTGAAAGACTTCAGAAACGAGCTTTTCGAATAATATTCCCAGATCAACACTACAAAGAAGCATTGAGGAACACGAACACCCCATCACTTTACGATAGAAGACAGGAATTAACAACAAAACTTTTTAAGGACATAGTCAATAACCCTGAGCACAAATTAACGGATTTGTTACCGCCATTAAATAATGACAATAGCCACTTTTTGCGTAAAAATAGGAAATTTAACGTGCCACTTCATAAAACGAACAGATTTAGGAACAGTTTTATCACTTATAACTCTAATAAGTTCTCTGAATAACTTAGAAACTGTTTTTGCCATGAATATGCTGGTTTTTAACCTAATTTAAATTATAGCACTAGAGAGTGTTTTAGTAACAAATTATAAGTCTGCACATATGTGTAAGTGAATGTGTATTTTCAAGAATTTTAGTCTAATCTTATTCATTTTCTTAAACAAAATACTTGTAAAAATTAGTTTATCTTTCTTAATATCTTTGTAAACCTAACATATTTCAGCAGTAGAATTAGATATATTCTGGAGCTGTAAGTTTAGTGTTAAATAAACTATCAAACCAATTAAACTATCAAACTAATAGTTAGTTATACTCAGTATAACTTAGTTATACTCAGTATAACATAAATTATCTGTTCTTTACTTAGTGTGCACTCCACTGATCTATATATAGCGGTGAATCGTCTGTTTGAAACTTTTATGTGTGGGTCAGTGGAGCACACCCACTACTTACTTTGTACTATAGCTTATAAATTTGTTCTTTACTTATTGTGCACTCCACTGACCTATATATGACCGTTGTACAACCGTTACATGTGAGTGGTTGGCTGTGTAGCTGTTATATGTGGGTCAGTGGTACACGCCCATCGTGGAAATCAGCTTTTGTTGACGTTGTAAGCGTGTTTAAATAAAGTTATCTACTACTACTGTTCTAGGACACTTTTATATTGATGTATATAGACTAAATCTTAACTTATAGTTTTCTTTATAAATAACTAGTTGGCAACATGTCTAATACTTTTGTTTTCTTTCAGTTGTTGCTGTTATTTCATATTCCATATGAGCAATGTTGACATACAAGGTGTTAACCCGGGCTTTAATATCCGACTACGTCAACTATGCCTTTGGTCTATACAGAGGCGCGGCGCATTTCTTACACCAAACTGGCCAGTACACCATTTCTTCTAAGGTATTGATATACAACATCCTAAACCAACTTAGCCTGCGTGCAGACGCTTTTAACGCCTACATACACCTTATACTTACCCATGTGGATGGTAAGGTGCAGACGGGGGAGTCAGGGGTCACCGGTTTACCATGAGCTTGTCATTACTTGGATTCAGGTCAGCAGTCCATGTTGTGATCTCCAGTCTTGATCTGACCACCACCGTCTGCACCTCTCACACTGATTTATCAGTGGAAATTATAGCCTGAATTGTCCGTAGGGAGGGATGGTGGGTAATTTAAGATTTTCCTTGCGACTCGTTACTGATAGACTGCTATCAACCTGATGTGCCGCTAAACGTGCAATGACTGAGCTCATGTGGCTCCGCATCATAGGTACTGATGTACTCTCTCCCAGGCCCTGCGCGGTTCCTTTGTCGTTAACCTTGGTTATGTCATAACCTCATTTAATCACCGGAAATACAAGCGTCTACACGCAAGGCTAAAACCAACTAGACATAAAGCTTTATGAGTGACTGTGATCATTCGATTTTGTTGGTAGTCTATAATGAATATATTCATCAATATCATTCACTTGAAATGTTACCGTTAGATCTTAACGGCCACAGCAAGTGAACGTACGTATAGTCACTGTTTAAGAAAAAGAAATTGAGAAATTATTGTGTTGGTCAACGCCATGTTAATCGCTCTTTTATATGTAACGTGTATATGCAGTGATTCATTCTATTGTTTAGATTCTTGTAAGTAGTAGCTACTTTCGAATAGTTTCGTCCACAAGATTCTTGACTAGTACTTAATGAATGGACACGATAAGAAATGAATATACAGAAAAACATCTTTCTGGAGGAGATATACCATTTTAATACGTATCATATAAAACTATGCGTCAGTGTTTATCTGACGTTGCCGCAAGCTCTTTGAAACTCGTTCTTTTAAACACATAATTCCAATCATATATAGTTTCAACACTACACTCGCAATTTTGAAGCAATTCTAGATAATAATTCAGATGCGTTTTAAATCAGTTGCGGAAGAATCAGTAGTTATGTCTAGGTATGTCCATCTCTACGGTGGCTCACAAGGGACACCTTGCAAATAAAAAGAACACTCCCAAATAAAAAAATTATATACCCCAAATAAAATATTATACACCCCCAAATAAAAATATACACCCCCATTAAAAAAAACACATCTCCAAATAAAAAAAAACACGCCCCCTAAATAAAAAATTATACATCCTCAAATAAAAATATACATCCCCAAATAAAAGAAAATATACACCCCCAAATAAAAATATACATCCCCAAATAAAAGGAAATACACACCCCTAAATAAAAATTATACATCCCCAAATAAAAATACACATCCCCAAATAAAATAAAATATACACCCCCAAATAAAAATACACACCCCCAAATAAAAAAATTATGCACCCCCAAATAAAAATACACACCCCCAAATAAAAAATTATACACCCCCAAATAAAAAAATACATCTCCAAATAAAAAAAAACACACCCCAAATAAAAAATTATACATCCCCAAATAAAAATACACATCCCCAAATAAAACAAAATGTACACCCCTAAATAAAAATATACATCCCCAAATAAAAGGAAGTACACACCCCGAAATAAAACTATACATCCCCAAATAAAAATATACATCCCCAAATAAAAATATACACCCCCAAATAAAAATATACATCCCCAAATAAAAGAAAATATACACCAAAAAAAAACAACTTTGATATTTAATAAGTAAAAAAATTCACACCTGCAAATAAAATATCACACACAAATAAAAATAGCAAACTCTGCGTGCGCATTACGTCCGCATTATGGGCTGGATCAAGTTTTAATACACATCGAACATGCTATGTAATAATCGAATGAAATGCCCAATATTACTTATAACTAGGAGTTACTATCGCAAGTGAAGTGCTGCCTCAAAAGCGATGGGAAGCCTAATTTTTGATAATTTTACAAATGAACCATGGGATTGATTATATGAATTGTAACAGACCATAGTTAGTGGAGATGATGGTTTGGTAGCTGCATTGTCTTTCAAGATTATGCAATATATGTTCATGTTATTGTGTTCTTAAATTACAAATAACCCTCACTAATCTGGCTTTAGACTTCATATACAGTATAATATATACACTATAACTATGCAGTTGATGTTTTGCACAATTGTTAGTAAACAGATGATAAATCACTCCACTATAAATCAGGCTTCTTCTTACTGTGGCAAAGGTGTGACTGGAATTCCAAGTGTCAGATATGTTATGGTAAAGCAAGCACCAAAGAAATACACGCTAACAAAATAAATACCAGATATGGTATGTAATATAAGTTTGTTGTTGCTCCATGATTGTTTATAATTATTGTCCTTGGAGTCATTGTTGAGAATGCAATACTCTCAAGAAGATCTTTGTGATGTAGTAGTTCATTGCACATGTCCACAACTTCACATAATATACTGTAATTGTCGTTTGGAAATACATCATTGAAACCACTGTAGTTTATTGTCTCAAAGAACTCGTAATATTGTATTTACTGTATACATGTACCAAATACATTATGGTAATCCATGGCACACAGATAAAGCCTCCATCGTCCATGAATCACTGAATTTTCACAAAGTTAAGGTAAGTCATTTCTTGGAGACAGTTCCATGTACAGTTAATTACAATACAGTGTGTACATATACAGGTTGATGCACAAATCCACTGGAGAAACCACTGTAAATCAGATATAGTGTGTGATTATAGCATAAATAGATGTAGTCCCAAAGGTCGAGGAGTTGGTGTATCAAACTTTCACTTTTAGTAACCTTCTGTTTGACATCATGACATGATATTAAATGGTTGTAAAAAGAAGTACTTACCTAGTAACTAAGCTTGGCCAACTTCTTCGAAAATGAAACACGAGGCCGGCCAACTTCAGGTCGACTAAACCCAAGCTTCTTATCTCCTGCTCGGTATTATTACCTGTATTACGCAATAGTGCGAACATCCAAACAGACGCGATCGACTTTCACAAATCGAAATATCAACGCGACTATACATAACTCGGCAAAAGGACTGGGCAAGAATAGTGTGCTGCCTCCCTGAGGGGAGGCAGCAACTAGAAGTTTTTATCAAAAGTGAAGTGCTGCGAGTTGCTACCATTTACTATTTAGTGGTAAAATACTTGTTATCGTCCGAAGCATTTTCAATTAAAGAGCTTAAGCATGCGACGTTTTCCTCAACATGGACGTCACGCGTATAAAATCGAGCCAATAAAGAGTGATGGCGTCAGCACTCTTGCTTGAAGTGAAGAACGGCAATCTATGCAGTTTTTAACCTGAATGTCAGGCCTTTATTTGTTCCCGCCTCCGCTAAACCCGGCAGCGCGGGCAGAGGTGCGGGCGAGCGAGAAGGCGAGAAAAATAAAGGCCTGAGGAAACTCTTAATAAAACCGTCTTCCGCCCACTTTGCTATTTTTAAATATGAACGAGAATGATTGATATGAGTTGTCAAAATATCAAAGCGTATGTTTTGATTTCATCTCACAGAAATATAGTCTTTCTCCGCGTCTGGTTTTAGTCCAGACTAGTCTCGGTAGACTTGCAATAAATACAGGAGCTCGAATTGAAGGCGTTTGTCCATGGTATGTCTAGACCCGATCTAGAGAAGAAGTCGAAGAATTGCAAACTACGATAAGAAACCAAGAAATCTGACAATTTGAGAATATACATATATATTGATTCAAAATTCCACCATAATAAAAGATAAACACGATTTGATAGCCGCCTTGATATAGTTTCGACTAAATTAATAAATATATAATTTTGTAGCATTAGAATTTAAATTTTAGAACGCAGGTAGACCATTTAATTAATATATTGATACATAATTATAAACACGTCTCAACCGTATAAACTCAGTCATCCACAACTAAGACTATAAACTGCTCCAAGATTCCCGTTTTGTAACTTACGGGTCCACTTTTCTGACAACCATTGTTCAACACTGCCATAAACAACTTGGACTTTCGCATCGGCTTCGCCTTCAGTAGCCATCGTCACTGATCAAGTAGACTGTTTTTCGCACGGTCTACACCTGCTACAACGAAATTCCTCACCGTGCCATGTTGAAGTCGATGAAGTTCACAGAACACAAATGGCAATATCTGATATATCAGACTTTTACCAAAACCAATGGGCAAAACAGCAAAGACATCTTGGCTGTCAACAGACAACAGCGAGCTTTCGAATGCACGTCGTTTGTTCTGGTTTCAAAGATTCATAGCCGAAATGCATCAATGAATTTAACAAAGCAGTTTCGAAAAATCCTTCTATGGTTTGATTTTGCGACATAATAAATGATTAAATGAATGAATTGGTCACAGAAACGTACACGATAAACAGATTCGAGAAACGGCGATGACCTTATCAGTTGTCGTTGTCACGGCACGGTGTAGCGTAGCGCACAATGTAATAATGCCTGCCGCTGATCGGTAGACATTGCGTATACCGAAGATCATTGGAAGATCATCGCCCACGAAATCCTAAGAATCGAGTTTGTGAACAACCTCGTACCCAGGGTCTTATCTGCTTTCAAAATGGCGAGATGAGAAGACCCTGGCAAAGGCTGGTCACGTGATTCCAAAATACTCCAAGATTCTTGGAGTATTTGGTCACGTGGATAATTTGAGCTTCGCCCGTCCTGGGGGGAGCGGTTGATTCGGTTCTCATAAATGTAGAAGGTTGTTGCAAGTCCTGTAACGTTAAATTAATTCGAGCGGTAAATAAATGAGATATACTTCAAAATTTACGACATTTGCTGGATAATTCATATTTGTTGCTGTCAATCGCTAGAAATGAAGCCGAAGGTGATGAACGATCATAAACTGATAAACAGAAACCCGCTTTCAAGGTACTGCTACATACACTTAAAATATTCGAATGCTGTTGATTGTTGGAAGTTTATTTACCGTCCAGTATAGCACATTTATGTTTCTTGTCCACACGTTTGGGATTTGTGTTAATTTAATTGTTTATCTGTCGATTTATACTCAAACGGCATATTCGAGTCTGCTGTCCTCGTTGACTTTGAGGTTCATGTACTTTAATACAAATATTCGATCAACAACAATACTACGATTGACGAACATTGTAGATTAGCATTGAACTTTGGCTTTGTAGATTTCTAAACTTTTTAAATTAGATTCGGATAGTCCAGAAAGAAATAAACACTTCTTGCTTGCATTCAGTATAAAGCAAATATGTTTTAGTATAGACGCTTGAGAAGCGTCACGCTTCTTACTAAAGATGGTCATTAACTGATTTTATAAATTTGTTAAGAGAATGTCTTGTTATTTGTACGGTTTTTGTTATTCTTGGTTGCTTAAATAGTTCGCTGAATAACAAGCCAACTATACTTGTTTAACAGTGACTGTACCGCGCCCCCCGGTACAGTGTGAGTCACTCATCAAAATATTCCAAAATTATTGGTGTCACGTGACCAGCCTTTGCCAGGGTCTTCTCTCCGCCCCGCCATTTTCAGAAGGCCCTGGGTACGAGGTTGGTTTGTGAATTGGTTTGTGAACGCATATAAACTCGGCCCAGACCTCGTCAAGATTAGTGAGCTGCTCGGAGTGCTCGCCTTACGGCTCGCAGCGCCAGCAATCAACGACGCATGGTTGTTTCCGAGGCTTCACTGCTATATTTCCACTGCTATCTTTGCATTATGTTTTGTCCTGGATGTGGCAGCGAAACAAATGTTGCACAAGCAACGTATTGTGAAAACTTTGTCGGAGAAAGCGACAACTGACCTAATCACCTCTTATTTTAACCGTGGTTATCCTTACGCCGCCATTATTGGCCTCTTAGCTGCGAATAGTGTTCAAATGTGCGAGAGAACACTCAAAAGGCGTTTTAAGTCTCTGGGTTTGAGACGAAAAGGGTCGATTGTTGACGAAGACTATTTGAAACAGGTCATAAGTGAGGAAATTCAAGGCGCAGGAAGACTTTCGGGATACAGAAGTATTTGGCATGCATTGAGACTTCGACATGGTATACATGTCAGTCGCCACCAGGTCGCCAGACTAATGAAAGAAATCGACCCAGTCGGCGTGCAAGCACGAGAGGCAAGACGACTTCATAGAAGAATATACAAGAGTGAGGGGGCTAATGCTTGTTGGCACGTAGATGGTAAGTTTTTAATACACTGTAATCATCTCTAAATTAATAATTCATGAGATAATCAGTCAATTAAGGTAGTTCATTCAATCACCTGATTGAGTTGGATACTCCAGTAATGTACTAGTCAATTGAAATCCCCTACCCTCCGGTCCTGGGACATAGTGGGAGATAACAAGGGGATGGGATCACTTTTGAACAATAATTTGTCCCCTGGTGGTGGTGGGTTAAACAACTTTTGCTTCACATTCCAGTCCCCACCTGGGGGAAGAGGACAATGGACATGAATCTGGGAATATGATTGCTTGTGACTGTGATCAGTCCTATATAGACTTGGATCAAGTCTGTCTCTCGAGAGGATGAGGAGTTGAGCATGCTGTTTCATGGTGCACAAGGAGAATGGGTAGAGCTCTCCCTTTCCCGCTCGTGCACTGCTTCACAGCACGCTCAAACCCTCACGCGACAGATCTGATCCAAGTCTACTGTATTTTCACTTTGAGTGTGTTGGCATCACAGATGCACCCAGTGGGGATTGCCTTTGCACAGAATGTCAACCTGGTGAATAACTTTCCAACTAGTCCTAGTCATCCCTGTTTGTTGACACTAGTAGTTTATATTGACACTACAGTATGATGATTATATGTTGCAGTACACTGTTGTTTTCTCAACATTTGTGCAATATCTAACCCTTTCACTCCCAAATACTGAATTTTCCGTACATTATTATTTTACTGTCTAACGCCAGACGATTTTACTTGTCAATGAGAGAGCTTCCGGAAAGTTGGGAGTGACAGGGTTAATGGTCTCTTGTGAATTATCTTCCGAATGGGAGGGGGGTTTGCCCTAAAAGTATCCCCCAGGAACTGGGGGTTTTGACGGCATTTGCTTGAGGTCTAGGTCAAAACCCCCACGATGTCCCAGGACCAGGGGGTAGGGGGTTCAATTGACTAGTGCATAAAACCCAAGACATTAGATGAAAACCAGTGTTGATCTCAATTATCTATGCAAAATAAACAAGTTGTTGTATGAATAAATTTTACACACACTCATGAATAAAATGTCATGAGGGTTTATTTTAATTCATTTTCCAATTGAAATTGCTCGATTGAGATGTCATATCAACAACTCGTTGATTGTGTTTCATCAGGGGAATCCAAACACTCGAAAAAATAAAACTACTCATCCTTTGGCCTCGTGCTTTCATCATGTTTTCTCGTGTTTGGATCCCCTGATGAAACACTCAAAGTCGTTGATATATTACATGAAATGCAATGCGATCATGCCATAGCAGGTATGTGTATGTGTGACACAAGGCTTGTGAACCAAGCAGAATGGTGTAATATCATATACCATTGTTATAAACACTATCTTTTATGGCTGTTATTGTTTATATGGCTATTGTGAAATGTTTAACCAGTTTATTATGAGCTCTTGGGTCTTCTTATAAACCACCAACAAATTCTCATTAATTTTGATGACTTTTCAGTTTTGACCAATGCCTATCTTATTCTTTTTTTTTACTTTTAAGGCTGACAGGCTGAAACCATACGGTTTTTCAATACATGGTGCAATTTGTGGATACAGCCGGCGAATTCTATGGCTTGAAGTTGTCAGGTCAAACAAAGATCCAAATGTAATTGCAGAAATGTTTTTGAACTGTGTCAGAGAGGTTGGTGGCTGTCCAATGCGTGTCAGGACAGATTGTGGAACTGAAAATGTATTGATGTCTGGCATGCAATGTTATCTCCGAGCAAATGGCACCGACCACTGGGCTGGTGATAAAGCGCATGTTTATGGTTCTTCTCCCGCCAATCAGCGTATAGAGGCATGGTGGTCTTTCCTCAGGCGCAATAGGTCTGGTTGGTGGATCGATTTGTTCCAAGACATGTCGCAGAGTGGGATTTTAGAAATGGGAAATACATTCCATATGGAGGCGTTGTGGTATTGTTATAACAGATTGCTGCAAGAAGATTTATGCAGAGTTCAAGATCACTGGAATAGCCATTACATTAGACATTCACAACATGAAACTGTTTCTGGAATACCAGACATACTGTATTTTTTGCCTGAATATTATGGGGGAGAAAATTGCCTGATGGAGGTTTCAGATATGAAGCTCAATGAAATGGAGGAAAGTATCCATGAAAATGTTGATGAAAACTTTTATAAAGAATATTTTGATTATGTGATTGAAATCAAAGGTTGGTTTTACCCGGGTAATGAAGCAGAGGCATTTGAGATGTATCAGAATTTAATAAATCTGCCACAGTGAACAACTTAAACAAAAATAACTTATATAACATAACAGTAAATCAAAGAAACCTAAAACTGACAGTGCAGCATGGAAGTAATACAATTATATATCACCTAATTTTCTAATACATACACCTGTAGTGATTTTCTCTTACCATATCAAATTGAAGCTTGGTGGTGAAGTGAGAGCAAAAGTGTTCTTGGGATTGTTTGGAAGGATACATGTAGCTGTCAAGCATGGAAGCTTAAATGTGTAGGTGACCCTTCAAACCATCTCAAGAACACTAGTTCTTCTCACTACCAGCCTTTATCTTGTTCCGGTAAATTTAACATTTTAACTATGATTATTGTTTTGCCTAAGCAAGTCCAAAGGATGGTGAATTAAGAATCCCATCATCCATTTTTGCTTTAAATTCTTCAAATTCAATTTCAGTGCTGCAGCATGGGAATAGGGGAAGGTACAGAGTATTGGCACATGTATTGGCTTTCCGACGGACGTCTTCCCAAAACTTTATTGTCGGCGTTGGACTGAACCCTAGAGGTGGTATTTCGTCTGCCGGTGGCAAAGGTTAATACCTCTCCAAGTGTTGCATTTGAGAGATGGGCTAAAATAGAAAAGATATTGTTAAATATCCAAATACGATGCATTATGGGATAGAATCAAAGGTCACGTGAGCACCAATTAAGTCAGTGCCATTGTTAACAAAGAATATTCATGAGCCACAACATTGGCACTGACTTAATTAGTGCTCACTTGACCTTTGATTATATCCCATGATGCATCTTATTTGGTCCGGAAACTGGAATTCTTGATGCTTGTATTGCCGTCAGTTCAGCAATAAAAATAACTCGTATGACATGCAGTTACATTTAGGATGACGTAGGCGAGGAGTACTGTACCTTCACAGTCCTGCAAATAATCCCTCCAGTGCATCACAACTAGTTCCTGTCGAGAATATTTGTTGCTGCCTGGCTCGTCAAGTACTGGTAGGAACAAGTTGTTAATGTCCAAAGCTCGTAATCGGCCCTCCTTCGCACAAAATGCTTGTTGCATTACTAGAGGGTGTCTTTTCATTAATGTCAACACATCTAATGTTCCAAGACCTTGCTTCATTTGGTCAAGTGCGCTTCGAATGATGTCGATCACGAAGAAATGACACAGCTCTTTCACCATGTCATCTTTGTTGTCTAATGTCTGTCTTTTGGAATAGCCACACTGTGCCAAGTAGGCAGACACATTTTGTAATGCTTGAGGAAACTTCTCCATGTCTGCACCTGCAAGCTAAAAATAATAATAAATATGGAAAGGGTGCATTCTATTTTACTGAAATTTTGTTCATTGTATATGCTCAAGAATGCAAACAAAATCCTACTTTTTCGTAACTAGATTCCAATCCTTTAGTGAAATTTTATTTCAGTTGCTGAGATAGAATAAATCCTATCCCAGCGACTCTGTAAGTGGTTGCCAATGACCCAATTAAGTTAAAAAAATGAATTAATTCTAATACCTCACCAACAGCAGTGCGCACTTCATAATCAGGAATATCATCCATAGTCGGATTGATAAGCATGCCATCTTCTCCAATAACCAAAAACTGGAATACTGCCTTTGAAAGACAGTTTCCAGCAACTTCACCATTACACAAGGAAACAGCCAACAATTTCCCACACATATAATAATACCTTTGAGACCGAGCTGTAAGAAAGCACACACTAAGTGTTAATTAGTAACAGTATGAATAGCAGTAGCCCAGGTTGTATTTCTCATAAAACAATTTCACAGACCCTTTCCTCTAATTCATGCCTAACCTTGGGAGTTGGGAAGTAAAGCCTTGTTTTTATCAATTCCACCAAACATCCCTGACGTTTCAAACATTTATTTTACTGCCAATCGTAGAAATTCGCGTGTTGGTCCACCAAGGTCAACAGCACCCTCTGATTTTTCCAAATCATCAGCAAACTGAACAGACAGTTTTCTGTTGGGAATGAAGCTTGACTTGGAGAGTTTGCTAAAGGCATCTTTTAGGGTATGTTTTCTTCTGACATTGATTAGATTCTTCTCACAGTCTGGGTCACTATTAATCACAGCAGCAACATGCTCTGCTAGAATCTCTTGTAATGATACCCCTCCATCATCACTGAAATGAAAAGGTCAACAACTACTGTAATAAGAGCCACAAGTATAAAGTATCCATTTCTATATTTGTACATGAAATTATATTTTGGACTATTTATGATTATTGTACACAATAAAATCAAACATTACCCCTCATCCTTTATGACATTAAGTTCTGTGATCATGTTCAGAACTTCTGAATCCTCTTCTCCATCTGAGTCGGAAATTAGACTTATGTACGAACTGTTAAAAATCAATAGTGATGAAAATTAGCCTATTACTATATCCTTTCTACTGCTGACATTTAACCTAAAAATCCAGACTGGGAATTTTTGCCTACGGTGAATTTAAAGCTTTGTAACTTTTTGAGTATTTATAATGCGTGAAATTTTGCGACTTTTCATAACTAGTGTTGTGGAACACTTCTGTATGTAAAAAAATTTGATTAAGCGTTGCCATTGCAACCTCATTTTTCATGACGTTTATGGCAACAATTTTGAATTACTGCTTTAATTTTTTTTGGGGTTTTTTTTGAGTATTTGATTAACCTTGGTATTTTTAATATAATTCCATGAATTTTGTGTTATTTAAGTTCATCTAATGACGTCACAAATCCAATATGGCAGAATCCAAGATGGCTGAACAATGATGTCATACAGTGATATCATCAATTTAATATTTATGAAAAATTGCTTTTAAAGTTACGGATGCTCATGGGATACGTCAAATAATGTAGAAAATAGAACAACACAACTACCTGTAACAGGAATTGCTTCCTTCTTTTTTTGTAGCTTTTATTGATTTATCTCTAAAAATGGGGTAAACAAAGAAGTCAGCTATTAGTCATGCCCGGTATGTTTTTGACATAAATCCTGACATAAATCCCCTCAGCTATGGATCATCGGTTTTGGTAGTAAAGTATTCAATAATATCCTATTCAAATTTTAAATGACTTACTCTGTAGGGTCGGTAGTCGATGAACATCCTTGTTTTGTTGATTTAATGTTGCCTATCAGTGGTTTCATTTCCTAGAAAAGTATCCAAATATTACCACAATCCACAGATTATACCAATCATAATATACATCTACAGTATTGTAATGTTTTGAACATTATTTTGGAACTAAATTGCAATTTAATAAGCTCTTTTTGTTTATTTTCAAAGCAAGAGAAAAAAATGACTAAAAAAATTTGTTCCAGTTGAAAAAGTCCCAGAGCATGTTTATTCCCTGGTGTTTCGGTCACAACTCAGTGCCATAGCAGGTGGGGAGGCAGGGGGGGCAGCTACCCCCCCAAATTTTTCTCAGAAAAATTCCTAAAAATGAGTTTATTTATTAAATTAAATTAAAGTGAAACTGAACCGATTAACTTTAATGTAACTTGAAAACTGACATTGTGATTTGCAAAATACAAAAAATAACTTCGTGCAGACTTTATAATAATGGTACACCAAGTTTTATCCTGAAATAGCCGCTTATTGAATAGTGAGCTCAGCTTAGTCCAACACAAAGATCGGACGCGCGGGACAGGTAGTGTAGGGTATGTTGGTGCGATAATTTCTTCCTTTTTACAGTAACATTTCAACTATACTCGCTGTAGAATTAGATGAAAAAGTTCGCTCAAATTGCTGCAAATGGTGTTTCCGCGGTTCTAGATTTCAAAAATTTCCGGGGGAGGACCCCCTACAAATGCGATCACTAATTGCCACTACTGCCCACCCACCCCACTTTTTGACACCTTGCTACTGCACTGCAACTTGAATTTGTCCCACAATTTTTCTTTCAATAACTGTTATATAAATAAAATTACTTAATAGGGTTAGATTGGGGTCAGAGGTTGAAAGGGGCCCATTGCCATATAGTCTTGCTAGAGTACGCACAGGCTACGCCAAGCTTTCACTTTCAGAAATCAGTAGCCCGAGTGAACGCCTGAGCAGGCGTCTTGTTTTTCCAACTTGTGCCAGGCTAGCATGCATACAATAAAAAAATTAATTTACCTGCGAATCACTATCACTATTCAACTCACTGACAGCTAATTCGTTGGTCATGTTCCCAAAGAAATCCGTTACCTTGCATAAATATAGGGTGATTCGCTCGTACGGCTTCCCCAGTTCTTGCTTATACCTTTGCAAGGTAAAATCTTCTTCGCACTCAGGGAGCTTGCCAACACGAGTCTTGTCCGGATACAAAAGATTATATTCGTCGAGCGGTTAGAAAGACTTCGACTGAAACGACTGTGCTTTTCTACGGCTCTCACGAGCAATTCCCTGACACCGACAGAAGGAAGAACTGAAACAGAATGGTTTCCACCCCTGATGATCTTTAACTCGCCAAGTTCTTCTCTGTAAGTCATCCTGCCAATCTTTACGTTGGCTAATTTTTCCTGAGGGGCCTTTTCCTCGGTCTTGCGCTTCTTTGACTTGTTCGTGAAATGGCCTCTTCGCTCTGTCTCTTTTCGACCTCTAAATTCTTCATATGTAAGAATTGGAGGCCCAGTACCAGCTGCTAAACCTTTAGGCTTTACTATAGTACATGGGCCTCCACTTCTAGTCACATTGGAACTTGAAGTACTCCCAGAAGGACCAGGTTCTGGCGACTGTGTACCACATTTGTGGCAAAACAATGCATTTTCGATAAGCGTTGTGCCACACTTAGAACAAAACATCGCCATATATTATAATATTAATTCGGAATCCTAATGAATAACATCATTTCATTTGTTTACGAGCATGTATGACGTAATGCGCGCGCATGGTTTCATATTTTTATTTGCAGGTTTAAATTTTTTACTTGGAGGTTTGATATTTTTATTTGTTTCGGTATCAAAGTTTGTTATCGCGTGTGATTTTTTTCTTATTTATTGTTGTGTATATTTTTATTTGGGGTGTATATTTCCTTTTATTTGGGGGTGTATATTTTCTTTTATTTGGGGTGTGTGTTTTTTTTTATTTAGAGATGTATTTTTTTATTTGGGGGTGTATAATTTTTTATTTGGGGGTGTGCATTTTTATTTGGGGGTGCATAATTTTTTTATTTGGGGGTGTATATTTTTATTTGGGGGTGTTTATTTTTATTTGGGGGTGTGTATTTTTATTTGGGGGTGTATATTTTCTTTTATTTGGGGGTGTGTATTTTTATTTGGGGGTGCATAATTTTTTTAGGGGGTGTATATTTTATTTTATTTGGGGGTGTGTATTTTTATTTGGGGGTGTATATTTTCTTTTATTTGGAGATGTATTTTTTTTATTTGGGGGTGTATAATTTTTTATTTGGGGGTGTGTATTTTTATTTGAGGGTGTGTATTTTTATTTGGGGGTGTGTATTTTTATTTGGGGGTGTATATTTTCTTTTATTTGGGGGTGTGTATTTTTATTTGGGGGTGCATAATTTTTTTAGGGGGTGTATATTTTATTTTATTTGGGGGTGTGTATTTTTATTTGGGGGTGTATATTTTCTTTTATTTGGAGATGTATTTTTTTATTTGGGGGTGTATAATTTTTTATTTGGGGGTGTGTATTTTTATTTGAGGGTGTGTATTTTTATTTGGGGGTGTGTATTTTTATTTGGGGGTGTGTATTTTTATTTGGGGGTGTATATTTTTATTTGGGGGTGTATAATTTTTTATTTGGAGTATATAATTTTTTTATTTGGGAGTGTTCTTTTTATTTGCAAGGTGTCCCTTGTGAGCCACCGTACATCTCAACCCTCTAGGCTCTAGTCTTCTTGAATTCTATTGTCATACGCGGAAAACTCAGTATATAAAATGTCTAGGTTAGTAGGTCTAGGTATATCCTGCTCACCATGTAAAAAGCCATGTACCATTGACCACAGTCTAACAGTTTTAAACCACAACCACAACCGTGGGTCAGGTTTACCAATTTGACGTTAACATCACAGGACAAATCTGACCTTATTTCAGGAAAAGACCTCAATGACAACCATATCAATGCTGCTCACCTGCTGCTAAAAAATCAATTTCCTCACCTGACTGGCCTAGTTGATACCCTGATAGTGTCACACCAAATGGCCACTACAAACAATTCAGTTGGTAATATGTCAAATGCAGTTCAGATACATAACATCCCAGGTCACTGGCTTGTGTCACAATCCAACAGCCATGCACTGACAGTTTACGACTCTTATTCACCTGGGTTAACACGTCCTCCCGTTGTCTGCACCACGCACGCTTCGCTGTGACCTGGAAACGAATGACACAACACTACTTAACCCTAGCTAAAAGCTTCTGGGACAGCGTCGGCCACGGTTGAAATCAAAATATTACCAGGATTAAGTCACGTTGGCATGAAAAACAGAGAAAATCTTCTCGACGTTTCGAGCGAAGGCCCTTCTCCTGACGAAGGGCCTTCGCTCGAAACGTCGAGAAGATTTTTCTCTGTTTTTCAGGCTAACGTGACTTAACCCTAGCTAATTCTATTAAGGGACCGTTCATTATTTATCGGACGGAGGGGGGGGGGGGGGGGGGGGGGATGGGTGAGAAAATGGGGGGACCTGAAATTTTTGCTACTTCTTTTGGGGGACCCTGAAATAATTTATAAGTTCTTAAGGGGGGCATGAAGTTTTTGTATTAAACAAGGATAAAAGTCTTTGATGATCAACATTATTATACAAACAAACATTTCTTATTGGGAAAAATCATTCAGAAAAGCCTTTAATTGGAATTATTTTGTGTTGTTTTGTAAAACGTAAAATAAAAGTAAAAGTGAACCTTAAGGCTCAGGTATTTAGATCCTGGTTGTGACTTACCATCCTTGGTGTATTGTGTTGGTGAATAGTAGTGGAGAATGGTTTATAATTTGAGGTTTAAGGTGTTAGGGTAATAATTATGATTGAGATTAAGGAGGTTAAGGTGACAATTGGTTTAATGTGTGGGTTGGGTGTGAATTAAGGTTGGGGTTAAGAAGGTTATATTTAGGGTTAGGATTTAATAGACACGAATGAAGCAAAGAGGACTGTATGACAAGAGATATAAATAAAGTTGTAGATAGTAGACACACTACGGTTGTTTAATACTAATATAGTAACAACATAACTCACAAAATTACATTTCGTCAGTTGATGTTTGTGGCTCGTTTCTGCCTTCTGGTATTTCACTTTGGTATCACAATGACTATTCTGTTGAGTCAACAGTGTTGTTGGAACGAACTCGTACTCAGTCTCCTCATGAAAACCTTATTTTAAAGTATACGTTCTAGCGAACAAGGTCCAAACCAAAATGGACAATTTGTATACCCTATCCCTAGACCCCGGAGCTCGAAAACCTTACATACGGGTTTATATACGAGTACCCCTCCCCCACCAGATAAATACAGTTGGCAGTTTTACATTTATCATAAGACCCTGGGTACGAGTCATAGCGTGCGTGCACGCTTGTATTTCCGGAGATTCAATTACAAGCGTCTACACGCAGGTTTAATAGTGGTGTTGTCGCACACAAGAAGGAAGTATAGTCAACAATGTTTACGTTCAACATATCCCTTGCTGTTCTCCTGTCTGTTGCTCTCTTGTTGAGCGAAAAGACACTTCAAGTAGAAGCTAACGAGTGTTATTCCAACTTGGATTGTAGTGGTTACAGCGAGTACTGCTGTAAACAAAGGTATTACTGGCAAAGCCATATCTGTGGTGATGGCGGCTGCGTTGGCCAGTCTTGTGGCTCAGACAGCGATTGTGGTGGAATAGGTGAATGCTGTAGTTCAAGCAACTATTGTACAACATCAGATTGTTTGGACGACGTGGCCAAAGCTTTAGCCTCCTGGGTTATTGGTGTTATTGTTGTAAGCGTGCTTGTTGCTGTGGTCATCCCCATCGCCATTATCGCCTGTTGCTGTTGCGGCGTGGCGTCAGCATCGCGTGGACGAGCTTACCGAGGCGTAGTCGTGACTCAACCAACAACTAGCGCAACAGTTGTCGCTTTACAGAACAGCCAAACTGTTCAACATAACCCAGCACAATTCCAGAGTTCTCCTTATCCGCCTCCTCCTTATTTGAATCAAGGCCAAAACGTCCCACCAGCACAATTTCAAACTCAAGTTCCTCCTCCAGCTTACAAATACTGACGATGAACTGCATGTATTCCAGAACACTTTTATATTGACGTATAAACTCAATCTTAACGTATAGCTTACAGTTTTCTTTATAAGTAGCTAGTTGGTAATATGTGTACAAGTACTTTCGTTTTCTTTCAGTTGTTGCTATTATTTCATATTTCATAATATGAGCAATGTTGACATACATCGATGATTAAAATAAATGCTTAAACAGTTGATTTTAGGTTATTTTATTAAGGGTATTTATGTACTAATTCGCTCGATTTCCCAGAAATATCGAAATTGTTCGATAAAGCCATAGTGTAGGTCTTTGACCAGTAGTTATATCGACGCGATCCGATATTTCATGTAGCTAATTTCCGCCGCGACGTCTTCTCTTGACGAGTGTCGTGGAATCTTCTTTCCACTCTGGTTCGAAAGTCACAATGAGCGCGATCTCTTTCAAAGGGACTGTATCTTTCTTTTTAAAACATTTATTTCTCTCTCACAATTATCAAATTACATAAACAATAAACCATTTACCCTATGTGCGGTATTCGATCAAACCCTATTATATTAAAGTTCTCCAATGTCATTAATTATTCTAAATTACGTTACATGAAATATATTCAAACAACGATAAAACCGTCTGCCGTTAGAGTCAGGAAAAGATAAAGTTATCCCACAACATTACAATGCGAATGAAAGGATTAAAAACAACTGCGAACTGTTTATAGGTTTCTTTCGTGATATGTGTAACACTTTTCCTTTCTCTTGGCTATATTAATTGTTTCTTATTCAACATTGCCTATAGCATATCGACGACCGAATATTTTGAGTTATGTGTTCAGACAAGCACCGAAATGTCTAGAAACAGTTATCAGATATGAACTGTACATGAACAAGCAGAACTTGGGAATTGGTATTGATATGTCGAAAAAAGCTGATAAAAACAAATTTTGTCGCGTATAAGTTTTAGTGCCAGCCCACATGGGAAAAACCAACCCGGGTAACTGAGATCTCGGTCTCACAAATCGAGATCTCGCTCGGCTCTCATATAAACACAAGATGTGGGCAAAGAGGGCTAGCCCATGGGCTGACTCGCATAGAACGAACCTACACGACTATAGGCTCGTTAACACAGGCTATTTTTGCTGCGCGTTTTTCTCCTTCTGGCGCATGCGATCGAATGGATTGACTTACAAATGTATTGTCTGTACTGGACCATTTATTCAGAGCCGATTTGAGGTTCAATATTTTGGCAAGTCATCCATTCAATCCCATGCGTCTAAGGGAGAAAAATTGCAGTAAAAACGGGCTCATTTTTCTTGTTGCAGATCACTCAGTGTTCTTACACGTCCGCTTTGTTGATCTCGGTTTTTGTCAAAAGATTAAATAAAGCAAAGAAAGTGTACGTATAGATTCCTTCGTCATGGTCGGTGGAATATTAAATGATTCCAGTGACAGTAATGAACGTGAATACGAAGTGCTAATAACGCATGTTCAAAGGGCATATCATGTCACCTGCATGTACTTCTGATGCTTCCACGTTAAGATTAACTACTACTAAACGCAAACTCCGTAATTACTTTCTTCATAAACTTACCTGTATTAACTATCTGGAAGACCTTTTTGCGTCAGTTGTAATTTTTTATTGAATTGTAAATGTGTTTCTACTTGACTACTTGACTAGTTTATCATTTGACATTATTTCCATATATAGTGTATTGATTATGTCTGTTGTATTTGTAAATATTGCAATATTGTGAGGCCGTATGTTAGATAATCTTTACGGTTAATACGTCTTTTCCCTCGTGAAATAAAGTTTTATTCTACTATCATGTGGGGTGTGAACAAAAATGCAATTTGATCAAACTATTCAACGCGTGGTTCGCAAGTTCGTTGCTAAGTATCAAATTACGTTTATAAATTCAGAAGTAGTTACGAAGTTCGATTTGAAGTTCGAATGTTCGATTCGAAATTCCGCTTTGCGCCATTCTGTTGGTAATTTGGAATTGCGGAATGATGAACAACATATTTTCCGAAAGAAATCATATCAAAAGAAAGTCTGGTCGACCAAAGATTTTCCTTAAATGTGAACTTCGAACGAACATTTGAACATCAAATCGAACTTCGTAATGAACTTCTGAATTTAGAAACGTAATATGATACTTGGGAACGAACTGCCGGACCGCGCCTTGAAACGGTGTCGCGCGAAGGGGCAGATGGGAAGAAGTGCTCCTATCCCATCGCTCCTTGCGCGCTCCGATTCTTAATCGCGCCTGGGTACGAGGCAGGCGTTGAAAAGTGAAATGGAAAATAATTTGTCCAACAACGTTTTTCAAGTTTGCGTCATATACATTGGGTAACAAGTAATTAAATCGGACACGGGTTTCAAAATTGCCAGATCGGGCATCAAACAATTCAATTAGGTCATCAAGCAATTGAATCGGACATCACACAATTGAATCGGGAATCAAGCCATTAAATCGGGCATCGATCACAATTGAATCGGGCATCAAGCAATTGAATCGGGTATCAAATTGATCAGGAATCAAGCAATTAAATCGGGCATGAAGCAATTGAATCGGGCATCAAGCAATTGAATCCGGCGTCAAGCAATTGAATCGGGTGTCAAGCAATTGAATCGGGCATCAAACAATTGAACCGGGCATGAAGCAATTGAATCGGGCGTCAAGCAATTGAATCGGGCATCAAGTAATTGAATCGGGCATTAAGTAATTGAATCGGGCATCAAGTAATTGAATCGGCCGTCAAGTAATTGAATCGGGCATGAAGCAATTGAATCGGGCATCAAGTAATTGAATCGGGCATTAAGTAATTGAATCGGGCATGGAGCAATTGAATCGGGCGTCAAGTAATTGAATCGGGCATCAAGTAATTGAATCGGGCATGAAGCAATTGAATCGGGCATCAAGTAATTGAATCGGGCATCAAGCAGTTGAATTGGGCATCAAGTAATTGAATTGGGCATCAAGTAATTGAATCGGGCATCAAGGAATTGAATCGAGCATCAAGTAATTAAATCGGGCATGAAACAATTGAATCGGGCATCAAGTAATTGAATCGGGCATCAAGCAATTGAATCGGGCATCAAGTAATTGAATCGGGCATCAAGTAATTGAATCGGGCATCAAGGAATTGAATCGAGCATCAAGTAATTAAATCGGGCATGAAGCAATTGAATCGGGCATCAAGTAATTGAATTGGGCATCAAGCAATTGAATCGGGCATCAAGCAATTGAATCGGGCATGAAGTAATTGAATCGGGCATCAAGTAATTAAATCGGGCATGAAGCAATTGAATCGGGCATCAAGCAATTGAATCGGGCATCAAGTAATTGAATCGGGCATCAAGCAATTGAATCGGGCATCAAGTAATTGAATCGGGCATCAAGTAATTGAATCGGGCATCAAGGAATTGAATCGAGCATCAAGTAATTAAATCGGGCATGAAGCAATTGAATCGGGCATCAAGTAATTGAATCGGGCATCAAGCAATTGAATCGGGCATGAAGCAATTGAATCGGGCATGAAGTAATTGAATCGGGCATCAAGTAATTGAATCGGGCATCAAGTAATTGAATCGGGCATCAAGGAATTGAATCGAGCATCAAGTAATTAAATCGGGCATGAAGCAATTGAATCGGGCATCAAGTAATTGAATCGGGCATCAAGCAATTGAATCGGGCATGAAGCAATTGAATCGGGCATGAAGTAATTGAATCGGGCATCAAGTAATTAAATCGGGCATGAAGCAATTGAATCGGGCATCAAGTAATTGAATCGGACATGAAGTAATTGAATCGGGCATCAGGTAATTGAATCGGGCATCAAATAATTGAATCGGACACAGGGACGTAGCCAGGGGGGGAGCCGTGGGAGCCGCGGCTCCCCCCCTTTTGATATAAAACAACAGACATGTAACTACAAAACTGATGCAATATGCCTTTGTGTCAGGAAATAAACTGTAAACAGTGTATTCAATCTACTGAGTGTATGCATTTTGAGTATCTATGTGACGTTTGCGTGTTTTGAGTATTTTATGACGATTTTTAACCTTTAGAGTCTGTAAAATCTTCCTCCAAAAGCCAGGAAATGGCATTTCAGCGACTCTCGATTTCAAAATTTCCCGGGGGGGCATGCCCCCGGACCCCCCTAAAAATTTATTTTCATTTCGGCTCCCCCCCTTTCAAAATCCTGGCTACGTGCCTGATCCGACATCAAGCAATTGAGTCCGGCATCAAGCAATTGAATCGGGCATGAAGTAATTGAATCGGGCATCGGGTAATTGAATCGGGCATCAAGCAATTGAATCCGGCGTCAAGCAATTGAGTCGGGCATGAAGCAATTGAATCCGGCGTCAAGCAATTGAGTCGGGCATGAAGCAAATGAATCGAGCATCAAGTAATTGAATCGGGCATCAAACAATTGAATCGGGCATCAAGTACATGTAATTGAATCGGGCATGAAGTAATTGAATCGGGCCCGCATCAAGTAATTGAATTGGGCATCAGGTAATTGAATCGAGCATGAAGCAATTGAACCGGGCATGAAGCAAATGAATCGAGCATCAAGCAATTGAATCGGGCATGAAGCAATTGAATCGGGCATGAAGCAATTGAATCGGGCATGAAGCAACTGATTTGGGCATCACGTAATTGAATCGAGCATGAAGCAATTGAATCGGGCATGAAGCAATTGAATCGGGCATGAAGCAATTGAATCGGGCATCACACAATTGAATCGGGCATCACGTAATTGAATCGGGCATCACACAGTTGATTCGGGCATCAAGCAATTCGGAATCGGACATCACACGATATTGAATCGGGCATATCACACAATTGAAATAAAAGTAGCGTGCTGCGTTTCTCTCAGACGAAGGGCCTTCGATCGATACGTTAGACTCGTACGTTTTCTGTTTCGGCAGTATACCAACCTGACCATATTCCCATCAAGCAACTGAATCGGGCATCAAGCAATTGTACTTTAAGTATGAAATAGTATATAACCTCGTGTCGCAATGGTGTTGCAAAAGGCTTCCTCGATTTTGAAGAATGCGCCTACTCAAATTTATTCTGAGTTAGAAGAAAGTAAACATGAAACAACAGAAGGGACGGACAGCACATCATCGCAGGCTGTCCAGGTGAATTTTCAATGAGTTTCTTATTTTTCTGTGACTATAGAACCATTATCTTAGAAGTATGAAGCTTAAAACTTGCAAATTAAGCAGTGTAATTTACATTTTGGCAGGAATGCATTTCCAGGCAGGTTTATATTCGTGGCAAAATAAGCGAGCTGATATTTTCCTCGGCCTATGTAAGCGATCTACTTGTGTTGCTTTTGTGTTTCTTTCTGACTTTTAACTTAATTGATTTTTAACTCTTTAAATACACATTTATTTATTTATATACTTAAAGTGAGTTAGAGATATTAGCGCTTTAGAATATTTATATTTCTGCAAATACAGCCGCCACACATCGGGCGCCCCGGTGAAACGCGGATCCCCGAGAGTACTGCTGATGTAATGTTCGTCCTGAATGAGGACGAAGCTGCTGATTGCCTTGATTGGCTTAGAAAGAAAGACTCAGACGCTTACACCAAGATCAACGTCAATGCTGTCCTAAATTCTAAAGCGAAAGCCTAGTTATTGCCAAACAAAGGAAAACGATTTTCCAGTCATCAAACAGACTTCCTGGAAATCTTGCAATTTATCGCAAATCGAACTCGTAGTGAGAAGAATAGCTATCCGTTTTCCTTTGTTTGGCAATAACTAGGCTTTCGCTTTAGAATTTAGAATCTAGGACAGAAACTGAGCATTGACGTTGATCTTGGTGTGAGCGTCTGAGTCTTTCTAAGCTTCTCAGCCAATCAGCAGCTTCGTCCTGATTCACGGGACGAACTCTACGTCATCAGTACGGTCGGGGGTCCGCGTATGCGCTGGGGCGCCCGATGTGAGGCGGCTGTATTCGCAGGCTATTGTGTTTCAAGTTCGTTCCGAAGTTCGCAAGTTTGTTTTGAACTTCGCATTTGATTGGCTATACTTAGTTGCTAGTAGCCAATCAAATGCCTAAGTTCAAAACATTTCCTGAAAGCTGAAACCGACTGCGACTGGGTACGAGATCCCCATTTTTTATTTTATTTTTTTATCCCAGACCTAAAAAGGCGATTTTTTATGCCCTATCCCAGACAATCCCCGACCTAAATTAAAAAAAATCAATGCCCTATCCCAGCACTGGTGTCACAATCGGCATCGATACTCTATCTCAGACCAAAATATGCACGCTATTGCAGACCAAATGGACAATTTGTATACCCTATCCCAGAGCTCGAAACTGACCATACCTATAAAGCGGCACATAACCCCCGGGGGCGAGATCATCGCCAGATAAATAGTGTTTTATCGCATCACGACTCACGAGTCATAGCGTGGTGTTGTCGCGTACAGACCACTAGAGGGAAGCTTAGTCAACAATGTTTACGTTCAACATATGCCTTGCTGTTCTCCTGTCTGTTGCTCTCTTCTTGAGCGAAAAGAAACTACAAGTAGAAGCTGGTCGGTGGTGTTATTTCAACTCGAATTGTCGCAAAAACTACTACTGCTGTAAAACGTATCCCAAGAAAAGGGGTGTCTGTCGTTATGGCAGTTGCGTTACAATCGCTGTTCTCAATGAATGCTCTTCCATGTTGCATTGTGGTTCGAACAAGTACTGCTGTAAACGAAGATATTCCGTCCAGAAAAGTATTTGTCGTAAGGGCGGCTGCGTTGGCCAGTCTTGTAGTCGGAATAGCGATTGTGGTGGACGAGGTGAATGCTGTTTGAAAAACGTTTGTACAAAATCTGGTTGTTCGGTCAAAGCTCAGTTAGCCTCTTGGGTTATTGCTGTTATTGTTGTAAGCGTTCTTGTTGCTGTCGTCGCCCCCGGTGGCGTTATCGCCCGTTACTGTCGTGGACGAGCTCAACCAGGCGTAGTCGTGACTCAACCAACTGGTCCAACATTTGTCCCTCTACAAACTAACCCAGCACCAATCCAGAGTTATCCTTATCCACCGCCTTCTACTTATTTGCCCCAAGCCAAAGGGCAAGCCCCAGATGTTCCACCAAATGCTCCACCTGCACAATTTCAAACTCAAGTTCCTCCTCCAGCCTACAACTACTGACGATGAACTGCATGTATTCCAGAACACTTTTATATTGCCGTATAAACTCAATCTTAACTTATAGCTTATAGTTTTCTTTATAAGTAAGCTAGTTGGTAAGATGTGTACAAGTACTTTCGTTTTCTTTCAGTTATTGCTATTATTTCATATTCCATATGAGCAATGTTGACATATAGCGATGATTAAAATTAATGTTTAAAAAGTTGACTTCTCATTCTCCGTTGATATTAAAATGGTATTTATGTATAAATTCGTTCGACAGAAATATCTACATTGTTAGATAAAGCCAGTGTCGGGCTTTGACCGGTAGTTTTAAGACAGGGTCCAATGTTTCGCGTGGGCTTAAGCCTTTCCAAATTGTCTTCCCCTCACGAACAAAGCCGTTTGGCTAGATAAACAATGAGAGTGAAAGGCTTCGTGATACGTGCAACGCTTTTCCTTTCTCTCAGCTAAATTGTTTCTTATAGCTAGCCCGCGGTTAGCCGGGATGAGTTTTAATTGCGATTTACACATAGAGCGGGGTAAGCCGGGATGAATTTTGAATTGAATTGAATTGAATTGAATTGAATTGAATTGAACTGAACTGAACTGAACTGAACTGAACTGAACTGAACTGAATTGAATTGAATTGAATTGAATTGAATTGAATTGAATTGAATTGGAATTGGAATTGGAATTGAATTGAATTGAATTGAATTGAATTGAATTGAATTGAATTGAATTGAATTGAAATATACTGCACGTACTGAACGTATCCCACGTTTTCTCTCTGACGAAGGGCTTCGCTCGAAACGTTAGACCCCTACGTTCTCTGTTTCGTCAGTTTATCTAACCTTACTATATTTCGATTGTTGTTTCTACACTGCCTACGCAGCACGCTACTTTTATTACACTACAGTCGAACATCTATTAAGCGGCCACCTTCTATTAAACGGCCAATTGTCAAAATCTCTAAAATATTCCATGTAATTTACTATAGATTACCCCTTTATTGAACGGCCTCCTCTACTAAGCAGCCACGGCCACCTACGAGCGGTCCCAATTGGTATTTCGTATTGTTTATTACCTGTATTAAACGGCCAGCTTAATTTATCTTAGGCACAATTTTTACCGCAAGGGAACCGAAAGTAAAACTTGGGCTAAATAAGAGACCATGCATAGAACACTTAGTTGCTGTCAGTAAGTATTTCATTTAACACATGTCACTTGAAACCTCATGCCTCAAGTTTACATAATCAAATTCAAAAACATTGTCGGTAATAAAAATATTTGCATGTCCAGTGCAGAGAAACACTACTCTTTACTTTGCGTCAGATAAAATCCCTCCTTGTGCCGGGATTTGGCGTGCTGAGACTGTGCGGAATTTCGCACAGTATCATGGATATGAGGAGCTAGCTTGCTCTATCAATTTCAAAGACAAATGACTTGCTTTGCGCTTTGAAACTCAGTGCACCGCAGCGACAGGTGCACATTGATAACGATTTTAAGCCAACATAACTTGCTAGGCGTCAGTGTACAGGCATCGAACGTGTTGCATTTTTGTTATTCGAACGTGTTGCATTTTTGTTATTCGTTTCGTTGCTCCTTTGTTTTGTTCTTTTATCGGTTTTTGAAAACTGTTTTGTTAACTATTTGTTGGGTTTTTTAAAGTCTACTTGTTACTGTTACTATTATCAGTGTTCTAGAATTGAATAAAAGGACATTTGACCACACCCAAGGCCCATTGTTGGTGTCACTCCTCTATTAAGCGGCCACAAATTTACAGCCATTCCCCGAAGGTGGCCGACGAGGTTCGCCTGTATTTGAGTTTTGAATTGACGTGGGTGATTTCAGGCCGAAATTCGTAATTATCAAGTAAATAAGGGCAACTACTACTGCTGTAAAAGGTGTTCCAGGCAAAGTAGTGTCTGTCATTATGGCGGCTGCGTTGGCCAGTCTTGTAGTTTGAAAAGCGATTATTGTCTGTATTGGACCATTAATCATTCAGAGCTATTTGAGGTTCAATACTTTGGCAAGTCATCCATTCAATCGCAGCGTCTAAGTGAGAAAAATTGCAGTAAAAACGAGCATTTTTCTTGTTGCAGATGACTCAAAACGTTGATCTCATTTTTTGTCAAAAGATTAAATAAAACAAAGAAAGTGCACGTATAGATTCGTTCGTCATGGTCGGTGGAATATTAAATGATGCCAGTGACAGTGATGGACGTGAATACGAAGTGCTAATGCATGTTCGAGGGACATATCATATCATGTCACCTGCATGTACTTCTGAGATGCTTTCACGTTAAGATTAACTACTACTAAACGCAAACTCCGTAATTACTTTCGTCATAAATTTACCTGTATTAACCAGCTGGAAGACCTTTTTTGCGTCAGTTGCAATTTTTTATTGAATTGTAAATGTGTTTCTACTTGACTACTCGAGTAGTTTATCACTTGACATTATTTCCATATATAGTGTATTGATTATGTCTGTTGTATTTGTAAATATTGCAATATTGTGAGGGCCGTATGTTAGCCGATAATCTTTACGGTTAATACGTCTTTTCCCTCGTGAAATAAAGTTTTATTCTATTATCATGTGGGGTGTGAACAAAAATGCAATTTGATCAAACTATTCAACGCGTGGTTCGCAAGTTCGTTGCCAAGTATCAAATTACGTTTATAAATTCAGAAGTAGTTACGAAGTTCGGTTTGAAGTTCGAATGTTCGATTCGAAATTCCGCTTTGCGCCATTCTGTTGGTAATTTGGAATTGCAGAATGATGAACATATTTTCCGAAAGAAATCATATCAAAAGAAAGTCTGGTCGACCGAAGATTTTCCGTAAATGTGAACTTCGAACCAACATTTGAACATCGAATCGAACTTCGTAATGAACTTCTGGATTTAGAAACGTAATATGATACTTAGCAACGAACTTCCGAACCGCGCGTTGAAACGGCCTCGTACTCAGGCGTCTTTTTGGGGAGGAGGGTGTCGCGCGAAGGGGCTGATGGGAAGAAAGCGCTCCTATCCCATCGCTCCTTGCACGCTCCGGTTTTTAATCGCGCCTGGGTACGAAGCAGGTGTTGAAAAGTGAAATGGACAATAATACGTTCTTATTAAAGGCACAACATCAGGTTTTAAATTACAGTGTAATTAATAGTTTTGCGCGAGACAAAAATTATATTGTGTGCAAAGGAAAGGAATAATATTCTTAAAACGTTAAAGGAGTAAGTCATTAGTCCTTTTCTTACGGACTAATATTCATACTTTTAAGCCTGTGAGCTTGAATTTGTCCAACGACGTTTTTCAAATCCGTGTCATAACAAGTCAATGGGTTGTTTCAGGCAATCCAATCGGGCATTAGTATTATGCAATCGGGCATCAAGCAATTGAATCGGGCATCAAACAATTGAATCGGGCATCACACAATTGAATCGGGCATCAAGCAATTGAATCGGGCATCACACAATTGAATCGAGGATCACACAATTGAATCGGGCATCAAGCAATAAAATCGCGCATCAAGCAATTAAATCGGGCATCAAACAATTGAATCAGGCATCAAGCAATTAAAGCGGGCATCACAGAATTGAATCGGGTATCAAGCAATAAAATCGCGCATCAAGCAATTAAATCGGGCATCAAGCAATTGAATCGGGCATCAAGCAATTAAATCGGGCATCACAGAATTGAATGGGGCATCATGCAATTGATCATGAATCGGGCATCAAGGAATTGAATAGGGCATCAAACAATTAAATTGGGCATCACACAATTAAATCGGGCATCAAGGAATTGAATCGGGCATCAAGCAATTAAATCGGGCATCGCACAATTGAATCACGCATCAAGCAGTTGAATCGGCATCAAGCAATTAAATCGGGCATCAAGCAATTAAATCAGGCATCAAGCAATTAAATCGGGCGTCAAGCAATTAAATCGGGCGTCAAACAATTAAATCAGGCATCAAGCAATTAAATCGCGCATCAAGCAATTAAATCGGGCATCACACAATTGAATCGGGCATCAAGCAATTAAATCGGGCATCCAGCAATTAAATCGGGCATCAAACAATTAAACGGGCATCAAGCAAATAAATCGGGCATTACACAATTGAATCGGCTCAAGCAATTATATCAATTGAGCATCACACAATTGAATCGGGCATGAAGCAATTGAATCGGGCATGAAGTAATTGAATCGGGCATCAAGTAATTGAATCGGGCATCAAGCAATTGAATCGGGCATCAAGTAATTGAATCGGGCATCAAGTAATTGAATCGGGCATCAAGTAATTGAATCGAGCATCAAGTAATTGAATCGGGCATCAAGTAATTGAATCGAGCGTCAAGTAATTGAATCGGGCATCAAGTAATTGAATCGGGCATCAAGTAATTGAATCGGGCATCAAGTAATTGAATCGGGCATCAAGCAATTGAGTCGGGCGTCAAGTAATTGAATCAGGCATCAAGTAATTGAATCGAGCATCAAGTAATTGAATCGGGCATCAAGTAATTGAATCGAGCGTCAAGTAATTGAATCGGGCATCAAGTAATTGAATCGGGCATCAAGTAATTGAATCGGGCATCAAGTAATTGAATCGGGCATCAAGCAATTGAGTCGGGCGTCAAGTAATTGAATCAGGCATCAAGTAATTGAATCGGGCATACAAATAGTTAAACCTCGTGTCGTAATGGCGTCACAAGGCTTCCTCGATTTTGAAGAATGCGTTACGCAAATTTATCTGAGTTAGAAGAAACTAAAAATAAAACAACAGAAGGGACAGACAGCACATGATCGCATTGTAACTGGAAACAAGATCCCCGGGAGATCTCTCGCCATTTTGTGAGTAGGGGCGATCGTGAGTGGCCACGGTCCTGACCCTAACCCAGACCTAATTAAAAAGGCTATTTTTTATGCCCTATGCCAGACCTAAATTTAAAAAAAACTCAATGCGCTATGCTACTGGTGTCCCCTCGGCCCTATCTCAGACCAAAAAATGCACCCTATTCCAGACCTAAATGGACAATTTGTATACACTATCTCAGACCCGGAGCTCGAAAACCATACCCTATAAAGAGGCGCATACCTGTATCCCCCCCCCCCCCCCCCCCCCCGTGGCGAGATCTTATTCCAGATAAATACAGTGTTTTATCACATCACGAGTCATAGCGCCGTGTTGTCGCATACAGAGGGAAGCTTAGTCAACAATGTTTACGTTCAACATATGCCTTGCTGTTCTCCTGTCTGTTGCTCTCTTGTTGGGCGAAAAGAAACTTCAAGTTGAAGCTGACGAGTGTTCCTCCAACTCGGATTGTAGCGGTATCAGCAACTATTGCTGTAAGAAAAGGTATTCCTGGGAAAATAGTGTTTGTCGTTATGGCAGCTGCGTTGGCCAGTCTTGCAGTTCGAATAGCGATTGTGGTGGATTATTCGAAAAATGCTGTAGTTCGACAAAGCTTTGTGCAACATCTAGTTGTTCCGAGTGCTCTTCCAGCTTCGATTGTGGTTTGAACGAGTACTGCTGTAAACAAAGGTATTCCTTCCAAAACCATGTCTGTGGTTCTGGCGGCTGCGTTGGCCAGCCTTGTAACTCAAATAGCGATTGTGGTGGAATAGGTGAATGCTGTAGTTCAAGCAAGTATTGTACAAAATCAAGTTGTTACGACGACGTGGCCAAAGCTTTAGCCTCCTGGGTTATTGGTGTTATTGTTGTAAGCGTTCTTGTTGCTGTCGTCATCCCCATCGCCATTATCGCCTGTTGTTGTTGCGGCGTGGCGTCAGCATCGCGTGGACGAGCTCAACGAGGCGTAGTCGTGACTCAACCAACAACTGGCGCAACAGTTGTCGCTTTACAGAACACCCAAACTGTTCAAAATAACCCAGGACAATTCCAGAGTCCTTATCCGCCGCCTCCTGCTTATTTGAATCAAGGCCAAAACATCCCACCTGCACAATTTCAAACTCAGGTTCCTCCTCCAGCCTACAAATACTGACGATGAACTGCATGTATTCCAGATCACTTTTATATTGACGTATAAACTCAATCTTAACTTATAGTTGATAGTTTTCTTTACCTAGTCGGTAACATATGTACAAGTACTTTCGTTTTCTTTCAGTTATTGCTGTTATTTCATATTCAATATGAGCAATGTTGACATATATTGATGATTAAAATTAATGTTTAAAAAGTTGACTTATCATTCTGCGTTGATATTAAAAGGGTATATATGTATAAACTCGCTCGACTTTACAGAAATATCTAAATTGTTAGATAAAGCCATAGTGTCTGGCTTTGACCGGTAGTTGTAATGAGAAAGGCGTTTCGCGTGGGCTTAATTAAACCTTTCCAAGAGTGAAGAGGCTTCCTGATACGTGTAACGGTCTGTAACGCTTTTCCTTTCTCTCAGTAAGCCGGGATAAGTTTTGTTCTTTCAAATTTTATTTGGACCAAGAGAGAGAGAAAAAAAAAGTATAAAATTACAAGTCCAAATTCGGCGAGCACGAACGAGAAAAGTCCCATGCAAGGTGCTCTGGACTAGACGTGACAGGAACAATTCCTGCATATGGAATAGGAACAAGGCGAATCTGGGTCAAAGGTAGTGTTCATGAGTTCAGTATAAGTTAGGCGTAGATAGGACTTAAACCTAGTTAAAGAAGAAAATATATCAGATGGTGCATGCTTATAAAGTAAATAGTTCCAGGGTTTAACTTAGTTTTGAATTGAATTGAAATATACTGCCGAAACAGAGAACGTACATAGTAGTCTATTACCTTTCGATATTTCGGAAGAGCTAACGTTGTAATTTACTATCTAATAGAAACCACGTCCAATAGCGGGCACAACTGCCTTCGATTTGCCGCGGCGGGCAACCTAAATCTGCTCAAATACCCGATTCTCGGTCACAAGAAAACAATTCTCATCGACAAGCAAAACATATAATTGTTCTTCTATAAAATGTACTGCCTTCAATGATGGAAACGGGAACTTCCAACGCACAAAAAAAAAAGAAAGCGTTGCTCTTTGTACCCGATCTGTCCTACTTTCTTCATTAATTTCCATGGTGATATCTCCCGTTGCGTTTAACGCCAAAGATATGGATTGACGTGGATGATTTCAGGCCGGAATTCGCAATTGTCAAGTAAATAAGGGCAAAGTTACGTTTGTTATTGGATATACGTCTTGCTCACGAGTCAAGACTTGTACAAAGAATAGCCTTTTGGTAAGACAGAACGGATCTATACATGCTCCGAATTCGCTCTATAGCTAACTTTCCAAGCACCAAATATGAATATATACTCTTGTGTAACAGTATCCCACTGTTTTATAATTAAAACGTCAGCTTTGTTTGCTTTCGTTTTCACTTTAATACTTAGCTAGACGAGACGTACTTGTACGTCGATTTCGGTTTTTGTCAAATAGCAAGGAAAATGCACTTATATAGATTCATTTGTAATGGTGAAATAATAAATGATTCCAGTGAACAAGAAATACGAAGCCCTAAGTGTTAATCTGTTTATTTTCGTCTGTCGAGATATATTAAAATAGCTTGAATACTTTGCATTAATTAATACGACGACTCATGACATTAGATATTAGATAAGGGGCCGTTTACATGAATCCGGTTGAGTTTCAATCCGGTTGAGTTTCAATCCGGATTGAGTTCAAACCGGAATGAGAAACGGATTGAAATCTCATTCCGGATTGAATTTCGTTCCGGAATCATGTTTCATTCCGGAATGAACGTGACAGAGAGGACTAGAACAAACAATGCATGCGTGTTTTCTAATATTTACGGATTTCAGGCGACAGGCGGACTTCAATCCAGAAAACCCAAATCCCATGTAAACACGTCATTATCATTATTATTATTACCATCATTATCATTATCATTATTATTATTATCATTATCATTATTATTATCAGTATCATTATTATTATCATCATTATCATTATTATTATCATCATTATCATTAACATTATCATTATTATTTTTATCATTATTATCATCATTATCATCATTATCATTAACATTATCATTATTATTATCATTATTATTATCAGTATTATTATTATTATTATTATTATCATTATTATTATTATCATTATTATTATTATCATTATCATTATTATTATTATCATCATTATCATTATTATCATTATCATTATCAGTATCATTATTATTATCATCATTATCATTATCAGTATCATTATCATCATCATTATTATTATCTAATTATTATTATTATTATCATTATTATTATTATTATTATTATCATTATTATTATCATTATCATTATCACTATCATTATCATTATCATTATTATCATTATTTCACAAAAATGTACAATATGACAAGGACAAAAACACAAAAGACGTACTGAACACAATCAGGAAAGAAAATGAAAAAAGGCTTCAAAATCACCTCATTTCACAAGGTTCATTCTTCTCCAATATCATCAAATACTCTACACTCTCGC
>OZ036012.1:9252416-9422416 GCA_964035015.1 Corallium rubrum | reverse complement strand
TAATTTGAACTTCGCCCGGTTGTTGCAAGTCTTGTAAAGTTAAATTCGAGCGGTAAATCAGATACCGTATTTCCTCTATTAAGCCCACCGGGGGGGGGGGGGCTTATTAATTTTGGACCATCAAGAGAGGGGGCTTATTTGAGGGAGGGGGCTTAAGGTGGGGGTACACATGAAAATATGCTGTATTTTCAAATCACTGTAAGATCTACAATATTCACAATAACAGTATAAAACTATATATGGGATGAAAGCTTATTATTTACAGATTCCGAAAATCATGATCATTTTTTCCAAAAGTTGTTTGTAACCCAACACCGGCCGAGTAAGTTGGACACATGCTGTGCAAAACCAAGGGGTGAATGAGTAAAGCTATCTGGTTGTAAATTGCCCAAATTTTTAAAGTTATTGCAGTTCTAGGTAGTATTGGCATCATTGTCCATGATGAGCTCACAACTTTTTTGTGTGATGTGAATATCGGCCGCAGCAGCACTTCAAATTTCACATATGTTTTACAGGAAATATTTACTACAATAAAATTACTTCTAGACAAGATATGAAAAAATGTTGAGCTCATCATACAAAACACCAAGGGGAGAAACAGCACAGCAAATTTCAGCTCATTTGATTAAATATTTTATGAGATATCCTTACTCAACCACGGAAATCTATTGTTTGAGAAAATCGACTTTAAAATTAGCGAACAACATTCAAAGTCAATAAAAATAGTTTATATTGTAATTCACGAAACGAAAAGTTATCCCAGCAATTTAAGCCTCCTCAATTGAAGCCTCCTGCTTCATAGGTAACCCCTTCAGCTTCCCTCAGTGCTTCTTCTCGGTGTGTTTTTCTGAGTTGCTCTGCTTGGCGCCTCCTTTTCTGTTTTTCACCCATTTGATGGTCTGACTTCCTGATACGTTTATTGTCTTTCATAAGTGATGATCTTCTCGTGAACTCACCTGCTGGTATAAGAAGTCGTTTCATGACTCTCTCTCTACTTGCTGCACCACTGTGAAAGTGGCAGACTGCCGATGCAACAGCACATCGTACCACCTTCATCCCATGATGTTTATGTTTAGGACACCGCGCCCACACCAATGAATTAATACACTCATTATTATTTTGCGTTTTACCTCGAACACATCTTTCCAGCAGCTTGGTATCACTAAGAGCCATAAATGTGGGTTGCAATAGCTCCAGAAAAACATGTGGCAAACAGTCGTCTCCTTTGAACATGGCTGTTCCCAATGCAAGATCTTGCTGCCATTTGCACCAAGAGTGTTCCCCACGAGGACAAAAACGGTGCTGCTTTACAGGGTCTTTGGATTGAATAGAGTGGTGTAAAAGGGCTATTATGTTCTTTTTCATTGTGTAAGCTGCAACTGAAACATCTTTGTCAGTTGGATTTGGTGTAGACAGGGTATTTTGCCGTATCGCTAAGCCATAGTACCGTTGAATTTGCTTAATTTTTGCTTCTGTGAGTCGGCCACGTCCTCCAACTGTCTTCCCATCAGCAAGTTTGGCTTTTGTTGTAGCTTTTAATTTCAGGAGATGCTTACCCATTCTTTTTTGGACATGGCCAACACAATCTAGCTTCTCCACTTTGATCCCATCATATGTATCCTCAATGGCACTGAAGGATTTGCTGTCACCGTCAGATATCATCCACCTGTATCTGATGTTATGTAGTTCAAGTGACCTGTTCCATATTATGTTAGCACCTTCCACTTCCATAGCTGGGGAACTACCATTAAAATTTATGTCACATTCACCAGAAAAGACATGTTCAATTTCCCACTCTTCAAATTCTTCATCAGACTTGCTTTGTGTCTTCTTTAAGGTGCACCGCTGACATGATTTTGAAATGACATGGTAATCGAGAACTTCCCCAGTGTCCACGGATATGGCAAATACAACGCCAGTAAGAGATGTAAAGCCTCTTTTAGCCCAGGTACCATCAAAGCTGACTGCAACATCCACAATAGAATCCTGATCTTCACAACCATTTTCTTTTAAAATTACCTCTCTGACCTTTTGTGCAGCCTGTTTCATTTCTTGTTTTGCCTCTACTTCGAGAGCATCTACAATTGTTTCTAAATGTTGATAATAGGCTGTCTTATTTATACAAGGCATATTCATGATACTGCAGAATGTTACCAGACTTTCATAGCCACCACCAGTCTCTATTGAGTGGTACACCGCACGGCGGTTTACATCAGCAGAATTACCTCTTGCTGTTATGGATGAAGATGTCTCCAAACCAGATTCCTCTTCACATGAAGAGCGACTAGCCGAGAGGCAAGCCATCAAACCTCGTCTTTTTGACATATTTTCCTGGATATTCAAGCTGCCTAAAAATTGATTAAAGGTCATTATTTAGGGGAAACGAATTAATAAATAGCATAGTTGATAGACTGATAGTTCAATGGTTATACTCTAGTATATAGTCCATATTACAATCAGAATGGAATAGTGTTTAAAACAAGAACATGCAAGTGTATATACAACTAAAATATTAAAGTAAAATGTCTTCATGGTTGTCATAAAAAGCATTTCTAAATTATAGTAAACGTAAACATAACATGATGAACACGTGTAGAAAACACAAACTTTCTTACCTTCATCACAAACATGTGCTTCTGAGATTGAAGCCGTAAATTTGGCTATGTCTATGAGACGATAGCCTTTTCCTTCGTACTCTATGGCCTGATCGGGTATTTTATTGGAGTCTGGTGGGTTTAATTTTCTCCTGGATGCACCAATAATTGGTTTCAGAGCGGAAGTTTTCAACGAACCCTCTTTCCCTTCACCTTGGGTCGCACTTTCCTCATCATGATCATGATCCTCGGTTATGTCGATCGGAGTTTTGGTGTATCGCACTCCAGCAAACGGCTTTCCTTTTCTCTTCCTCCTGTATACGTTTCTCTGCTTTTCTCCAACCATAGCAGCAAAAAATACAACAAGCAAGCACACTTTCCTTCTTGAAATATAAAATTATTCTGAGTCTTTGGCATGGAGAGATTCGAAAGCTTTGAAACGGGCCCACATAGCTCCACATCAGCGCTCAGTAGCGTGTGTGCATCATGGAGAACTTCATGTAGTCAGAAATGTAAATCGTGAATGTCTGATTGGCATTTCAAATAAGAAAACAGAAGAAAACAACATCATAACAAGCAGGTTGTCATAGCAACTAAGTTGCCAATGCTTATAAAACAGCCTAAAAACATGCTGTAAATTATAATATGGCCATAAAACATCTACCCCATGTTTCTTAAGGGTTTAAACTTAATTTTCCAAATTTCTAAAAACCATCTGTAACCGATTTTCTGTTAATGGAGCTATTTATTTAAAATAGAACGTCTTGGTTTAGTCAAGCAACTTTACTATAACAATACAAACTTACAAGTATTATATCTCTATCAAAACTAACAAATATAGTAAATCATAGTTAAAAAGTGTTAGTCCACAACAATCGGTTGTTCATCATCATCCTCGTCATCGTCAGTGTCCATTAACAAATCATCGATTTCCTCCTCTCTGATGTCCTCTTCTGAGACAGATACTCGATGAATATCAAATGGACAGCCTGCATAGTCTTCGTCCACTGATGCAGCCTGTAATCTTGGTGGGAGATACTGACATTGCCTGTGTTTAAAGGAGCAGTGTCACTCGCAAAGCCCACGCAATAATCACGCACCAACTTGAAAAACTACAGCCTGTAGGTTTTCAAGTTTGTTAATCCAAGATGGCGGCCGCACTTGGCGGAGCGTATGGTGGAAGACGCGATAATTCAGGCCGAAAGAGAAAATACGAGGGATCAAATAGTTCGTAGAAAGCATGGAATAGTCAGCACAAACGTATTTACTTACCACTGACTATATTTGAGTCATAGAAAGATGCTAAAATCGTAGCTGGAGAAGATAAATATCATTTGATTCATTTCTCTGGTTTCTTGTCCGATTTACAGCTATTTCCAACATTTTCCGAAGTTATTTCTATGTGCGCAAAAAAGATGCGCAAATGGTGACACTGCTCCTTTAATGCACGCTATATTGTTATCCTCTGATCCGTCCAGGTCAGAAGAGAGAGCGCACACCTTGAATGACTTGATGATTAACTGCACTAACATATTCCAAGCCTGAAGAACCCAATCAATCATCTGCCGTTTCGACGGAGCTCTCATGTTGTCCTGGGCTGTAAGCTGGTACGATTCTTCTGCAAGCCCATTCTCGTCCCCAGGCCTCTCCCGTGCTGGCGCGCGGAAAAAGCTCTGGGGGAATCCATATATCCTCGCGATCTGATTGGTTGTTCAAATTCAAAGGCCTATATATAACCAAGCTTAATCTCATTGAAATATGCAAGTCAAATATAAACGAACAGTGCAACAAATTAAAGAGAACTACCTTCACCTCTCTCCTCCGCAGAGGCTTTATATTACATGACGCATGAGGGAATATGCGTTCCTTCGCCCCGCGGTTAATATTCCCTCATGCGTCATGTAATATAAAGCCTCTGCGGAGGAGAGAGTACCTTCACTAAAAGAGGCCGTAAATTCGAAGAAAGCGAACTCGTATTAAAATTTTAATGTCTTCTGTCCCGCCGAGTAAACGCGGCGATGAGCCACACTTGACAAATACCTTCTTCGAACGGAATGTATAAAAAAACAAACGAGTTAATACGAGATAGCCAAACCGCCAGAATCGAAAACGGAAGGAAAACTTACATTCCAAACAACTGTCGACGATCTCGTGTCCAAGTCCCAAACCGCGAACTTATAGACGCATGCGCTTTTGAAAGAACATCAAAGAATCTTGGTGTTCCGGTTTGGATTCCCCCAGAGCCTTTTCCGCGCGCCAGCACGGGAGAGGCTCTGGGGACGAGAATGCTTGCTGCAAGCCATTTGTCGTACATGTCTCTCAAATATTCCTTCATTGGTTTGTTCCAGCTAACATCAAGAGCTTGGATGTATTTGGTGCAACCACCAGGAATAATTAGAGGATCAATCTTCTCTTTCTGAAGTATTTCTCTCACTTCTGGTGTTAAGTGACATCGAAATGAATCCCAGGCGAGCAGTCGTCGAGCACCAAAGATGAATGTGCCTAAAACTTCACGGCAATACTGTTGAGTGAGATCTTCATCCATCCATCCAGGCCACTTTATTCAACAACTGCGGCTCTCCTACCCAATGACGCTTGTCGCTACACAACACTTGGATTTGTACTTTTCATTAAAGCTTGCTTACTTCACGCTTTCCTCCCTTGAAGACAAAAAAAGGTTTCTTCTTTCCACCATCAGCCGTTGCAGTTAGGCACACCGTCGTCATTTTTGATTTTTCATGGCCAGTTGTCTTCAAGTGTATTGTATGCATGGGCACCGCGTTTCTCAACAGTTGAATTTGAAATCATATCGTTCCAAATTACAGTTTCATCCATTGCTAAGATATTTTTCATTTCATGCATAGTTGATCCGTCTACGTATCTGCCGTATCTTCAAAATGTACGAGCACTGCTTATCAGTCAGTTCATCGGGGGGTTTTGTGCTTCTGTTGTGCGGCGCCTTAGACTCAGACCATTTCTGCTCATGAGCTTTTCAAGCCAACCACGACTGAATTGCAAAGCCTTGTAACTTGAATCATGCCGCTGCTTTTCCTCTTGCAAATACTTTGCTTTAGCCATTATGAGTTTTTGCGAAACCCGAAGGCCTTTGCTTCTTTTTTCAATTATCCTGAATCGCGAGAACAACCTCATCGAGTTCACGATCATTCAGTTTACGACCACGTGAACATGTAAAAAATACCACAGCTTCCTGTTATGCCACAATTGCAGTACTGAGGAAGTTGAAACATCTGGCCCCATACAATTTGCGTAAGACCTTGGCAGAATCACTTGTCCTATCGAAGCTGGATTACGGTGATACAGTTTTCTATCCACTGACAAATTTAGATTTGAAGCGGCTTCAGAAATGCCAAAATGCCGCAGCAAGCTTTGTCCTAGGGAGATATGTTAAAGACTAACCCTAACCCTAACCCTCACGTGTCTCTCTGACAAAGGGCCTTCGCTCGAAACGTTAGACTCCTACGTTCTCTGTTTCGGCAGTATATCTAACCTTACTATATTTCGATTGTTGTTTCCACACTGCCTACGCAGCATGCTACTTTTATTAGACCTTGAAAAGATCGGATGGCTCTCCATGAAGGATAGAAGAGACTTACATCTCCTACAACAAACTTTTAAGGCAATTCATTCTGCAAACTGGCCTCAATACTTAGCCGGTTTAGAACAGTCTGCAAACGACAGAAACCTCCGGTCGCAAGGGAGCATTCGGTTAAAAGTACCGTTAGAAAACAAAACCTTTCAGGACAATGCCTCAAAACTTTTTAACTCTCTACCAATTTATATTAGAAACTGCAAGAATTTTTAACACTTTTAGTAAATTAGCCAAAGAATTTTTGATCGAACACAAAGTAACTTAACTTAATTTTATAAATTTATTGTTAATGTAATGGGAGGGGTTGGATATCTTTATTTATATTTGTAGAGGAAGAGCCATTTCATGGATTCTGCAATAAAGTCATTATTATTATTATTATTATTATTATTATTATTATTATTATTATTATTATTATTATTATTATTATTATTATTATTATTATTATACAGTGGTAAAGAATAAAATTCAAAATGGCGGCGTATTTTCAAATTGAAAGATTTTGACTTTTCCAACGACTTGTGGAACACTTTCAACTGAAAATTTCATGTAAATATTTGAAGATCAATACAGGTAACATCTGCTCACCATAAATGAAACTGTTTGTTGTCCAGTTGTAACGAAACAAGATGTTGTCAAACTCGCGAATTACTACGAAGCGTACGACAAGGATTGACACTTCAGGTAATTGTAAATTGGTTTTGAAGTTTGTGATTACTTATAGTTAGTTGCCAGAAAGAAAAATTAACTCACTGCTTTGAATAACGTTTTAAGATTATTTGTGGTTGTATGGCCAATAAACATTCAAATTACGACAAAATTTTTTGACTGTAATTAAGACAGATATCGTAATTTTGTCATGCATATAATAAACAAGTAATCATATGATTTTGCTCATGCAATTAATGATTTTACACTACTCGTGATATTTGAAAATTGAGCCATTTGAAAATTGGATCAATTTTCAAATATCACTCGTAGTGTAAAATCATTAATTGCACTCGCTATCATATGATTACCTATATTTATTATTATTATTATTATTATTATTATTATTATTATTATTATTATTATTATTATTATTATTATGACATTGAGCAGTGGCGTATAGACGCACTCTGTACATGTCCTTAGTTTCAACGAGAAAATTTTACTTGAATTAACAAATTACATCGTATTCTGGCTTTTATATTTACATTTAATCTATAATGATTCGTTCAAGCTTACTTGCACTGTTTGCTACCCTCATAATATGTGGATTTTGTGGCAAAGAATTTTTATCATTGGGTCGACATTCATGGCGCTGTAAAAGCAAAGTGGATTACGAGCAAGAAAACAACGTAAATGAAAATCCAGCTATTGAATTGACTGCAAATGAGTGTCTGCCAGTTAAATCGTACAAGGCTGTTAAATGTTGCTGTGGTAAAGTCTGTAAAGGGACTCGCGGTCTTAAAATGCACCAACGAAGCTGTAAAGTCATTGATGACCTTGAAGACGAACTACAACAACAAATGACAGACGCATTAAACGAGCATCAGACTGATGAGGATAATGTAGAGCAAACCGGCCCTGAAATCCCGTCTTTAATTCGCCAAGAAAACTTTCCTGTATTAAAGAAAGGAATTAAACTACCCAAATCGCCGTTACAATGGTCAACAGCCAACGAATTTTTCAAATTAACTTTTTTAAACCACCCAATCACACCGCACGATTTAAATAACAATATCAATACCATGGCAACAGTTATGTACAACTATTTTTGTGAAAATTTTGGATATGTCGAAAATAATAATGATGTGGAATTAAAAAGAAAATATGAAAAATTCTCCGCCAAAGATTTGAAGAAAGCTTTAAAGAAATTAAAATCACAAAACGGAGATGTTCTAGAGATTAAATTCGTCGCGAAGCAACTGCGCAACCTTCTCAAATCTAATACTCATCAAAGTAATACTGTTAACCATCAACCAGGAGAAATTGATCATGACAACCTAATTAATAAAAATTTCTGGGGATATGTCAAAAGATTTTTTAAAAAGAACACAAGCTCACTTCCATCATTTAACATGGCTCAATGCACATCTTATTTCACTAAAACATTTTCCGCAATCAATCCAAGTAAAACATTCAGCATCCCAAGTTGGATTCCAAAATTTGCTTCACCACAAACACCATTTAATCTTGACCCCCCGACCTATCAAGAGATTACTAACGTCATCCGTAAAATGAAACCGTCTGGCGCTCCATGTCCACTTGACCAGATATCTATAATCTGCTTTAAACGCTGTCCTTATTTACGCTCACACTTAACTGAGATAATTCACGCTGCCTGGTCATCCGGTGTTGTACCTTCAGAATGGAAAAAAGCATGCACAATATTAATACACAAGAAAGGGGAAACAGACGAACCTGCAAATTTTCGCCCAATAACACTTGAATCCATTCCGCGTAAAGTTTTAACATCATGCCTTCGTAATAAAACATTTCAATTTCTTGCAGAAAACAAGTACATAGAACAAAACATCCAGAAAGGTTTCACCCCAAAACTCTCCGAACGCTAGAACACACAGCTCAGATGGCACACATAATAAACAAAGCGCGTACCAAACAACGATCTCTCGTCATAACATTATTAGACCTTAAGAATGCATTTGGTGAAGTCCATCATAACCTTATTCAAGAAGTCCTTGAGTATCATCACATTCCCGATCACATAAAAAATATCATACACAGCCTCTACACTGATTTCCAAACTTCCATCATAACCGAAGAGTTCAACACACGTTTCATTACAGTTGATCGTGGTGTTCTCCAAGGTGACTCTCTCAGCCCTCTCTTATTCAATGTCATTCAATACATTTATTCAGCACATCAAATCTGAAAAATACCGTCAACTTGGATTTTGGAATTTAAGCGAGAATGGTATTTTATGCAACCCAATCCACTGGTTCCAATTTGCCGACGATGCTGCCGTTATCACTGGTCAGGAAAAAGAAAATCAAATGCTACTAAACCGTTTTACCATCTGGTGTCAGTGGGCCAATATGATTATACGTGTAGATAAATGCTCAACATTTGGAATTAAAAAAGAACTAACAAAATCCGTTCAATATCTCCCTAAACTGTTTATAAATAGCTGTTTTGTACCACGTGTTGAGAATGGTAAATCCTTTCGATACTTAGGTCGCTACTTTAACTTCAATATGTCTGACGAAGATCACAAATCTGAATTATATGACACACTGACTAATACCATGAATGAAATCGACGAACTACCATTACATCCGAAAAACAAAATTCTAATGTACAATCGCTATGTTCTTTCAAAAATCTCTTGGCACTTCACCGTTTCTGATATCGGTAAAACCTGGGTAAACGAGAATCTAGATAATATCGTGTCAAAATATATCCGAAAGTGGCTCGAGCTTCCAATCTCAGCAACTCTTAGCAACGTCCTACTTCCTCATAACAAATTCGGCTTAAATCTCATTCTCCCATCAACTAAATTTCTTCAATGTCAAACTATATCTCGGAAAGTTTTGAAATCATCACCAAATGACGAGATCAAAAACCTATGGATGGCCACAAGCAATCACAAAAATGTACAATATGACAAGTACAAAAACACAAAAGACGTACTGAACACTATCAGGAAAGAAAATGAAAAAAGGCTTCAAAATCACCTCATTTCACAAGGTTCATTCTTCTCCAATATCATCAAATACTCTACACTCTCGCTCAACTCTATATGGTCCTCGGTCCAAAACAAACTTCCTAAGAATATCTTTAACTTCACCATCCGGTACATAAATAATACGCTCCCAACTCGCAAAAATCTGTTGAAATGGGGAATATCACCAACATCCGACTGCTCTTTCTGCTTGGAACCCGAAACCTTGCTCCACGTCGTCAATGGATGCAAGACATACCTAAACGAAGGACGTTTTACGTGGCGACACGATTCCGTTCTTAATTTCATTGCAACCTCTCTTAAATCCGTACAACACTATATTAACCTTTATGCTGACCTACCTGGCTTCATCAGTCCATCTGTTATCACCGGAGATAAGTTACGCCCTGATCTTCTGATAACAATCGAAAACAAATACATCTACATACTCGAACTGACTGTTGGATTTGAATCTAATCTTCTTACTAATGCAACCCGTAAGAGACAAAAATATCTAGAACTTATTAACGAACAGCACAAAAATTATGAAAAAGTGAAATTTATAAATTTATCTATCAGTTCGCTTGGAGTTTGTAATCAGTCATCTATAGACTTTATTGAAATGCTGAAAGACCTGAAATTTGACGAACGATGTAGAAAGTACTATACTCAGAAAATGATGAACACCTGCATAAGGGCCTCTTACTATATATTTTGTAAACGTAACAAAGAATGGGAGAACCCGACTTTAATGTCATACTAATATTTTTATACCATTTGTTAATTCAAGTAGACATTGGTAAACTACCTGTAAAAGAGAGGTTTATCATTGTTGTATACGTAAATCATAAATAAATAAAGTTTCCATTATTATTATTATTATTATCACCTTCAAGCCGAACTCTCTTTCTACGACCAGTTCATTACCAGAAATTTGGGACAAGATGGTGGCGCGCGTGCGTATTAAGGACCATAATAATGGAGATTCTCAACAGTAAATAATAAGGAGAGCACATAATAATTCCAGTTTTGCTTAAACGGTGACATATTTCTTCTTTGCCAGACTCCATCTGACTTCAGCATGGACTAAGGAACAGTTATTAAACTAAAAAACATTTGTTTACTTCGACGACAAAGTACTTCCCTAGCTCGCCTTATTTTTGCACTGAAAGTGCCACTATCCATAGTGTTGGCCATAGTAATCTTTGTAAACAGGTGCTAGAAATTGGCCAAATGATAACGTTACGGGCTATGCGAAGTGCCCGACTCGTGGTGCATTCGGCATGAGTCAGTCTACTTCGAGAGCACATAAAAGTCCTCATTTTTCCTTAGCATAGTACTTCCAAAAGCGTTTGAACTTGCTTGATTTCACAGTGCTTGTGGTCGTTTACAGGTTGTTTATATATACATACATGCACGATTTAGGCAAATTCAATGACCTGAATAATGAAAATCACTAGAATACAGTAGAATCACATGCATTAGAAATTCTAGAATACATAATTCTATTATTAGGCGAATATAGCCGCTGACCGAGAGCAGCGGTACAAATGACCCAAAATTCTGGTAATGTACACTTTTTCTTAATTCTTGATACCTTGCTTTATTTTTCTTCCAGTCTCGAACACTGTGCCGATCGATGTTGTATTTTCATTCAGCCGCGTGAATTGAATTTTCTTCCGAAAATTTCATTACTTCTAATTTAAAATCTATAGAATGACGCCGTATTTTGGCTTCTTTGTGGGAAGTCATCTCGCTACCAGACATCTTAAATGAAATAAAACATACGTTGCGGATCAAAATAAAGTCGAGTTATGAGCCCAGTCATAACCGAGATTGCCCTGTCTTCGCAGAGGCCCGCCTCCCACCGTCCTAAAATAACCATTAGTAATAGCCGGAGACGAGCCTCTGCAAAGACATGTAGGCCGCGGGCAATCTCAATTATGATTGGCTCATAACTCGACTATGATCCGGATTTTGATCCAGAACGTTCGCAAAGCTTGTTAAGGTGGCTCCCTACGGTAATTTCAATAGGGGACTGGTGACTAGAAATAGTATCGCTACGCATGCGTATATAGCGATCTTGTCGATTCGAAATTCTATGACCGCGTCGACATAGATGTTAGACTTGTAGACGTTTTCTTCGGTGAATTTCGCTAAAATTTTGTAAATAAATAGTTCATAAAAAGTTCTAAAGTACATATAATTTTCAAAAATATTCATAAGACAGAACTTTTTTAAATCGATAATTTTTATAGCGAAAAATCTGTACATACAACCCTCTCTGATTTTGTGCATGGATATTCTCCACAACAGTATCTATCATCTCAGCAATTTTTAAAAAATTTCACCGAAGCAAACTGAAGACATGCCGCTTCAATTATGCATGACTTGAAAATATAGGAAAGCACGGGTGGCGTGTGCTGTTAGGGCGCTGCCTCTCACCGCTGTAGTTAAGCCCAGTTGGACGGGGTTAGTACTTGGATGGGTGACCGTCTGGGAATAGCTCCGTTCCCGAACTTGAATTTCATGCGAGTAGAGTTTAGTTGGTCTCTCCTGTGCTTCGAGGGTTTTTCGCAGGGTTCTGCGGTTTTCCTCCCTCCGTAAAATCAACACTTAGGTCTTAGCTTGTGTCGTGCACTTTTAACATGAGCCTCTGGCTCGGATGATTGGGCGACCACATCCTGTGTTTACGACGTTAAATAAATCATTACTCATTACTCATTACCAAAGTTCCAAGCAAATAATTGAGCTTTTTGATAGACATTTTATATCTGCGATAGTTCTGATATAGTAAGGTCTACTTAGTATTTATCTAACAAATTTTTAAACTTATGAATAACATTAGATAATGAGCGTATGAAATAGCGCGTATTTATTGAAACTACAGGGAGCCACCTTAAACCGAAGTTTCTTACGGCAAGAGTCGGAGCTAAAGCATCTTAATACACGAAGAGATTTTGGAAGAGGAACTTACCGCGTCTGTTTCTCGTGCTGTAGACAACGTTGGTTATGACACGAGTGGAAGCAATCGCATATGAACAGACTTTTTTTGGTGGAACTTCAATCTGTTGCATGAACTGAGCCACATGCAGATCGGAGGGAAGCTGATTTGCCAGTAGAAGAAGCAAAACTGTACGATGACAAATGCCGTTGGAATTTAAAGGATAAAGACAAGGAGAATACTTGGCACTTGGCAGCGATTCAAACTAACAAACCAACAAACTAACTAACTAACTAACAAACCAACCAACCAACCAACCAACCAACCAACCAACCAACCAACCAACCAACCAACCAACCAACCAACCAACCAACCAACCAACCAATCAATCAATCAATCAACCAACCAACCAACCAACAAAGTTAATAGGCATAATATAAAGCGCCATGCTAACTCGTGATTTGTCAAAGTAATAACTTTTTATAATTATTACCTTGACAAATCACGAGTTTCGTTGTCGAAGCGTCGCTTCATAGCACACGGCTAGTCTGCCCTCTGACGTAATTGACCTAATTGTCGTCTAATAAATACAGCATGCCTGGGTAGGGTTTGTTCAGTCTGCATGCTTTGTCGGAAGCTTAGTCAACAATGTTTACGTTCAACATATCCAGTGCTGTTCTCCTGTCTGTTGCTCTCTTGTTAAGCGAAAAGAAACTTCAAGTAGAAGCTAACGAGTGTTATCATAACTCGGATTGTGGTAACAACAAGTATTGCTGTAAGCAACAGTATTCCTGGCAAGGCCATGTCTGTCGTTATGGCGGCTGCGTTGGCCAGTCTTGTTACTGGAACAGCGATTGCGGTGGACCAGGTGAATGCTGTAATTATAGCAACTATTGTACAAGATCAGGTTGTTATAAAGGCTCGGCAACTCGTTCGCCCCGTGATAGATGCTCTTATAACTCGGATTGTGATAAAAACAAGTACTGCTGTAAACAAAGGTATACCTGGCAAACCAGTGTCTGTAGTTATGGCGGCTGCGTTGGCAGGTCTTGTCTCAGGGATAGTGATTGTGGTGGCCTAGGTGAATGCTGTAGTAGCTTCACCAACTTTTGTGCGGAATCACATAATTGTGATCACCACGTAACCAAAGCTTTAGATTCCTGGCTTATTGCTGTAATTGTGGTAAGCGTTCTTGTTGTTGTCGTCATCCTCATCGCCATTGTCGTCTGTTCCTATCGCGGCAGAACGTCAGCATGGCGTGGACGAAGTCAACAAGGAGTAGTGGTCAACCAACAAAATGGTGAAACAGTTGTCAATCTACAAAACTGTCAAAACACCCAAACTGCTCAAGATAACCCAGAACAACTCCACATGCCTCCTCCTCCTCATCCTGATTATTTCAACAAAGGCTATTTAGATCTTCCATCCTCACAACCTGTCGCTCAAGTCCAACCCGACTCCAGCCTATACTAAATACTGACGACGAACTGTGCTATACAACAGGTCACTTTCATATATTGACGTATAAACTTCGTAAATGATATATAATCACTCAATGGTTTAGTTTAACTAAGTGCACGTTATATATAACTTAATATGTGTAATATTTTTCTCCCTTTCTTTATTGGCTATTGCAACTGTTTGTCCCGAGTCTTGGAATATTGACGATTAAAGAATAGAGACCAAAGTGAGCGAGTTGTTTTCTCAGCCGTTAACAAAATCTTGAGATATAAGGGTACACATGCGACGTTGTGAAATGCCCACCCTCGAAAGGAGTTCTCTTCTTGCGGAACATAGAATAGATTTGGCATATATAAGCGCTGTTTTACTTTATTTCCTCATATTTCACTCTGATGAAGGGTTCCGCTCGAAACGTCAGTAGAGAGCTTAAGCATACAGGCGTTTTAGAGCCACGGACGGCGATTGAATTCAATAGCATTTTTCATTCAAAACAACAATAATGAGCAATTTAAAATCTCAAGAGCAAAGAGAACCCCGTCGTCGTTCTACACAAAAGAGCTAGAACGTTGAGGCCTGTCATCGTTGTTTTATTACAATGAGACATACTTTTAAAGTAAAAAATTTGTATTTTAAGGGCCTGTTTATATGGAGCCGAGTTACCCGGCTAGGCGAGTTACCCGGCAAGCCGAGTTGAAAAAAGATGAGTGTTTATATGAGACGAGTTACTCGGCAAAGCCGCCCACGCATTATAATGGTTTCACATTCCATGAGTAGTTTCCGATTGTCTTCATAAGTGGCGCGTGCGCTGTTGTGACGAATTCAACTCGGCTAGCCGAGTTACCCGGCAAGAGAGTGTTTATATGGGAATATTTTCATCCCGGCATCCCGAGATCTCGGCTAGCCGAGTTACCCGCCTGTCTCATATAAACACTCTGCCAGGCTAGCATTGAATTTCTATACATGGCGGGTTACCCGGCTTGCCGAGTAACTCGGTTTGCCGGGTAACTCGGCTCCATATAAACAGGCCCTAAGGGGGATAATTTCATTACATTACAATATAAAATAAAGGATCTGTATTTTTATATAAGGATGAAATTTAAGCTTATGAGCTAACAGTTTAGATATGTGATTATTCATAGCCTTTGTTTTGGGTAAAAAAGCCTTTTCAAAGAATACGCGGTTCAGTCCGTCCGTGTCTCAAAAACGCCTAATATGCATGCTTAACCTCTCTAGTATTTCGTTACTAAAAACGCCAGCAGTTCACCACTTTTAAGGTTTTCTACACACCATAACACACTGACTACACAACACTATATACTTTTATATCACTCTGCCTTGAAGAACTTTGGCTTGAAACATCACTATTTAATTGGTGGTAATTTAATTTATTAGCATTCGAAGAGGGAACATAAATGCATATTGGGATTTATCGCAAGAAATTTTTCGGCGATTGTAGTGTTTATTCATATGTACTGTATTATATAATTTTTAAAGTGGTTCTCTGGTGAAAATATTGTTGGTAATGTTTCTGCGTAATCCTAAAGATATTGTCGTGGTTAGTAATTGTACAAAATTTTTGTACAACCTTTTCACGCGTGTCAGATAAATTGTTTGCCTCACCTCACGCACTATATATATATATATATATATATATATATATATATATATATATATATATATATATATATATATATATATATATATATATGTTCGTTAAGAGTTCTCCGGATTCAATGTACTTTTTCTTGAGCTTTCGACTCGGTGCTTCGAGTCTTCATCAGAAGTGATGAGAGAAAGATGATAGGTCTAGTGTTTTATTGTGTTGACCATCCATGTGCATGTCTTCGTGATTGTAATCGTTGTGAGCGTCTAACTGGTTGTTTGTTTGTTGCCGTCGTGTAGCAATTGTTTGTTTTGTCCGTTGGTTGATTATGAATCGTACTGTCCTCAGATTCATAATCAACCAACGGACAAAACTACCAATCGCTACACGACGGCAACAAATAATCAACCAATTAGACGCTCACAACGATTACAATCACGAAGACACATGGATGGTCAACAAAATAAAACACTAGACCTATCATCTTTCTCTCACTTCTGATAAAGACTCGAAGCACCGAGTCGAAAGCTCAAGAAAAAGTACATTGAATCCGGAGAACTCTTAACGAACACATTATGCCATGATTACAAATCTTCAAGTCATATATATATATATATATATATATATATATATATATATATATATATATATATATATATATATATATATATATATATAATTAAGGATTAAAGCACTCTTGGAGTGTGTTATCGGGGTTTACATCCACGAGTTCGCGAACAAGGAACGAGAAATTTAACACTGCACGAGGCGAAGCCGAGTGAACGAGTGGATGTAAATCCCGATAACACACGAACAATGAGTGCTTTAAACGTTTTAATATTCAATTTGAGTAAACGCTAAAGTAAACACTTGCGAAAAAGGTTCAATGTCAAAATTAAAATATATCAAGAAAACATACGAATCAGTTTTGCGAATCAGACTTTACTAAAGAATAAACACAGGCTTACATTTAAACACGGAATCACCCGAGGCAGTTGCTCTCTTAGTGTTTTTTGGCGTGGCTTCAGCGATAATGTTTTGAATCTCCTCGATGCTCAACTCAACAAACTTTCCACTTTCAGCCGTCTTCAAGTTTTTGCCGTGCAATAAATAATTTCATGCACGGTATTACTGCACGGGCAAGCGTTGTCATGACATAAAAAGGTCTCACGTGGTACAAATCGACCAATAAGAACGCAAGTTTACGAAAATTGAATAATAAATATCCTTACTGTGTGTGAATAAGAATCTTTTTTCTTTACTTAATTCCTTTTCACTTTTCACTGCTTATACTACTTCGTAGAAACGCGAGATATCATAATCTCGCTTTCTGTCAGAACCAAACTGAGAAAATAGACTCAGCTTTGAAATCTATCTAATTCAATTGATCCAACTTTTAAGAAGCAGGAAGAACCTCGCTATTTTCAACTCTCAAATGAGATAAACAATAGTTCAAGATAGCAGGAGTTCGAGTTAACGGATTTAATGTTCGTGTAAAACAGTTAAAGAATACGTTGAAGGCAAATCAAGTCTTGCTCGAAATAACGAGGTTTTCGAGCTAACCGAGAACGAGATAGCGGAAGTGTTACTGCTGCTTAAAAGTTCCTTTCGTAAACGCAGAAACAGAATCAGAATTCATGATGTTCTGTTATTAGTTTAATTATATAGATACTAAACATACCACAAGTAAATACCAAAGTCTAACAGCTTTCAGAAATAATTACTTAATTATACTAATGCCAAAACACGCCAGAGAAAAGGAAATAGGACACATATTTATTGTATATTACCAGAGGGGCAAATGCTGGAACCTTCTTTCAATTGACTCTCTTTCCTCTGTAAATGTTTTAAAAACATACCTTACCGTAGAATCCTGAAAGTAACAGCCACCTGAGAGTAGCGGCCCCCTGAAAGTAGCGGCCCCTGAAAGTAGCGGCACTTTTGGAAAGAGCGTGCTTCCGTGTGATCCAGTGAATACGATTGATGATGATAAAATGGCTTGAAAGAAGAAGAAAAAATCAAACGAAAAACTTTATTTCACGTTCATATTTAGAAGATAACATGCATTTGTTTTATGTTATACCGCAAACTTAGTTCGTATTTACTTTATTTACTCGAAAATAGCTGCCACCCCCCCCGCGAAAGTAGCGTCCCCCAACAGTGGATAAAACCGAAAATAAGAGGGCAGCTACACTTTCGGGATTCTACGGTATATATAACCATTCCATATTACATCACACAATTTTAATCCTGAATTTACTTTATTCTTCGTGTATCCACATTTAACTACCTTTTCATATATACATTAACTTATTAAATTGCTTCATATTTGTGGTTGCATATTTATCGTTGGCCGCCGAATTAAAATTCTTTTATATGCATATAAATTAGCCCTTATAACTCGTTTTCAATGTGGGAAATTCAAAATAATTTTTACTTTAAAACGAGGTCATAAGGGCTAATTTATATTCACTCTGACGAAGAGTCGTACGTCCTCTGTTGCGGCAGTATATCTAACCTTACTATACTTCGGTTGTCATTTTGGAATAAGGTCTATTATATTCGTGTTGTTTAGGATCTAGCATGTATATTTCGTACTACATTTATTTATTTTATTTTTTTGTTTTATTAGCTTTGCCAGATAAAAAATGTTTATGTACAGATAACATAGAAAAGTTACTTAGAAACGATGGCAGGGGATCCGCAACAGCGATTAGCCAATTACAGCGGGCCCGAGATATAAGTTAATGTATAAAGCTATATAACTATATACAAAGTATAACTAAATATAATTTACAGATACAGATACTAACAACAGCAAGAAATTGGACAGCTAAGACTACGGACAGAATTACATTTTAGACATATAGTTTTAAACGTACGTGGATTTTCACAGTTGTAACTACTTTCCAATGATGCAAAATAATAATTCAGCATAACAGATTTAAATGAGTTTAGACTATCCATACTAAGGTTCAGTTCATTTGCAAGAGCGTTCCAAATTCGACAAGTTCTGATAAAAAAGGATCTCTGGTAGGTGGTAGTTTTACATTTACGGGTAACAAATTTGACTACATTACCACAAGATGATCTAGTGGTTCTGTGAGTAAGCATAACAGGAAGAACAGAGGACTTAAGATTAACTAAACCATGTGTTATTTTAAAGAACAAGATCATATCTAAATATTCATGCCAGTAACAAATAGGAAGTAGAGACAAGGAATATAACCTGGTGTTATAGTCGATAGCACAAAAAAACGGCAGGTTGAGGATATACTTGGTGGCACGCCTTTGAATCCTCTCTAACTTATTTATTAGTTAGCAGTTAACATTATGTTATTAGTTAACATTATGCAGTTAGCAAGAGGCACAAGTTTATTATAGTACTATTACTATTTGGTGTCATCATGTTTAAATAAAGTAATTTGAATGAATGGATGAATGAATTATTAAGCCTGGTTCTCTCATGTCGCCGACGGTCGCCGATCGTCGCCGATTTGTGATTTAGATGCATGTTAAGTAATGGGGAACAAATTTTTCTTTATTATTTAACCTGCTGCTGCACTTCCCGTTTTAACATGCATCTAAATCATGAATCGGCGACGATCGGCGAGCGTCGGCGACATATGAGAACCAGGCTTTATACCATTCTGCTTTAAAGCCTGGTTTTCATATGTCGCCGATCGTCGCCGACCCATGATTTAGATGCATGTTAAGTAAAAGAATAAAAGCACTGCTTTTCTGTATTGTTCTTTATTACTTAACATGCTGCTGCACTTCCCGTTTTAACATGCATCTAAATCACAAATCGCCGACGATCGGCGACATATGAGAACCAGGCTTTTACCGCTTTAAAAATTACTTAGGGACCGGTCATTATTTATGGCAGGGGTGGGGGCCGAAGAGAAAGTGCTGTGGAGCAAAAAAAAAATCTTTACCCAACTATTTTTAAACAAAACATTTGTCTACCCCACCACTGGAAGGCAGAAAAAAAAATCTACCCCACCACTACTGACACCTATTTTGTTACACAAGGTCATATTTTAGCACAGTAATATATTCTGGCAAACACCAGATGATACATGTATAACTTGTCAAGAGGAAATCTCTGGTAGTGAAAGGGTTAATCAATAAAAAAAATATTTTTTAACAATTATTCACCGAAGTGGGGGTGAATAGTGGTGGATATTTACCAAGCCATGAAGCGGCGAGGTAAATATCCTCACTATTCACCAACACTGAGGTGAATAATTGTTTTGCATATACCTCATTTTTTCAGTATCGTCATAAGTATTTTCATGCAAGATAAGGTTGTTGACAAAACAGTTTTAAACCTTTGGATATATTCATAGCTATAAAAGTCTAAAGAAACATACCTGTGGAAATAACAGCCTTGTTTGACAAAAAATCGCTTTCTTCGTTTACCATTTTATTTTGCTCGGATGTGAATAGTGCAAGATATTCGGAGATAGAGGAGCCAATCAGATTGCGTAAAAAGCACTATTCACCTGCAAGGTATATGCTAATCATATGTATCCTGTAATATTATACTGTACGTGATTAAAATATGGTTTAACCACATTTATTAAAATTAATATTAAATAGTATCCTTTTTTACCCCACATCTCCCCCTAAGCATTTTTTTGTTACCCCACCTAAGACAAGTAAAATTTTCAGTTACCCCACCATTTTCTCTTCGGCCCCCACCTCTGCCATAAATAATGACCGGTCCCTTACCACCACGCACGTAAACAGAAAAGAAACATCGATGCATCTTTATTTTTAAATGTATGTATCAATGGACTAATAAATTTTGATTTTGATTTAACAAGAAATAGCAGAATCCATAACCATTACACAAGGACCAACAATAGTCTGCATCTACCTAAAGCCAACACAAACTGAAGAAAACAAAAACTAATTTATCACGCCTCAACTAATTTGAACAACCTCGACAACAAGACAAGAAATACTACCTCTCTTGTTGAATTTAAGAATTCATTAAAGAAACTAAAATTTTAATCAACGTAACATTATAACTTTCCTTGAACTGTTCTAAAACTTTTTTGCTTTGTTTAAATGTAATGTTATGCCATTACAATGTAACCTGAAGTGATGTAATATATTGTGTCATGTTACAGGACCCCACTGAAAAACACTTTGATGATGTGGGTATATCCTGAATAAATATCATTATTATAAACGACCTTCCTTCATGGAATACGATTTGCATAAAGTGTAACTGCAACTTATCCAAACTCTTTTCATGTTGTTTTTAACTTGATATCTCTGTCTGTGTACTTTTGTAAATATATTTACTATCCAGTTAGCTTACTCTATTTTGGGGCCACAGTAATTGGCCCGAAGCTATTACGGTTACCCTCAGCCATCACGTTGTATTTGTGTAAAGTGTTGTCCAGTTATGTTATAACACAAAATATTGCAACGCTTATATACATAAATTGGCAATCAAAATCCATATTATTTCATCATCAGTATAGAAATACTGATATCTAATATCGCTTTCAAACCAAATACTATGCATATACCAGACACACTTCTGAAAAGAAGTGACTTATTCGGCGTTAAAAACGTCGGGACAAAAACGTCGCGACAAACTAAACTAAACTAAACTAAACTAAACTAAACTAAACTAAACTAAACTAAACTAAACTAAACTAAACTAAACTAACTAACTAACTAACTAACTAAATAACGAACGAACGAACGAACGAACGAACGAACGAACGAACGAACGAACGAACGAACGAACGAACGAACGAACGAACGAACGAACGAACGAACGAACGAACGAACGAACGAACGAACGAACGAACGAACGAACGAACGAACGGATGGATGGACGGATGGACGAACGAATGAGCTAATAGACATAATATCAAGCGCCACGGTAACTCTAAGTCCTCGAGGCAATAATTACAAGAATATTTTGCATAGTTTACATCGTTTTCGAAGGGTCGTTTCATAGCACACGGCTAGTCTACCCCCCCCGGTAGGGTTTGTTCAGTTTGCTGTTTTCGCGAATCCTTGACGGAAGCTTAGTCATAATGTTTACGTTCAGCATTGTCTCGCTGCATGTTCTCCTGTCTGTTGCTCTCTTGTTGAGCGAAAAGAAAATTCAAGTACAAGCTTATGACGAGTGCTCTTCCAACTCGGATTGTGGTTATAACGAGTACTGCTGTCAAAGGTATTCCTGGCAAAGCAATGTCTGTGGTTATGGCGGCTGCGTTGGCCAGTCTTGTAGCTCAGACAGCGATTGTGGAGGACCAAGTGAATGCTGTAGCTCAAGCAACTATGTAGGTACAAGTTGTTATAAAACAACTGCTTCGCCCTATGAATGCTCTTCCAACTCGGATTGTGGTTATAACGAGTACTGCTGTAAGCAAGAGTATTCCTGGCAAACCAATGTCTGTGGTTATGGCGGCTGCGTTGGTAAGTCTTGTAGCTCATTGTGGTTATAACAAGTACTGCTGTAAGCAAGAGTATCCCTGGCAAACCAATGTCTGTGGTTATGGGGACTGCGTTGGTAAGTCTTGTAGCTCGGATAGCGATTGTGGTGGACCAGGCGAATGCTGTAGTTCGAGAAACTATTGTACAAAATCAGGTTGTGATCACTTCGAAATCAAAGCTTTAGCTTCCTGGCTTATTGCTGTAATTGTTGTAAGCATTCTTGTTGCTCTGTTCATCCCCATCGCCATTGTCGTACGTTGCTATCGCGGCATGGCGTCAGCATCGCGTGGACGAACTCAACAAGGTCAAGTGGTAAACCAACCAACTGGTTCAACAATTGCTCTACAGCACATCCAAACTGTTCAGATTCCTCCTCCTGCTTACTTCACACAAGACCAAGATCTTCCAACACCACAACCTCAGATCCCACCTCCAGCCTACACTACTGCATGAATATCGATAATGAACTGTGCTACAGACCACTTCTATATTAACCGATATAAACTTTTATATATGTAATCACTCAATGGTTTAGTGCTAAGCGCATGTTATATACACCTAATATGTGTAATATTTTTCTCTCTTTCTATCAGTTATATTGCGACTGTCTCTCTCGAATATTTGCATATCGGCGATTAAAAAATAGTGACGAGTTGTTTTTTCAGACAGTTCACAAAATCTTGAGATTTAAGAGTAGACAACAATGTGAAATGCCCACCCTCGTAAGAATTACCATCTTTGTAGAACACAGAATAGATTTCGCATATATGCATCAGTGCAAGCGCTGTTTTACTTAACTTTACTTCCTCATATTTCACTCTGATGGAGAGTTCCGCTCGAAACGTCAGTATTTCGTAAGTTACTATAATTAAACGTCGGCAGTTTACCACCTTTAAGATCTTCTCAGTATACATCGTAACACACTGTCTCAGTACACATAGCACTCTACTTTTATATTACTCTGACGAAGGACTTCGGATTGAAATATCAGTATTTCATTTTTTAAAATCTCGACTGCATGGTTAACCACCTTTAAGATTTTCTATACATCGTAAGTAACACACTGCTTACATAGCACTCTACTTTTATATTACTCTGATGAAGGACTTTGGCTTGAAACGTCAGTATTTTGTCCTCTGAAATCTTGACTGGTTAACCACCTTTAAGATTTTCTACACATTGTAACACTCTGTCTACTGAGCACTGTACTTTTATATCGCTCTTATAAAGGGCTAAGCCACTGGAAACGTCAGTATTTCGTTACTCGGGAGTTTACCACCTTTTCACTTTACTCGTATAAAGATATAATATTTGTATAAAGATATCTGACTTCACGCACTTTATTCTAACTGTGAATAAGAATAACTTTTTTCATGCTTATAATTGGTTTTCACCTGACAATGCTTATAACACTTCGTGCATCTCGAGATATCATAATCTCGTTTTTAAATTTGTCAAGAACCCAAGACTGACTTGAACTTTGAAATATATCTATAATTAAGTTTATTCCACTTCTTATAACCAAATAAAGCTTAACATGAAGCTGTTCCTTTTGTAAACGGAAACAGAATAACAATTCATGCTGTTCTATTAGTAGTATAATTATATAGATACTAATTTGTTGAGCTTAATAGCTTCAGATCGTTGCTAAGGGCACGCTCTATCAACCGATTTCTAACCATATACATACAACACAGTTGAACCTTCATTAAAGGACCACCCTTGATGCACAAAAAAGTGGTCACGAAATAGTAATGGTCGCTTAAAGTGCTTATGAAACGTAAATTAAGTTTGCCTCATTTAAAATGACAAAGTAACATCTTTTTTGGTTTCCTTGCTTCGTTGTTGTGATAATTCAGTTTGTTTGATATGTAAATGTCACATGATGTTACGTGCATGTGCATAATGACTGATCGGAAAAAATTATATTTGCCATCATCAAACAAAACTTAATTCGAAGCACGTATGCGTGTTCTTTCTACAACACCAAACACTGTCATGTAGAATTTTAAGTAATTTCATGTGAAACATGCCACTATACGGAGTTATCCCTATCCGGCGAGATAACACGGACCCAGAGATTCAAAAGTTCAACTATATTAAAATATCAATACGCTCTTGTGTATACTCTTATTGCAGTTGAGTTGATTTCACATTAATTTACCGCCGTGTGTTGCGAAGTTTGTTGGGAAGTTCCAAAGGTTCGTTCGGAAATTAGGAATTACGTTGTCAAGCTTGACAAATTATCCAATCAAATTGCTTGCTTTGGAACAAAGAAAATTGTAAGGTAATTCCGAAGTTCCGAACGAATTTCGGATCTCCAAACCAACTTCGCAACAGACGGCGGTAAAGTATAATGTGAAGGCAACTGTATATAAACAGTGAATTAGTGTTGACTAGAAGGGGGTGTTTACATGAGACCGACCTAAATTCGGACCAGCCTGAATTTTGCTTTTCGGTTTTACATGCGGCAGGCCTTAAAATTATATAAGCTCGGTTCTGCTGTTGCTTCAAGATTTGCATTAATTGTCTTCCAGCTGAGAAGCCGATTATTTGATGCGGATTTGACATTAATATCATTTAAAACAACGTATTGAGTTTGAGAAGTGAAAGTACGCTAATTACGTCGGTTAAAAAGCTTTTTTTCTTGCCCGGAATCGGTCCGAATTAGACTTAGATTCTGTTTACATGGAAAGCCGGCCAGGACTTTCGTTTTCGAAGGGTCGCTTCATAGCAGACGGCTAATCTGCCCCCCTGATTTTGTCGCCTAATAAATACAGCATGCCTGGGTAGGGTTTCTTCAGTTTGCGTTTTTCACGAATCCTTTGCGGAAGCTTAGTTAACAATGTTTACGTTCAACATATGCCTTGCTGTTCTCCTGTCTGATGCTCTATTGTTGAGCGAAAAGAAACTTCAAGTAGAAGCTAACGAGTGTTATTCCAACTTGGATTGTAGTGGTTACAACGAGTACTGCTGTAAAAGGCATTCCAGGCAAAGTAGTGTCTGTCGTAATGGCGGCTGCGTTGGCCAGTCATGTAGTTCGAATAGCGATTGTGGTAGAACAGGAAGCTGTTTGAACAACGTTTGTACAGAATCCGAGTGCTCTTCCAGCTTGGACTGTAGTTTGAACGAATACTGCTGTAAACAAAGGTATTCCTACGAAGAACATCTCTGTGGTGATGGCGGCTGCGTTGGTCAGCCTTGTAACTCAGACAGCGATTGTGGTGGACCAGGTGAATGCTGTAGTTCAAACAAGTATTGTACAAAATCACCTTGTAACGAGTGTTTTTCCAACTTGGATTGTGGTTCCAACCAGTACTGCTGTAAAAGGTATTCCTGGCAAACTAATGTTTGTCGTTATGGCGGCTGCGTTGGCCAGTCTTGTAGCTCAAACAGCGATTGTGGTGGGCTAAGCGAGTATTGTAGAAAGTCTAGTTGCCGTGAAGCACGTGAAAGTCTTGACTCGTGGTTTATTCCTGTATGTGTCGTAAGCGCTATTGTTGGTTTAGCTATTCTCGTTGCTTGCATTTACGGAGTGACAAGGGCAATGCGTGGACGAGCTCAACATGGCATAGTGGTCAGACAACAACAAACTGGTGCAGCAGTTATCGCTCAACAGAACACCCAAACTGTTGAAAGTAACCCAGAACAACTCCAGATCCCTCCTCCTCCTCATGTTTACTTCAACCAAGGCCAAGATCTTCCTGCAGACTCACAACCTGTTGCTTAAGTCCCACCTCCAGCCTACATGACTAAATACTGACGATGAACTCTGCTACAGAACATCTTTTATACATTAACGTATAAACTTTTATATGTATTCACTAAATGGTTTAGTTTAACTAAATGCATGTTATATTTGGTATGTGTAATATTTTGCTATACTTTCATATCGCTCTATAAAGGACTAGCCGCTGGAAACGTCAGTCAGTATTTCGTTACTCGCCAGTTTACTACCTTTTCACTTTGCTCGTATAAAGACATATTTGTTTGTCTGACTTTACGCTTTTATTCTCACTGTGATTAACAAATAAAACATAAAGCTCCGTGCATATGTACTCTTATAAAGGCACGTTTGACGTCATTTGAACACGAAAGAAGTTGAGTAGAGGCACGGGGCGATAGCCGAGTGCCTTTACACTTCCTTCGTGTTCAAATGACGTCAAATGTACCTTATAAGAGTACATATGCACAGGAGCGGTATGTTTTATTTGTTTTATAAAATAAGAAGAGGAAAAATCAAACTAAAAGTGACTTGAATTTGGCGGGCTTTTCCGCCCAGCTGACGCCATTCTACGCCATTTTACGTCATTCATGATCTCTGTTCTCTTATAAATGCACGGAGCCCAGCCAATCAGAGCGTTCGTAGAGGACACCTTATTTTATAAATAAGAAGAAACATTTTTTTATACTTATAATTCGTTTTCGCTTGTCAATACTTATAACATTCCGTGCATCTCGAGATATCATAATCTCGTTTTTAAATTTATCAGAACACAAGAACTAATTGAACTTTGAAATATATCTAATTAAGTTTATCCCACTTCTTATAACCAAAGAAAGCTTAACATGAAGTTCCTTTTGTAAACGGAAACAGAATCAGAATTCATGCTGTTCTATTAGTAGTATAATTATATAGATACTAATTTGTTGAGCTTAATAGCTTAAGATCGTTGCTAAGCCAGCAGGCTCTATCAAACGATTTCTAACTATATACATACAATACAGTTGAACTGTCATTAAAGGACCACCCTTGATGCACAAAAAAGTGGTCACGAAATAGTAATGGTCGCTTAAAGTGCTTATATGAAACGAAAATTAAGTTTGTCTCATTTAAAATGACAAAGTAACATCTTTTGCTGTTTTTGGTTTCCTTGCTTAATTCGTTTTTGTGATAATTCAGTTTCTTTGATATGTAAATGTCACATGATGTGACGTGCACGTGTATAATGACTTATCGGAAAAAGTTCTGTATCTTTGCCATCATCAAAGAAAACTTAATTCGAAGCACGTATGTGTGTTCTTTCTACAACACCAAACATGTAGAATTTTAAGTAATTTTGTTTGATAATAGCAAGATATATAACCTTTTCTGATTATGCCCATGTACGTCACCACAGCTACAATCTTGGACAAAAGTAGTTGTAATAGTGAACTCCCCGCCCCCGATTCAATGTTGTTATTTTAAACTTTTCGTCAACATAGATTTTGGGAGAAAGGACGTTACAACATTGATTTGAGGGGGGGGGGGGGGGGGTGTTACAAGATTATTGATTATTGTCCAAGATTGTCTAAGACCCAATTTCACTAATTTTCATAACATAACTATTTCTTGTAATACGGTAGTGAACCAAGAAAGTAATATTTTCTAGTAACTTTTTACATTTTTTTCGTGAAAAGTGCGGAAATGCGAAGTATTCTAATTCTCGGCCTATCACTCGTTCCAGGCTCTTTTGCACCATCTCCGAGAGTCCTACGGCTGCGTAGACAGCATTTCCATCCGGAAATTTCACTAATAGAGGAAGATCCTAATCATTTGGTGACAAGGAAATAACCCTTTCTTAATAGTTAGCAGGTAAAGTTGGCTTCGAAATCGGTGTTTCATAATCTTCCCTTACACACTGGAATATATAGATGGTCACCTTCCTCACTACACGATTGATATTGAGAGAGAATCTCCAATATATCGTCAGTGGTCTTGAGTTGGGGGGGGGGGGGGGGCAAGTACTTCGGTCTCCTAGGGGAGTGCGGGGGCATGCTCCCCCGGAAAATTTTGGATTTCTAGGTCCTCTGGAACAGTATTTCCTGCATTTTGAGGGAAGTATTTAAGAGTAATCCAAAAGCCATAAATTACATAATTTTGTTGAAATCAAACCAGAACATAGAATGATACACGTCAGAATATCTTTAGATTTATTTATAAACAAGTCGTCGTAAATGTAAAAACAAGTCGGAGACATCTTATATAGACCTTAGTATTGTAATTTATAGCATATGCATGCCTGCTAAATATACACATTACTAGTCTACTCACTTGGCCTTAAAACAATGTACCCCCCCCCCTACAAGTTTCTCAACGGATTTAAACTTTTCACGATAACGGTCTTGGAGACCATTGGGGGGGGGGGGCAGGGGGCTAGGCCACTGTATATCGACGAAAATATCTCTACGACTACGGCGATGAAAGTTTTCTGAGCATTTGCGGTTTGATTTAAAAGGGAGATAAATTTATCACCTCTGTTAAAATTTCTGACTATGTAACTGGTGATTGGTGGAAAACATCCACGGGGTATTTCATTTCATAATATGATATAATTTCACTTTAATAAATTCTCTCCTAGCTAATAGTATAATACTATTGATGATTCATTAATGACGCGCTTGGGATGGAGGTTCTTTTCAATATATTGAGATAAATAGCTTGAAAAAATACAAAAGACTTGTCACGCTATTAACGGTAACATGCATAATTTAGTATGGATGTTCCATATCGAAAGTATTGAAAAAATAAAGTGCTAAGCGTCTTTTGCAATTAGTCACAATATACAACGGTTTACCACGGTCTACCACGGATTTAAATAGAACAGTATTTGATTTTAGAAAATCAACCAAAGACAATCTTGGACAAAAGTAGTTGCAACAGTGAACATCCCGCCCCCCGATTCAATGTTGCTATTTTAAACTTTTTGTCAACATTGATTTGGGGAGAAAGGACGTTACAACATTGATTTGAGGGACGGGGGTGTTAAAACATTACTGTCCAAGATTGTAGCCTGGTCTCTAGGCATTTCGTTTCCGCCATGAGTTCGGTCGCGTCACGATTTGCGTCACGATCGGAAATTGCGGCTGTCGACTGGGACCTAATCCAGGCTTACCTGTAAACGTCATCAATACACGCGAGAGCAAGCGAGGCTGGCGCGACATCATAAGAAGCGAAGGAGCGTTGTAGTACATGTGGGGTCATACGATAAAATTAGGAAGATAAAGAAAATAATGGGTCCATTGAAGAGGATACTAGGGATATTGTAGGATATCAAGCATTTGCTGACTTGAAATCAAATATGGGGGGAAAATTAGACGAAGAATAAGGTGCCATCTAGTATCGTAAACTTCCATGTTAAATGACTAAAATCTGTTGTTTGTTGGCCGTTTACTACCCCCAAAGAAGTTGGGTAGTTATTTTTTGGCAGATGTGTGTACTCAATTGACCTTTAAAACGGATTTTAAAGTTCGAATTAGTCGTGGAAAGTATACTTGACGACTGACGAGTCTGACGAAGTGACGAGTTGACATAAAACAAACCCAATCAACTATGGAGGGTGAATAAATATCTCAACTATCAGATAACTTTGACTGATTTTTTCTTTATCTTGATTTTGTTTTTGGCTATATATGGACAGTTCACTTGTTATTGTTTTGCGTGTGTGTGTTTAACAATAGAATTTAGTAAATGTCATCAAGTTCGGCCGATAACTCACGTGAGCCAGAACGCACGTGGCCTGCGAACTGCCCCACTGAAAGTGGCCGATTTTCTATGCGATTCTCGATCGTGCGTACAGGCACAGCGATAGAGCGAGGGAAGTTTGAATGTTGCCGAGCACCGACCGTGATAAGGTACATGTCCTTCGACATTTTCTGGACATAATATACATGTAGCTCTTGAATAATTTTGCCCGCTATATCATTAACACATAATTGCATGAGTTCTCGTCAAATAAAGGTTTAATTTCACTCGTGTTTTCAAAATCTTACAATTTTGTAAAATTTTGAAAACACTTGTGAAATTAAACCTTAATTTTCCTCGGCCCCATGCGATTACCTATATACGAAAAGATCATCTAATACATCTACTATTATAAAATTCGTGTTACTTAAATGTAAATCAACAACATACCAGAAATCCTTTTTTGTAAACTGGAACATGGAATACTTTAGCAGATGAGCTTAATCTCCTTATGGACGACCTTGCCTATAATAAGGAAAATAAAGTATATATCCAAAGTTCTCGTAAACGAGAATTATACAATACAATACAATAAAATTTTATTTAACCACGGTAAAATCTTCAGTATACATAATTTCAAACAAAATAAAATTTAAACCGGTTTACAAGGTTGCCGTGTGGGGGTCAATATTATACTTTAAATATTACTATAATTATTATAATAATCATTTGTAGCTTTCTTAAATTGCGATAATAATGGAAGCCTACGTATATCCTGGGGTAAACTATTCCACAATAGTGCCCCACTATAACACATGCAGGCTTCGTTTGAGAAAATTGGTACGTGGCTTCGGTAAGTTTAATTTGACTCCAGAATTCCTGAAGTTATACCCAGTGTCACGAACAGAGAAAAGACTTTGTAAGTAAGAAGGCATATGCCCTTTCAGTATCTTAAACATCAGAGTAGCCTTGCGTTTTTCACGTCGTAAATAGAGATTATCCAACTGCAAGCAATCCAAAAGACCACTAGCGCTGGTATCATAACTCGACCTTGTAATGACTCTGACCGCTCGGTTCTGTAATTTCTCTATTTCTTTTAAGAAGTTGTTGTAATTAATTAGAGCTGTAATTAATTATAGTTGTAATTGTTGTAATTCAAATCGCCGATTCGCTCGGACTGAGGACTTCTCGGTTTCGATAAAGTTCAGATGAGCTAAGTTTGATATTCAAAAACAAATTGAATGACTAAAACTTTGTTTGTGATTATATAACAATATAACAAGCATTAGTTACAAGTTCAGTAACTTCGCCGCTTAAATCTCATGTTTCGTGAACGTTTGACGACAGTTGCAAACATTTGAGCTGGCGTACGGCATTCAAGTCTTCGAACTAGTCATTTAGTAGTCTTCTTTAACAAAATCGAGGGTTTTTTGAAAGGATTTGGCCGGTTTTTGTAAATAATTTTGTGTTTTACGTTGCAAACATCTAGCAAAAAGTCGCCGACTGTCGGCGATTGATGTTTCCATTAACTGTTGTCGCATCGGCGACTGTTGTAATTGTTGTAGAAGTTGAACCTGATTCAACTTCTACAACAGTCGCCGACTGTCGCCGATTAGATTACAAGAAGTGTTTCCATTAAGTTGTAATTGTTGTAAGACTTGATCGGCGACAGTCGCCGACCGAATTACAACAATTACAACTACATGGAAACCAGGCTTTATGGAGGCAACCACGCACTGAAAGATAGAAGCTAATCGTTTACGAGAGCTTTTAGCTGTTCAAGTAATATTTCATGACATAAGTGAGTGGGAGTGTTTTACCAGGGGTTACAACTAGCACGGGAGGACAATGAAAATCACGAGGCTGTTAACCGAGTAATTTTCATTGTTCTCGAGTGTTTGTAAAACACGAGACTGCACTCTAAAAAAAGATGTGTTAAATAACACACCAAGGTGTGTAAATTAGCACACCAAGGTGTGTTATTTTAACACACGTTTTGGTGTGTATTTTTTGTAACACACCATGGTGTGTTACAAAACACACCAAAGTGTGTTAAATTACACACCTTGGTGTGCTGATTTACACACCTGGGTGTGTTTTGTAACACACCTTCTAATAACACTTTTGACTAACACACCCTGTCAAAACTAAGGTGTGTTATTTTTAACACACCTTGGGTCGAAAACAGACCTTTGCGAAAAACACACCTTTTACACTAACACACCTTCTTAAGTATAACACACCTTTTGATTAACACATCTTATAAAAAACACACCTTTCAAAAAACACACCTTTCACAATAACACACCTTCAGAATAACCATTTGACTAACACATCTTATAAAAACACACCTTTCAAAAAAAACACCTTTCGCAATAACACACCTTCTTAATAATAAGACACATTTTGAGTGACACATCTTTATGAGGAATACACCTTTCGAAAAACATAGCACATCTTTTGAAATAATTCACTCTTCAAATAGAATACTTTCGGTAGTAATAAGAAACGCTTTGGAAAAACACATCTTTTAAATATAATACATTTGTTTAGCTTAAATATCCCTACGTTTAGAACTTTTTATCTATACCTAAATGTGCATGAAGTAATTCCGAATCAAATGTGTGTAATTTCGAAACAGAATAGCATATCAGAATTCAGAAAGAAAAGGCTATAAGCAATAAAACACTAAGCTTGCCACTAACCTGGAAGCGAGCTAATATTAACCCTATCCCTAAAGTAGACTTACCTAGTGAAAACAACGAGTACCGGGGGATAAATATAACTCCAGTAATAGCCAGAGCTTTTGAGAGAGTGGTATATCGTAACTGTGCTAAAGATAAGGTGGAGGAGAATCTGAGCTCAACTCAATTTGCGTATAGGAATGGTGGCAACTGTACACATGCTTTATTAACAATTCAACACAAAGTATGTAGTTATCTCGATAACCCCAAGTGTAAAGCTGTGCGACTATTTGCCATGGATTTCAGCAAAGCTTTTGACTCCGTCAAACATAACCTGCTCGCTACTAAACTCAAAGAACTGCCACTAAACCCTTACATTATTAACTGGTACATCAATTTTCTTGAAGGAAGACAACAGAGAATTTTCCATAATGATTTTGCAGGAGACTGGAAGGCAGTAAATAAGGGAACTACACAGGGGAGCGTTAGTGGCCCTTTTCTGTTTAACATTTTTCTTAATGATTTAGAAATCAACCAAAGCAGTGAAGATGCCCTATATAAATATGCCGATGACTCAACCATAATAGCGCCAGTCTGGAATGAAAAGGATTGCTCACACAGGACCTTGTCTCTCAGTTTATGGACTGGACAAATTCAAATTCGATGTCTTGTAATCCTAGTAAATGTAAAGAACTAACATTTTGTAAGAAAGGAAAAAAGGAAACTTATCCTACTATCTCGAACATTCCACAATGCGAAGCTCTTCCTATACTAGGTGTTACCTTTCAGCATGATTGTAAGTTTACCTCTCATGTAAAAAATAAGTTAGTTAAGGCAAACAGAGGTCTTTATATACTAAGAGTATTGCGTAAGGAAGGTTGTAGCCAAACAGAAATTGACCATCTTTTTAACAGCATTGTGTTACCTAACATCACTTATGGCCTATCAGTATATGGTGCAGCTGATTCTGAATTGACAACAATTCAGTGCTTCTTAGATCGTTGCCATAAACGCAAATATACCTCGAAACGTGTGATGGTACGCAACCTTATGGAAAACCAAGATAAAAAGAAAATCAAGAAGGTATCCTCGCTGAGTAATCATCCACTTCATCATCTAATGCCACAAGTTAAACTAACTAAATACAAGTTAAGAAATAAGTCAAGTCAACGCCCAAAGATAAACACTAACCGTTTTATGAACACTTTTATTAACCGAGTACATTTTAAATATAATATAATGCTTTAAAATATCTTGAACTTTTTTACAATTGTAACATAGGATATGTTCTTTTACCCTATGATTTTATAAATAAAGACCTTTGAATTGAATTTGAATTGAATTGAATAAAACTCCTGGCCTAACAGCGCCGTCAGCCACGATACCGCGCATGCCCCGCGCAGCTAGCGAGCGCGCATTGACACTTGGGATAGCGTCATCCCATCTCAGCGCGGCCACGTTTGAAATTCATTTGTGAATTGTGATGGTGTTTTGAGATTCAAGCTACATAAACCCTTAGAAATAAAAGACTTTTTGTTTGCGAAGAGATCAGGAAGACAGTCTTCACCGAAGTAACATGTTCTTCTACGGAAAGATTTAACTAAAAGCCATGGAAATCGAGTTGAACCAAGAAAGCCCCAGAAGCTTCTCTCGCACGAGGCTACGACTAGTCGACTCTACGAGCAAGGTAAAGAGATTCAGTATTTATCGTTTGTTTTCTATTGTCCTACTTATTGTAATGTGAAATTTTCTCTGGCTCTCGTTGTCAAATTTCCTGTTTGATTATACTGATCGAAGTTTAATAGTGTAGTTGAAGTATTAGACTATCATCATCTTTTTGTCGTCAACACTATTTTACAGTAATAGTCAGTTGTGGTTCCTAACAAACTTTCAAATCATTCTTTCTTTTTTTATCATTCTTTTATAGCCACGGTTGCTTTCACGATAAGGATTATCTTATGTATAAAAACTAAAGCATTCAGATTTTGAGGTAAAAGTTATTTGTGACTGGTGTATCTTCGGCAGAATTCTTCATCATGAAATATTAAATTGTTGGTAACAGACTAACAGTAACTTATGGTGTGTGTGTGTGTGTGTGTGTTTGTTTGTTTGTTTGTTTGTTTGTTTGTTTGTTTGTTTGTTTGTTTGTTTGTTTGTTTGTTTGTTTGTTTGTTTGTTTGTTTGTTTGTTTGTTTGTTTGTTTGTTTGTTTGTTTGTTTGTTTGTTTGTTTGTTTGCTTGCTTATTCATATATTATTTTATCTTATTTTCTAGACCATAGGGTAGAGTTACCATGTTCAGTTGTGTTCATCCATTCAACTTGCTGTCTATGTTGGTAAGTAAAATCCTTAAATAAGCTTAATTCATATACTACACATGTAAAAACACACAATTTGTTACATGTCTGCAAGCAAGTTGTTACAAGGCTGTTCAACAGGCTGTCACCGTGATGTGTTTGCACTGGTTGTTCTCAGTCATATATATATATATAAGTAATATTGGGCATTTCACTCGATTACATAGCATGTTCTAGGGATTTATGGTGAAGGAAAATTCGAGTGTAGAATATATACATTATAAGACCAAACCAGGACAAACTCGCGATCAAGCTCTCGGCAATCGCCTCCGTGGCTCAGTGGTCAGAGCATTGCACTAGAATCGCAAGGTCGTGGGTTCAATTCCTGCTGGAAGGCCTGTATATATATATATATATATATATATATATATATATATATATATATATATATATATATATATATATATATATATACCATGGATATGCTTAAAACATAGATCACACATCTGGATATTTTAGAAAGTTGACCAGTTTGATAAAACATTATAAGACTCAAACTGGTGTAATGTCATACTAATAATATTGGTATAATTTTAGTGATAACAGATACTGCATATTGGGTCCTTCCAGAAAACATCCACACCTCTCCCACAGAGGAAATGTGAAGTTGCCCCCTCCCCCTTCGGATGTCCTAGTACATTTTACTAGTATCAGAAGTAGATTTACCCCCTCCCCGGATGGCACAAATTTCCTCTGTGGGGGAGGTATGGATCTTTCCTGGAATGACCCATTCCTTATACATTACTGAACATCCCTATATATTCTAATTCATATTGTCTTCAAAATTACAAGAATTCTGCTAGGATAGTAGAATTTTCTGTCCAAATTGTTTGTTTGGTAACTGCAATCTTGTAGTTAGGAGGAATGTATGAGCATGTGACCTTTGGAGGGAATCTTACTCGTGACCCTTGGGAAGCTAGGATGCTAGTAGGTCATGAGAGCCCATCTGTGATACAGTATATGATGGATGATAGTCCCTAAATATATTTTGTAATTATAAAGTTTAATATTAACATTAATTCACACTCCAGCAGATATTTTACTCTCTAAGGGGTGGTAGCAATGGTATTGGGTCAAGTGAATTACTTATTCCTGCCTAAGCCAACCAGCTATGTTTATCAGCAGATGATTCCTGTTGTAGGCATCAATGGGTTAAATGGAATGAATATTTAAACAAACAAAAATCACAACTGAACAAAATCAAAATTTTAGCTTATAAATTGAAATTTTGAGTTTTGTTGTATACCTTTAAATATTTGAGTGAATTGAATATTAGTTAACAATTTGTTGAACTAATTTAAATTCTCATTTTACAGGACCGAACCAGTACACAGTGAGTGATGCAAAAGCCAACTTCTCAATGAAAGAAAAGGATTGTTGATCTTCAAGATGATTCTGCTGATGTTCCCTTGTGTCATTGCTGATTGGATTGTTGTTAAGTACACTTTGAAAATAACCAACATTCTAAATACAGTATCTCATGTTGATGTAGTTATCCTAAATGCAGGAATGATGTATTTTGGATATAGATGCAGAACCACATACATGTAACATTGTTAAGTGGTTAGTCTAGGATTTTTAGCTATCAGCTAATATTTGGGAATTTGAACTGCCAAAAATGGTTTGCATATGACCATCTTCCTGTATACCATGTAAAGTATATAATTAGTAGTTATTATAGTAAGTGACTGTATACATGTACTTTAATGTCATCCTGATGTAAACACTCGCATTTCATGTGTTAAAATATATTGAAGATGTTGAAAATGTTTAAATGTTTTTAAAAATGTTTATTTTCTCTTAGTCATTGTGTTGAATGACATGTTTCAAGGTGTGTTATTATGCACACCTACATGTGTAAGATAACACATATCAGGGCATGTTGCACAGCACACCTTTGTATTAACACACCTATACATTAACACATCTTAACATGTGTTAATATAACATACCCAAGGTGTGTTAAATAACACACCAAGGTGTGTTTGAAAACACACCAAGGTGTGTGCAATAACACACCTTTTCACAAAACACACCTTAAGGTGTGTCAATATTTGGACACACCAAAAACACACCTTATGGTGTGTTTTTTTAACACACCACAAGGTGTGCTTAACACACCTTAAGGTTTGTCGTTCAACACACCTTAAGACGTGTTTAACACACCTTAAGGTGTGTTAGAAAACCTAACTTAAGGTGTGTTAAAATTTGGACAAAAAAGGTGTGTTAATTTAACACACCTTTTTTTAGAGTGTGACGAGAGAATAATGAAAATCACGATGCTGCAAGCCGAGTGATTTTCATTGTTTTTCAATGTTTTACAAACACGAGAGAACATTGAAAATTACGAGGTGAATAGGCAGAGTGATTTTTGTTGTTCCCGAGTAGAGGTGTGCGAATCAGATCCGAATCCGAATCCGATCCGATCGGATTCGGACTAAACTTTTATCGTTCGGACCGGATCGGATCGGATTTTGTTCTTTTTTTTCTGAGATCGGATCGAATCGGATTTTGCACTTTTTTACCCGCATCAGATTCACTTTTGTCATTGTTTTTGTCACAAAATTAACAAATTCACTAGTTGTATGCACGTTGCACAACATATGAAGGTTATTATTACATAAGATTATTATTGTATAGTAGTTTTCTTAAATTTACTTGTTCATTGGTTTTCTTTTCGGAACGTTTGCGCAACTATTGCAACATATATCTGGTGTTTAAATTTTTCCGGACCGGATCGGATTTGAGCAGCTGTTTTCGGATCGGATCGCATCGGACTACGATTTTTTGGCTTCGGATCGGATCGGATTCGGATTGACAGTTTTGGCAAACCCTCGGATTATAAGGGGTCAATCCGATCCGACGCACACCACTATTCTCGAGTGTTTGAAACCCCTGGTAAAACCCGATACACGAGTTTATAAAATAGCTTCTCAATCGTCAATTATAGTAGAGGGACTTGCATGGTGATATTGTGCATAATTATTAGATTTATAGACAATGGTTTCACGATGAATTTATAATTAAGAAATGTGGTAATAAACGGTTCTTTGTTTGTGCCGTTTATTGCCGGCTGATTTCTTAATTATCAATTCAGTTAGCGCGACCTTTACCGGGTTTCAAAACTCATACACATGACCAAATATTTTTCTCTCATTGGCTAATTAGCTCATGAATTATTAGTGAGTTTGAGAATGTAATGTAATACGTAACGTAAAACACGTAATGTAATTATTGCTGCGAGCCGCAAGGCGAGCATCTCACTAATCTTGACGAGGTCTGGGCCGAGTTTATATGCGTTTACAAACTCGATTCTTAGGATTTCGTGGCCGATGATCTTCGGTATACGCAATCTCTACCGATCAGCGGCAGGCATTATTAAATTGTGCGCTACGCTACACCTCGTTGTCTTTCTTCCTCGAGGACTTTTCGACAACAGCCGTTATTGCTGCAAATCAGCCGTTCTTCACTTCAAGCAAGAGTGCTGAAGCCATCACTCTTTAATGGCTCGATTTTATACGCGTGACGTCCATCTTGAGGAAAACGTCTATGCTTAAGCTCTTTAATTGAAAATGCTTCGGACGATAACAAGTATTTTACTACTAAATAGTAAATGGTAGCAACTCGCAGCACTTCACTTTTGATAAAAACTTTTAGTATGTAGCTTATTGTCTATCACTGTAAAGGTTCGCTGATTTATAGATTATTTAAGAAATGGCTCATGGTTTAGCGTGCTCCATCGAGTTATGGATGCACGCGGGAAATTGGGAGAGCACGAAAAAATCGTAAGAGTTTTGAGTGCTCTCCAAATTTCCCAAGTGCATCCATAACTCGATGGAGCACACTAAACCATGAGCCATTTCCTTTATAACATAGCATTAAATCCTTTCACAAGCCGGTGAATTGTTTTGGTTGTTGTGTTTTTCTACTTTCGTAGCCAAGTCTTTTTTGTTCACAAAAATCCAACCAAAGGGACAGTTTAAACTCGGTTACCCAGACCCAGTTTATGTCTTCTGGGTCGTTGTTCTTTATTACTCAATAAAATTAAATGACTCGGTATTTTGATAATACAGAAGGCCAATTTAATCAATATCATTATTTCAATCAATTTAAAACTCATTTTTGTTTTGAAATTTTCCCCCACGCTTTTTTGCCGTGATCCATCGGGTTATGGAGCACGCACGACAGCCAATCAAAAACGTTGCTATATCAAAGCTATGTCATAAAAAGCATTCCACGGGGCCTGTTCGTAAGAGGCGCGTTATCTCGGGGGGGGGGGGGGGGGGGTTATCCATCTCATTTCCATGTAAAAAACACGTTGACATGAGACCGAGATAACTCGAAGGAAGGGATAACTCGGTCTGAACGACATAGGATAACCCAAGGGTCAGAGTTAACCCTATACCCCCATGTGAACGCTTTCACCCGAGTTATCTCGGGGGGTTAGGTAATTCAACTTTTGGATAATTATGCTTGGATATTTTTACTGTTGCCCGGGATAACTCTGGGTGAAACGTTCATATGAAGCTAGGGTGATTTCAGGGACCAGGGATAATTTGGTAGTTGTGTTTTATCTTGCGAAATATGGTCAACTTTGACCCTAGTCCCCGAGTGTAAGATTAGCTTCGCTAAACTGGTTTTTTTTTACCTTCTTTAAATAAAGTCTATTATTATTATTATTATTATTACCCCGTGAGATCAGCCGGTCTCATGTGGGCCCATAGACATTCAAAATTTCTCCTATTAACGAGTATTGGCAATAAAAATTAAGTTTGTTTAAAACTCGTGAAATTGTAATAGAAGATCTTTTACAACTTTTTCGTGTCTTTCTTCGTTTGCAAGATATTTCAATTTGTTTAATATGTAAATGAGATGGTCTCTGACGTCAGGAGCAGCAGGGTGCAGTATATTTACACAAAGTAAAATCAATTATGAAATGTTCAGCGTCACAAGGCAGTTTTATGTGCACAGTTTCAAGTGATTTCGTTGAACAAGTTTAGAGATACAACTGATTTTGCTACGTGTGAAAATACTGTACCCTCTGACGTCAGAGACATCTCATTTACATATTAAACAAATTGAATTACCTTGAAATCGAAGAAAGATACGAAAAAATTGTAAAGGATCTTCTATTACAATTTTATGAGTTCTTTCAAATTAGACACTTAATTTTTCTTACCAATGTCTTTTAAAATATCAATACACTCTAGTGAATACTCTTATTACAGTTGATTTCACATTACTTTATCGCCGTGAGTTGTGAAGTTTGTTGGGAAATTCCGAACGTTCGTTCGGAAATTCGGAATTACGTTGTCAAGCTTGACAAATTATCCAATCAAATTGCGAGCTTTGCATCAAAATAAATTGCGGTGCCCTGAAAGTTAGCTTGCGGGCGCAGCTAACTTTCAAACTGCTTTATATTCTGTGTGTGATTTCGTTCGTTCGTTCGTTCGTTCGTTCGTTCGTTCGTTCGTTCGTTCGTTCGTTCGTTCGTTCGTTCGTTCGTTCGTTCGTTCGTCGTTCGTTCGTTCGTTCGTTCGTTCGTTCGTTCGCTCGTTCGCTCGCTCGCTCGCTCGTTCGTTCGCTCGCTCGCTCGCTCGTTCGTTCGTTCGTTCGTTCGTTCGTTCGTTCGTTCGTTCGAACGAACTTCGGATCTCCCAACGAACTTGGCAACAGACGGCGGTTAAAGTAATGTGAACCCTTATAAAAATTCCACATGTCATGTTCCAAAATCACATGTGAACCACATGTGATCGCATGTACTCACATGTGGTTCACATGTGATTTTGGAAAATAACATGTGGAATTTTTATAAGGGAAATCAACTGTAAACAGTAAAGTGTTGAGTATAAGGGGCCGGGTGTTTACATGAGACCGACCTAAACTCGGACCACCCTGAATTTTGCTTTTCGGTTTTACGCCAACCTCGTTCCCAGGGCCTTTTTGAAATTGGCGGGGCGGGAAAAGGCCCTGGCATCGGCTGGATTCTGCACCCAGAATTTCAGGGTGTAATAAATTAGCGTGGAAATTAGCATGCGAAATTATTCCGGGTAATAGCGTGACTCGTCAGAGAAGTTTGGACCTTTTGGTTGCGTTCGATAGCGGAAATTTCCTGTGTTTTTGTTTAAAACCGCTTCAAGTCAAGTGTTTTGAATATTTTTTCGATCTCTTCGTCCAAGCAGCCATCAAAACGAGACAAGCGAAATCAGGTTTGCGGTAATAAATAAAGAAGCTGTTAAATTCCAAGTCGCTTGTATAAGAAATTCAAGAAGTCACAACGCCAGAAGCTCCCCCGCAGTTTCTTCTACCCAGGAAGCTAATAAGTCATGTTTGTCTCTTCCTGGAATTCACGAGTTTTTGGTGACCGAAATTTAGAAGAAGAAAATATTTCCAGCGGCAAACAGTGTGCTACTGTGCTTTCATCTGTTATAAAGTCATCCATCGCAGACGAGATGAAATCAGCCCGCAAACGTCTTTGCAAACGTTCCGATGGTTCAGTGTTGTATGGCTACAGCTACGAGAATCATAATAAGAAATTTGATTTTGATAATGCGTGGAATGAAATGAAAGTAGACGTACCTTTTTAGACATTTTTAACGCAGTGTCTGGCCGCAAGAATACGCCCGTCAAAGCAACAAATCATGAATTATTAAAAGTGTAAAGTATGATAGCTTTCTTTATTCAGTCTTCATGAATGAACAGTGGTTAATTTTAGCCATTGTATCTAAAACTGTGTTATAGATCTGTCAGGTTTTTCCTAAATCGAAATCACATATCGACTTGTTTACGATTAAAAATAGCTGTTTGGTAAAGTGAAATTGACAAGAGCGTCAAAATGAACCACCATTCACCAAGCTTGCCTGGGAAATATAAAGTGAAGCGTTCTATTTATTATATGTCTATTTTATTATATTTGGCATAGATATATTTATATTTTTATATCAAGAGAAACGACATGCTAAAAATGTAGCGTCCGTAATATTTTCCGTGCATGCGGCTTATGTATTTTTTGTTGACATATCCACATTGTTCTTAATATATCTTTTACTTTTAATATTAGATGTGTGACTAAAATATTGTAGTAAACTGAGAGATTATACTCTTAAATTTATTTAAAAACTTTATTAACCACTCTAAATATCAGCCATTGGGGACTACATTTTAACGGCGCTACCAAGAGGTTTATTTACCACTCTTTGTTCATTTTGAATTTTTGATACGTCAACTTTTATACAAATTAAATTAATTGACTCAGTCAAATTCGAAATGTGATCGTTGATGGTATTAAATCAACACAACTATTTTTATCTGAACTGACTGAACATATATATAAAATGCCAAACTCGTACATATGTGCTCTTAAAATTAAATGATTTTGTACTGCTCTTATAACACTTTTGGTCTGTGGCTTTTCAACGTTGTCGTTTAATATCATAATTTGCATATTTTGACTCTTTTGTCTAAATTCGCTCATCTTGAAAACAAATACCTCGCTCGCACTTTCGCTTATCAACTTTGAACTCGAATCGTCCCTGGTGATCTTAATAATCCCACAAGTATTATATATTCTGCACATTTGCACATAAATCCTATGACTACCCGAACCATATGACAGCTTGTGTATTAACCGCCACAAAGACGGCAGATTGAACTCCGAGCGCAAATTCTTTTCTTCAAGAGTCGGTTCATCATGATTCAGTTTTTACGTCATCCGCTACTGTAAGAACAGATCAAGGTATTAAACGTGCACGGATTATGAGCTATATTGTCGATTAGTACGATTACGAGTGACGACCAAATCCATTGAAGCTTTGCATTAATTGTTGTTTGCGAGGAATATATATTTAAGAAAACCGATCAACCAATGAAAACAAGCCGATGCCAGGGGCTTTTCCCGCCCCGCCAATTTCAAAAAGGCCCTGGGAACGAGGTTGGTTTTACGCGAGGCAGGCTTTGAAATTATATAAGTTGTTCTGCTGTTGCTTCAAGATTTGCATCAATTGTCTTCTAGCTCGTGACCGCCAGCTGAGAAGAATTATTTTATGTGGATTTGACATCAATGTCATTTAAAACAACGTATTGAGTTTGAGAGGTGAAAGTACGTTTATTACGTCAGTTAAAACGCTTTTTTTTCTTGCCCCCAATCGATCCTAATTATACTTAGATTCTGTTTACATAGAAAGCCGGCCAGGACTTTCGTTTTCGAAGAGTCGCTTCATAGCACACGGCTAGTCTGCCCCCCTGGTTTTGTCGCATAATAAATACAGCATGCCTGGGTAGGGTTTGTTCAGTTTGCTTTTTTTCACGAATCCTTGTCGGAAGCTTAGTTAATAATGTTTACGTTCAACATATCCCTCGCTGTTCTCCTGTCTGTTGCTCTATTGTTGAGCGAAAAGAAACTTCAAGTAGAAGCCAACGAGTGTTATTCCAACTCGGATTGTGGTTCCAGCAAATACTGCTGTAAAAGGCATTCCTGGCGAAGTAGAGTCTGTCGTTATGGCGGCTGCGTTGGCCAGTCATGTAGTTGGAATAGCGATTGTGGTGGAACAGGAAGCTGTTTGAACAACGTTTGTTCAAAATCCGAGTGCTCTTCCAGCTTGGACTGTAGTTTGAACAAATACTGCTGTAAACAAAGGTATTCCTGGCAAAGTCATGTCTGTAGATCTAGCTGCCTTGGTCAGTCTTGTAACTCAGACAGCGATTGTGGTGGACCAGGTGAATGCTGTAGTTCAAGCAAGTATTGCACAAATTCAAGTTGTACTGAGTGCTCTTCCAACTTGTATTGTGGTTATAACAAGTACTGCTGTAAACGAAGATATTCCTGGCAAACCAACGTCTGTGATTATGGCGGCTGCGTTGGCCAGCCTTGTAGCTCAGACAGCGATTGTGGTGGACCAGGTGAATGCTGTAACTTGACCAACTATTGTACAAAATCATCTTGTGACGAATGCTCTTCCAACTCGGATTGTGGTTATAAAGAGTACTGCTGTCAAAGGTATTCCTGGCAAACCAGTGTCTGTGGTTATGGCGGCTGCGTTGGCCATTTTTGTAGCTCAAATAGTGATTGCGGTGGACCAGGTGAATGCTGTCGTTCAAGTGAATGCTCTAGTTGCCTTGCAGAACATGGACTTGACTCGTGGTTTATCCCTGTATGTGTCGTAAGTGGTGTTGTTGGTTTAGCTATTGTCCTCGCTTGCATTTACGGTGTGATAACAAACTGGTGCAGCAGTTATCGCTCAACAGAACACCCAAACTGTTGAAAGTAACCCAGAACAACTCTAGATCCCTCCTCCTCCTCATGTTTACTTCAGCCAAGGCCAAGAACTTCCTGCAGACTCACAACCTGTTGCTCAAGTCCCACCTCCAGCCCACATGACTAAATACTGACGATGAACTCTGCCACAGAACATCTTTTATACATTAACGTATAAACTTTTATATGTAATCACTCAATGATTTAGATTAACTAAATGCATGTTATATTTGGTATGTGTAATACTTTTCTATACTTTCATATCGCTCTAATAGGGCTAGCCGCTGGAAACGTCAGTCAGTATTTCGTTAGCTGGTATAAAGATATATTTGTTTGTCTGACTTTACGCACTATATATTCTCACTGTGAATAAGAATAACCTTTTTTAATACTTATAATTCGTTTTCACTTGTCAATGCTTATAACACTTCGTGCATCTCGAGATATCATAATCTCGTTTTTAAATTTATCAGAACCCAAGAACTTGAACTTTGAAATATATCTAATTAAGTTTATCCCACTTCTTATAAAAAAATAAAGTTTAACATGAAGTTCCTTTTGTAAACGGAAACAGAATCAGAATTAATGTTGTTCTATTAGTAGTATAATTATATAGATACTAATTTGTTGAGCTTAATAGCTTCAGATCGTTGCTAAGAGCGCGCTCTATCAGCCGATTTCTAACAATATACATACAATACAGTTGAACTGTCATTAAAGGACCACCCTTGATGCACAAAAAAGTGGTCACGAAATAGTAATGGTCGCTTAAAGTGCTTATGAAACGAAAATTAAGTCTGTGTCATTTGTTTCAAATGACAAAGTAACATCTTTTGCTGTTTTTGGTTTCCTTGCCTCGTTTTTGTGATAATTCAGTTTCTTTGATATGTAAAAGTTACATGATGTGACGAACATGTACATAATGACTTATCGGAAAAGGTCTATATTTTTGCTATCATCAAACAAAACTTAATTCGAAGGAAGCATGTGCTTGTGTTCTTTCTACAACACCAAACATGTAGAATTTTAAGTAATTTCGTCGGACAATAGCAAAGATATATCACCTTCTCTGATAAGTCATTATGTACATGTACGTCACAACATGTGACTTTTAAACTATCAAACAAACTGAAATACTTCAGCAACGAAGCAAGGAAACGATAAACTGCAAAAGATGTTACTTTGCCATTTCAAATGTTCTTTCAAATAAGACAAACTTAATTTTCGTTTCATAAACACTTTAAAAGAAAAATTACCAGGGGGGGCATTAGCTGAAGCTTTTAAAATTTACTTGTTATGAAATGAAGGGAACCTAAGAAACAAAAGAAAAATCGCTATGGGAGGTAAATAGCTGAAGTTTTTAAAACTTATTTGTTATTGAATGGAGCGAAGCTTGGGTTCTGACGAAAACGTTTATAAGTCTTTAACTTAGTGTTCTGAAAACTGACCAAGTCGTAACACTAGTATACTTCAATCCTAGCAAGTGTGTAATTCTGAAGAACGAGCACGTCAAGATATGGGTGGCACGAGCTGTTAGCGCGCTGCCTCTCACCACTGAAGTTAAGCCCGCTCAGACGGAGTTAGTATTTGGAAGTGTGAGCAACCTTAACTTCATGTGAGTAGAGTTGTTGGTTCTCTCGTTTGCCTCGAGGGTTTTTCTCCAGGTTCTCCGGTTTTCCTCCTCAGTAAAACCAACAGTGTCCCCAATTAGTTCTTTGAGCTAAATACATTTGACGTACTGTTTAATAAACGAGCAGGGGTGTTTTATCAGATATAAAGACACGAGACGAAGCCGAGTGTTTTTATATCTGATAAAACACGAACTGCGAGTTTATTGAACGGCTTCAAAAACGAACCACTTGGTTAGTTCATTAGCGTAGTAAGTTTAAAAAATAACCTTGTTTAAGCCGAGAAAATCAAAGCTAAAGTTTATGTAAATCAGGAGGTCTCTTTATCACATATAAAGACACAGGTTAAACATTAATTTCTTTTGAATATTCCTCATGAGTTATTAATGAGATTTTGAAACTTAAATAAAATTTTAACTACTTATTGACCGAGCGTGAGGTCTGTACTAGTGAAATATCGGACCGATGTTTTTTTAGTACGGACCGAGACGAGCGCAGCGAGTTGAGGTCTGTGCAAAAAACAGAGGTCTGATATTTCACTAGTACAGACTGAACAAGCGAGGTCAATAAGTAGTTTATATGGCCATAAATGTTGTGAACATCTGTGAGAACTCAACCCATCTTTCTTGCGAACTAAACGAAAATGGCAGACATTTTCCCATTTTTAAAGTATTTTCCGTTGAGCCTAGAATCCTGAACTTTCTACCCCAAATAGTATTTTTCAATTGCTTTTGTTTGACATATTGCTCAAGATCTTACGTTAAGTAGTTGAATAAAAAATCATCTGAAATTCTAATATTTGTGAGAAGTAAATGTCATATTATTACGAACAATGTTACGAACGTTTTGGACATTTTAAAAACTTTCACAAAACGTGGAAACTCGAACTATACATCAAATGAAAGCTCATAAAATTTCTAACAACATACCTGCACAATATATTTCAACAATGAGTAGTTCTGAAATTATAATCCATCTTGTTGCATATACTGACATGACTGCCATTTTGTTTATAAAACGTACGGTCCCGAACGGCAGATTCCGCTCTGAGGGGGCGGATATAATTACGGGAAATATCCGACCGCTTATGAACCAATCAAATTACAGGATTTCCGTATTCGGACCTCTCAGCACTGCTGCCATATAATAAACATACATACATATATACCTCACCGGTAGCTGACAAGAAAATTTGGTATATAGACCATTTGCACGATGACGTTCGTTGGTGGTGGGAATTCTCTACTTTTTAGCACTAGAAAACTGCCAAAGCATTCTGGTAGTTGTCAGCGGCGTAACGGATCATTCTGAGTCTGGGGGTATGAGTGTGTGCATGTGTGTCATGTGCATATTTGTGTGTGCAAATGGCGAAGCCAAGCATAGCAACTGGTCATGCTATGCAAATTAACTAATCAGCATATTTTGAAATCTAGTGAAATATCTATCTGTCAACGCAATTATCACAAAATAAAAATACAACAAATTAAACATTATAGAAATCTTACTAAGTGGGAATACACATTTCCAACAAAATAAGAGTTGGTGGATATACTAAATGTATGAATATATAGATTATATTAAATTTGCATAGCATGACCAGTTGCCATAGTTATAGCTTCGCTACTGTGCGTGCGAGCGTGTGTGCAAGTCAGCAAGTGCGTGTGTAGGTTACGTCTATTGCCTCTCACATAACCAACCAACTCAATTTTATGATCAATTCACCAACCATTACTCATCAATTTACCGAAGGTAGTTGTAGTCACTCAACGCCATCGTACGTCATCTTGCAAATGGCCTATTGAAATTTACAACAGAAAATCGAAACCGAAACACGCTAAAATAAATCCTCCGCCCTCCCACCATGGAAAAAAACTGGACATGAAACTAATAGTCATGTGGGGTGTTTTGAGCCTTTTGATTGGTTAAATCGCATTTACTTAGTTTGCAAAATGGTTGAAACCTCACATTACTTTACCGCCATGTGTTGTGAAGTTAGTTGGGAAGTTCCAAAGGTTCGTTCGGAAATACGTTGTCAAGCTTGACAAATTATCCGATCAAATTGCGAGTTTTGGATGAAAGAAAATTGTAAGGTAATTCCGAAATTCCGAACGAACTTGGCAACAGACGGCGGCAAAGTAATGTGAAATCAACTGTAAACAGTAAAGTGCAAGGGAGCACGTTAGAATGTGCTAGTTCTTGTATAAAATAAAATAAACTTTACTTACCTAAGTTGTTGACGTTTTGTGCGAGTCGCCGAGTTCGATAAAACCGCTGACGATATGAGCCCCCGACGAGCGAGCCGAATACTCACCGAAGATACGCGAGGGCGGAGCGGGAAGGGAAAAGAGAAGGGGAGTGCAACTACCGAACACGTGATGGCTTTCAACCAATAAAATGGTTCATTTAGAAATAGCTTTTCTCCGTATGCTCGTAGCAACCTTTCTCGTAGCAGTAGATACTAGATCAAGCCAAATACACTAAAATTATCATATTCTACGACTCGTTAAGTAACTAACTACTAACTACCCTATTAAAGTTCTTGTAAGAATTTTATTAAAAACGATGAATAGTTTTAACACAAAAGGATCAGTACTCGTACTAGTCGATCGTTCCACAAACTCGTCTCCTCTTCTTCTCGCACGAACTCACGAAGGAAATAAATGAAACAAAAACTTCCCAAAATTTGAACGATTCAGTTGGTTGACCTGCAATCTAACTCCTTTTGTATATGTTGTGGGCTTCTTCGGTATTGAGATCATACTCCTGGAGCGTCGACAAACAAACCCGCGGTGGCGCGATTCTGACAATAAAAATTCAAAATGACTTATAACTTATTCATGAAAGCCAACGGTTTTCTCATCAGAGTCCAAATTGATAAATCATTCAACGAAAACAACTTACGTCCTGCTGTGAATATCACGAAGATCTGTTGTCTCGGTATTCGTATATAATTGTTGTAAATAGCAACACTCTTTGTGCATAGCAACACTCTATGTGCATAGCAACGTGCTACGAGCATTGTCGAAAGAAATCTCGTAGTTGCACTCCCCTTCTCTTTTCCCTTCCCGCTCCGCCCTCGCGTATCTTCGGAGAGTATTCGGCTCGCTCGTCGGGGGCTCATATCGTCAGCGGTTTTATCGAACTCGGCGACTCGCACAAAACGTCAACAACTTAGGTAAGTAAAGTTTATTTTATTTTATACAAGAACTATCACATTCTAACGTGCTCCCTTGTAACGTGTTGACTATAAGGGGGTGTTTACATGAGATCGACCTAAACTCGGACCAGACTGAATTTTGCTTTTCGGTTTTACATGAGGCAGGCTTTGAAGTTATCTTGGTTCCCCTGTTGCTTCAAGATTTGCATCAATTGTCTTCCAGCTGGTGGCCGACAGCTGAGAAGCATTATTTTATGTAGATTTGATATCAATCTCCTTTAAAACAACGTACTGAGTTTGAGAGGTGAAAGTACGCTTATTACGTCAGTTAAAAAACTTTTTTTCATCGCCCGAATTGGTCCGAATTAGACTTAGATTCTGTTTACATGCAAAGCCAGCCAGGACTTTCTTTTTCGAAGGGTCGCTTCATAGCACACGGCTAGTTCCCCCCCCCTGATTTTGTCGCATAATAAATACAGCATGCCTGGGTAGGGTTTGTTTCAGTTTGCTTTTTTTCACGAATCCTTGTCGGAAGCTTAGTTAAGAATGTTTACGTTCAACATATCCATTGCTGTTCTCCTGTCTGTTGCTCTCTTGTTGAGCGAAAAGAAACTTCAAGTTGAAGCTAACGCGTGTTATTCCAACTCGGGTTGTAGCGGTTCCAACTACTACTGCTGTAAAAGGTATTACTGGCAAAGCCATGTCTGTCGTTATGGCGGCTGCGTTGGTCAGTCATGTAGTTGGAATAGCGATTGTGGTGGAACAAGTGAAAGCTGTTTGAGCAACGTTTGTACAAAATCCGAGTGCTCTTCCAACTCGGATTGTACAGGTTACAAGTACTGCTGTAAACAAAGGTATTCTTACCAAAAACATGCCTGTAGATCTAGCTGCGTTAGTCACCCTTGTAACTCAGACAGCGACTGTGGTGGACCAGGTGAATGCTGTAGTTCAAGCAAGTATTGCACAAAATCAAGTTGTACCAAATGCTCTTCCAACTTGTATTGTGGTTATAACAAGTACTGCTGTAAACAAAGGTATTCCTACCAAAGTAGTATAGGATATGGGGGTACCAGCGCAGTTTATTTTGGCTCTATTTGCAGCAACTCCTCCATTTTTACGCGCATACGGGATTTTTGTCTAATCCGTGGGCTCTTAAAAAGGTTGCCGCATGCATCACTTTTTTCTTTTTTTTTTTCTTCTCATTTTCTTAGGTTTTTCGTAAAGTGGCCGCATGCATCACTTTTATGGGTGTTTGAAAAGGTGATGCTAGCTATTATGGGGGTACCAGCGCAGTTTGTTTTGGCTCTATTTGCAGCAGACTCCTCCATTTTGACGCACAGACGGGGTTCTGGTCTAATCCGGGGCTTTTAAGAGTTGGCCGCATGCATCACTTTTTATAGATATTTGAAAAATACGCTCTCTGGTGTGAGGGCTGAATATGACCACCCGGCCTACAGTCCTAGCATCAACTTTTCATAGTTACCAACACCATCTCAACTAACCGACATATTATCAATCGATAAAAGCAAATCCACAATTGTAAAACCACTCATCTAAAACCCTGATGAGTTTATGTCCATAAGCATAGCTGCTAACCCCATCATCAAGTATGTACCTCTTATCATCAAAGCAGCTCAGCGAAACTTTATTAACTTCATAGGAACCTAACTGGTGATTAACACTTCTTATAGTTTTCATTTTATGCATTAGCTGCTTTTGCCCCAGTAGCGTGTCCTTATAGTCGTGATGTTTCATGTCCTTACATATAACAACCTTCTTTATACCCTTAGCCTTCCTATCCCCTTTATTATCATCTTTCTTGTAAGAGTACATCTTACTCTTCAACCCAACAAATTCTATGATTGGAGTCCCAGCTGTCTCATCCTTCATCTTACCTATGACTTTCTTATTTTCTCCAAAGTAATATTCGGAATCCATCGGGTAGTCACTATTGTCAAACTTGTCACGGTCAGAGTGGAAGTCTCTATAGACATCCCCAGCAGAGATCTCATAGAGTAGACTGTCAGTGTCGGTGAACAGCAGCTTAGCCCTGGGACCATATAGATTTCCTATGTATCTGTAGTGAAAGTCATACATAAGAGTCTTAGACATGTCCAGTATACACATCCCAACGAAGGCGGGTCTGTTTAGTGTTAGACATTCCTTAATTTTATGTACAGCAACCAGGTTCTCATTGAATATCTTAATACTGACGAATGTTGGCTTAGACACTAGTTTAAGTAGTTTACCCGGACTAGTCACTAGTCTGACGTCCACCCTTTTCCTTAGGTTTTCCATGGTCTTACCGAAGACGCTATTATTCATTAGTTTAAAGAAGTCTTTCTCAAACGCATTACTCGCATGAGCCCTCTTCTGTGTGTTGTAGTCAATATACTTCTTCAGCCATGGGGACTGGTCAAATTCCAATACTCTATGGATTTTCTTCAGCTTCATCCCTAGTTCCAGGTATAACTGCAAGTTCCTATAATGTAGAACGTACTTACTCTTGTCCATTAAGTTGGGGATCAGTTTGTGGACTGTTCCTATGGAGATGTTATACTTATCCTTTATGTTGCGGCAGTAGTCTGACAACATATCCGATTCAACTTTAAGCTTTTCTGGGGCTAGAGGAAAGTCATTGCGTTTCTCATGCAGTTCGTCCGGGTACTCCAGATCAACCTCAAGTATCAGACCCCGATCAGACTCATCACCATACTTACTTAGGTCAACCGTGTCAGCATCAATCCATTTAAACCCACCAGTCGGTAGGTACTGACTCATGGCCCATCCATAGAGATTATTCGAGTCTAGGTACATAAGATACTTACTGGGCAGCTTCTCATCATAATTTTTCATGTACTTGTTATTAGCCGCTCCATACCTGTTCGCGATATATGACGTACCACCCCTCAGACCCTTTTCAATAAACTGGAACATATTGATATCAGTCATCAGTTCAATTTTAACACCAGTCATTTTTAGCATTGCGTCCCAGGACAACCCAGGACTGGAGAAGTAGTGACATGGGTCAAGCTTATAGTACTGTAGGCAGGTCTTTCTAAAGTTCTCGAAAACATCAGCCAACAGCAGCACATCTGACTTAATGTACAGGTCATGGTACTCTCCCATATTCCTCAGCCTGAAAGTTCTCCAGACCTTATGGGCATGCGTATAGTCATCGTCAGAAATGTGCTCGCCATTCAGGATGCTATAGAACTCGGTAAGCAGGTGTCCTCAAACTTTTCGAAGCTGCTCATGTAGTCATATGGATACACTCCCTTATGAGTCATCAGCTCAAATTTCTCACCCTCAAACTCCTCAGACGTCATCGTGAAAGCGTCTCTGGGTAAGTTGTCAACAAGTCGACCCAGAGCACTGGACATGAACTGGAAGCTATCTATGAAAACCAGATGTCGGCCAAGCATGAATGACATATACTTCTCCATATTGTTAGGTATCACATTTATATCCATTCCAAATTTACCTATCTCCTGCATTATGAAGTGACTGTCATAACCCCTTAGGTTGTGGAAGATAACCGGTATCTTATCAGTCATTCTGTGGATTATATTACATTTGCTGTGTGCTGATCCTCTATATTTCCCAGTGATGTGGCAGTGATCTCTGGCCCTTATGTCTGAGTCTATGTAACTGTCACCGCATATGTGGCACTCTGTGGATTTCTCATAGTCATCCATATCAGCTTTAGTCATGATCATATCTTTGTTGAAGAATTTCTCCTTAACACTTTGACAGTAGGCGACTTCCCTCAGCATCTTCCTCATGAATCTATAAACAGCCTTCTCACCCCTATAAACCTTCACCGGCTTACTAAAGCTATCATCAACACAACATACCACCTTGTACGCAAACCCACAGTCTGTATGTTTCTGGTACTCCTGTGTGTATGATTTACCGTCATTTGGACTTGGTGCATTATTATGTGCCACCACAGCTTCAAAGTCAGCATATATCACGAAGGGTACCTCAAGCTGCTTACGGTGGTTTATGAATGTGAGTATGTTCTCACCTTCCTTAGGCATCTTTATAGCCTGTTGACCGTTCACCACAATACAGTTCTCACTATGGGCTGACAGTATAGCATCTGAACTGAAGCACTGTAGGCAATGCATGCAGAAATGCTTTCTCTCCTTATGCTTAGTCTTGCAGTACATGAACTTATTAAAGTCCTTAATCAGCACATAATGCCTATCAATCAGCAGTAGGTTCATGCAGCGCTCATGATTCTCCTTAGACACATAGATTGGGTAAGTCTGCCCACCCTCATACCCGAACACATTTATGCGTATACTGTTCTGAGCTTCTACCTTACTATACTGCCTACTTCCGACTGGGAATTTCACACCAGTGTAGTCCAGGGTTGGTAGTAAGGCTTTGTCAGTTTTCTTGATTCTCTGAGGGTCTTTTTTCTGCGGGTTTAGATATCTAACATGACACCATCTGAAACACTCATTATCACTGTTCCTCACATTTATTAACCCCTTTGCAGGGTTCCTCAACTCCATAGGTAGTTCTACGTAACTACTACCCTGTAATGGTTTATAGGCTACCACATTAAGATAGTGGTTAAGGATTTCACTTATAACCCAACCACTACCCTCAGAGGTCCACGACTCAAACAGGTTCAGCATATTTTTACCTCCCACTGCAGTTAAAGACTTCAGATGACTTTTATCTATTGCGATGGAAGATTTACTGCTGAAGTAGACATCCTTAAAAATGAACTTATCATCATCTACCCTCTTCTTTAGTTTGATCTTCAGTATTTCCGAAAACTTTATGCCTCCCATATCTTCCATCTCAGTCTCGAGCACTCTGCAGATCAGTCTTCTTGTCAGTGATTATTAAGCGTGTCTTTATTATGAAACTTCCTACCACAGTACCCACATCTTACTCTCACCCCTGTCATATACTCATCAATGCATCTGTGTATCTCGTCATAATTGCATGAGACTAAGGTCCTATATCCATTGTTAGTCAGATTGTTTATGAACGACTTCTGATTGTCTGATGTAGTACCCAAACCTTTTGGAGTCTTCAACTCTATAGCTAGACCGGTGTATGCCTTATGTAGGTTTCCTATAATAATATCAGGTTGCCCACTTCTATACCCCTTCTTCCAGCTAGTTATCCTTTTTGATGCGGTGTCCTGATTCTCCCCTAAGCCTGGGATGATTATAGCATCTGGATAGTACCTCCTTATATAACTGATCACCTGATGGTGTAGGTCAGCCTCATTAATCAGTGACAGCTGGTTCCCAATAAGCCTAGGTGCTGTGTACTTACCAGTTTTCCTTATGGATGGTATGACATCTTTAAGCACCCAGTTTTTGAACCTCTTTGATGAAGGTAGTTTAGATGAGAACATCAGGCTATATACTCCAACCTCATTCACAAAGTGTATTATACTTTTGACCAACCCCCCATTTTTGGTTATTGCTGCTTGCATCACCTTTTTCTTATCATCCTCATCAACATGATCCCAGATCGCTTTATCCGGTCTTCTATAACCAAGTGCTTCTGCAACATCTTTTCCACGGAACCATATCTCATTACCATCCTTCTGCACCACGATGTCTACACCATCGAAATTATACGTACTCCTCATAAGTGACTGATATTGTTTTTCTTTAAGTGGAGCCATCCTCAGCATACTATAGGTATATATTTTTGAAAAACTTTTTTAAATGCACTATATCTTCTGTAAGCCACAATTCTGACCAACCCCCCATTTTTGGTTATTGCTGCTTGCGCTACCTTTTTCTTATCATGATACTGTACTACCTCTCCTCTGACCTGACCGTCCGTTTTGGGGGGTCAGGTATTGAGTGACCTTTTTCCTATCATCCACACTAACATGGTCCCGGACTGCCTTATCAGGACTCTTGTATCCTAGTAACTCGGCCACATCTTTACCCCGTAACCATATCTCATCACCATCCTTCTGAATAATAATGTCTGAACCATTGAAATTGTACACACTCTCCATACTGTAGGTTTATATATTTGAAAAATAATTTTAAACGCACCAGATTACTTATATTCTATATAGGTTGTATGGAGGAAATAGAAAAGGTGCATGAAATGATAGGAGAGTTGTCTGATAAAATTAACAACATGATAGGTAAGGTAAGCAAGAAAGAAATCGATATTATGATGTATGAGTTAGCAGATCTTAACGAGTATGAGATATTAATCACTAACCGTAAGAGAACAAAACGTAAGTAATATATTAACAGCATAATAAGTGCTGAGGATATACTGTAAGCCCACTAAGTAAGGGGCGTAAAAAGAATTTGGTTGGTTGTGAGGTCATAAAGTTGTGTAACACCCTAGGGGCAGCCATCATCAAATGGTCCAGGCAGACTCACAGCGTTATCAAACTCATTGAAGGGCTCGTAAAAACCCAAGAAATAGTGCTGTACAAAACTAACTATGTCCTGGTAGTCATCAGACACCGCAGTTATGTAGGACATATAGCAGCCATCCTTTTTAGGAAAGCTAGCTGGTTATCGCTCATATATTCAAAACAGTAGGAGGAGTGCACCTCTCTAACCCATATGGCTAAACCATTATGGATCATGCTTGGCTCAGTCACTATTATGTCAGGCTGACCATCTACACCCAGACCCGGTATAACTGTAACACTCGGGTAGTTCTCCCTAATGTGCCTAATGACAAGCATCACCGTATCGGCCCCACAGCTAGTAAGTGGAAGGTACTCTGAGAAATGCCTAGTAAACGGCTTGTTACGACTTTTTATTACTCTTATCTGTCTATGGTCCACCTTGGGAGAGGGGCACAAAGCCATGTACATAGTAAAACTTAGGCGTATATCATCATAGTCATCGGACACTATTGTCTCATATGACCTACCCCTCAACCTTCTAAGGAACCTAGTCTTAGACCTTGACATCTCCGGCACCGCCCATATGGCTAACCCCGTGCGTCTAAGCCTCGGCTCCAGAACTATAACGTCGGGCTGCCCAGACTTGTATCCCCTCTCACGGTTCCCAAGAGTGTCTTTAGGCCTTATTATTAATAGAGCCTCTGGGTAATACTTCTCAATATATCTGACCAACTTTCGTATAACTCCACTGCTATGATAAGTTACCATGTACCACTACCTATTTTTATTTCTTTAAGTGTATTTGTTTTCCACCTTAAAAATATAGGACATACACACTCAGTGTCCCAGCCCAGCTCCTTATATACAGATCCGAACAGTCGGTCATCGAACATGTTCTTACTATATCCCTCACACATGTCCCTAACATTCATCAGAGGTACAAGACCCCTACGACTGGCCAACCTTATTATATAGTAGCTATACCTACTAATATTTTTTCTTATCAGCTTACACCTCATCAACACTGAGACAACCTCCATGAAATCAGCTGTCAACATTCTCTCATCAGAACTCTTGACAACTCCCACTATCCTCTTAGCGAACCACTTACTTCTCTTATGCACAGACTTCCTCTTACTCCACGACATTAGGTCTAGCTCTGGCACAGGTATTGTGAAAGGTCCCTGCAAACCACATGATGTACAGGTTGGAGCGCCACCACAGTTGATACGATAGCCTCCGCAGTCACATGCACACATCTCATCGATTTTCCTAAGTCTTCGCTCCACATAGGCGTCCCTTCTGCTCATATACTATGATATAATAAGATAACTTTAAATGAACCCCACCCTATGCGCTGTAAAACCTATGACAACTCCTGATATAGCCACGAACGCTGCCTGATACTCCTGCATCTCCTCAGAAGGCTTATAGAAGTCTCCCAGTTGAGGTTCACCCCTGAAGGTTATACCATCTGAGGTGTATGTTCTAAGCTTATCCAAGGCCTTATTAGTGGCATTTATGTCAGCGTTGGCATCACTCAGCTCCGCCCGCAGTTGAGCCAACCTATCCTTATGTCTTACCTCATTCTCACAGAATGCTTCCTTGGCTGCTGCCAACTTCTCCAAGCTGAGGTTGTGTCTCTTAATTTCCTTCTCATATCCAGTGTGGTTGAGCTTATTAAATAGGAACCCAGCTCCAGCGAAACTGATCGCAGCGAATGTTGTCTGAATAGCTCCACCTGCTAATGCACCTGCCATAATGTTAACTAGGTATTCTTGAAGGGGTCTTCAGGTATGTACTTCTTCTGCTGCAGGTATTTGACAGTTAGTGTGGATGCTGTAATACCAACCGCCAGCTTAACATATGACTTCACACTCTCAGCAGATATCAGCGGCTCCTTCAACAGTTTCTTACTAGCCATGCTAAATAGAACAACTCCTAATGTCACTAGAACAGCGTCGAATCCTTCATTCATAAGTTCCTTCCTCTGAGTCGACATAACCTTAGTGATATTTAGTTATAGTGTTTCCAACTTACTGGTCTCAGCTGGTGGTTCAGCTGGGGTGGAAACATCAGCAGCCACTTCCCTCCTGTCACTCCTCCATGCAAAGTACAGTGACACGCCTGCTATCAGAAGTCCTGCCAAGCCTAACATGTAACCTCTAGGTACCGTCCACGCATCTGGATCCTCCATCTTTATCCTTTCCTTCATCTTCTTCTCTTTCGCTGCCTTAGAAATTGCTGCCAGCCTCTTACCTGCTTCAACACGCTTCGGATCTTTAGTCTTAACTTCAGTAGTTATCTTCGGATCCTTATCCATCTTATAGATTACCCGAGATTAACTTACAGATAACTGTGAGATAACTTACCGTCTTACTGTGAGATACACTGCAGATGCTGCTAAGATAACTGTCAGATACTTACCAGTAAAAATCAGAGCATCTCCACCAGCCTCCTCAATGTCTGACCATGGAATGACAACCTTGGCTGGATTAAGCTTCTCCCACTTCCTTCTCTTCTTCCCCGCATGTATCACATCTGCACCTCCTCTAGTTAGTCCCACTGATAACCCTGTGACTAATGCTATTATACCAAGGCCAATGCCAGTTAACACGCCAGCCCTCCTAGCAGTCCTTCTAAGCATCTTTCTCTGCCACTCATCGTAGTACTCCCTTATACCATCCCTCAGCATACCACTTTCCTCATTTGTAAGAACCCGACCAATCGACATGAACTCACCTCCGAGGTACCTCACAGAATAGTCGTTGACAAGACCTGAATCACTAAGCTCCCTGGTGATCTTGAAGACATCACTGTCCAACAGGTGGTCTATGAACCTGGTATCACTACATCCAGGCTCAAGGTCTATAATGTTAGTGAAGAAATCCTCCGCGTCTCTATACGCATGACGTCTCCTTATCTGCTTCATCCTATCCTCACCAACAATTATTCTGTGATGACTGTCAGTATAATATTCCGAAGTTCCTCCGAAATCTGTTTCTTCAGTATGAGGTATGTCAGCAACCTGACTGTTCTCATCATCATGAACTCCATAACTAGCTAAGTCATCCATCTCAAACTCCCCGGGACGCTCCTCCATAATACTCCACCGATTTCATATACACATGGCCCCTGTAGACCCTATGGTACCTATCCTTTATTTTCTTCTCCAGTGGCATAGTGCTATCACTTATTATGTTATCAATCATAGTGAGATTGCTGAACATTGTTGCCCTATCAAACTCAGAACCTCTGAGATACCCTTTAATTGTGTTGAGAGACTTTCTATAGCTCTTGTAAGCAACCTCACACTGGCTGACTTTCTCTACTATCTTCTTGTTCTTTACGTACCCATGCATTATCAGGCCTATGGCACTTATTGATAATGTGGCTAACCCTCCTAACACACTAAATGCCACACCTGCTACAGTTAGGAGGATTGCAGTCATGTTCAGAGACAGGTTAATCCTGGAAAACCTCTTAAACTGCCACTCATAGCATGTTGCCATCATATGGTAATGCTCATAAAGTGACTTTAACATATCAACGTCCTCAGTAGTTAGCTTGTCAGATATGTGGTTGAATCTTATAATACTCTTCTCCCTGCTAAGCATAATATAGGTCGGATTAAGCAGGCTCATAAAATGCTACAGTTAGACAACTCTCATTACCTCCAGTAAGACCAGTTATTGTTGGGTAAATGAACCCCACAGTTGGTCCGTTGGCTGCCTGCTGTTTTGATATAGTGTCCTTAACAAAGAAGTCGCGGTTAACAGGTATAGACCAGTATCCACTATAATGCCTGTCTGCATTTCCCAGTTGTACTGTTCCAAGTAGCTCAGAACCTTGTGTTGCCCTAGCTGTGACATAGTACAGCCTGTATGTTACCTTCACCACATTGTCAGGTACTACACCATCTTTGTCGAATGAGTGGCACAGTATTCTTATCATACTGTCCTTACTAACTGTTACCATTGGGTATGAGTTTTTGTCAAGTGCTGTTGGGTACCCACCAGCCGTTGGGTAGTACCACACCATTGTAGCGCTAAGTACGTAATTCTTCTTCGCAGCAAACTTTTCCGTAACATACTTCTTATTTACAAGATGGTTACCATCAGTGGCTGGCTCGCTCTGGGTTATCCTGAAATTTTTCATGTCAATGTCGTCAGTAACTTCACCTGGTGATTGTGTTGTATGACCTAAGTTCAGACTCATAGAATAGGGTATATATACTTGCTGGCTGCATAACCACCTACTAAAGTCATAGCAAGTAAAGCAGCCTGCTCTCCACTATTTTTAGTTGATGGTTCTGGATCACTGACAGGGCCACTCTTAGGTGTTATGACAGTAGGTTTATGCTCTCCTACAGGATCATGTTTAGTGGTCATGACAGTAGTGTCAAGTGTTTCTAGATGTGGTGCTACATTTGTATGAACTTTCTTTGGCATGACATTTCTGACCTTATGGTAGTTAACATCATTGACTCCGAATTTCATACTTTCTGTTGCTGTCTTCAGAAGGTTGTTGTATCCAGCTATAGCTTTTTTCAGAATTATCATCTTACTTGGTACCAGCCAACTTTTAGGTGACAATGCTAAATCCTGTGTGACATGTGTATCAGCTATGCTTCTGTTCATGTTTAGTATCCAGGTGCTTACACTGTAGTTTGTTATAGCGTCTTCAGTTAGTTTTCTGAACTCCTGCTGACTTTCCAGTGACCCACCACCGTGATTGACTATTGACACCCTAGTCTTAGCCTGAGCGCCTAATATGCTGTAGATGTATGACTCTATTGACTGGTTGAGACGTTTCAACCCAACCCTAGTCAAACCATTGGATGACTTTGGTACGTAACGTCTGTAGTGATTCTGATACCCAGGCCTAACTACTCTGATGTTGCTAACCCCTCCAGAGTGTGATTCATAGGAGAATGTCCATGGTAACTTTCCTATTTCCCTATATAGTTTTCCTGCTCTGAACTCTGTTGATATGGCACGCATGCTATCATTTCCCTCAATCCTCTTAAGAAGTCTCCTTATGGTGAAATAAACATGGTACCTAGCTATTGACGTTATCATAGGGTAGACATCGTCAGATGGTGTAAGATGCTGCATGCCAATACCGCAACAGTAGGTGGCGGCATATGTGGAGAATATAGTTGTGAAGTATGAGTGGGTATCACTCCAGTTGAATGGTTTTCCCGGATGATCTATCTTAAGCTCTGGTAACTTAGACATGAAGTAGTCCTTAGAGTTAACATAAACCCTGAAATTACTTATGGGATAGTTGAGTACATCCCCAGATGGGAACCCATCATACCATATATCATGGACCTTAGTAGTGCTACCGAACTCATAGTGCTTATGCGCCTTTCCCTTTGGTAGTGGTGCCACGTCCTTAGCATTGGCTAGCCATATAACTGGAAAACCGTTTTTAATCACTTGGTCATGATGTCTGACCCCCTTAAAGTTGTGTAGGTATATCCACATGGACTTGTCATGTTTAAAGGTGCTGCTATCTATGTTGGTCTGGACTGTGTCACTATTTATAAACCATATACCCATCTTAGTTAGGTTACCTTCCTTATCTATTTCTGGTTGGAACTCAAACTTGCCGAGAGTGGCTTTCGGGTATTCCTTAAGTAGGTTTTCCTTGGCTTTGGTGACTGACTCTTTGTAGGTTCTTAGGTACTTATTGTAGTTGCTGCCATAGTACTTCCTAAGCGCTTCTTCCATAATATGATCTATATTATGAGGAAACTGACCGTGCTGATAGAAGGATCATATAAGGTGATTAGATTGGAGGAGCCTATAATGACAGGGAAAAATCCTCATATTATGCTGAAGAAGGCTTACATAATGTGGGAGTACTATAATGTGTCCAGCAGTAAGGGTAACTACTATGTTCACAATAAGAGGGTGAATAAATTCCTTGGGGATGGTTATTACACATTCCAGGATTTCAAGAAGATACTTGAGGGGAACAGCGGGGTTACATTAACACTTAGTAGACCTGAGGCTAAGTGTACTCTGGTGACTGACAGTAGCACGACGCTAGCAATGCATAGCAACTTAGCAAATTTACTAGGATTTAGCACCCGTGCATTCTTACCAGGTAGTAGCACGAAGAGTGGGCTTATAAATGTGAATAATGGACTGAAGTACTTGGTGGTGATGTGTAATGTTATATCTACGTCAATGAACCTCTATAACGGGAGGAAGAGTAATGTCCTAGTGAGTCTTCCAGTCACTAGTGAGCAGTCGCTGTTTGGTTCGACACAGTCATTTGTTGACATTGAGACTGAGCTGGAAATTGGTAAAGGTGTTATCAATGAGTTGGAATTCCACGTGACAGATCAGAACGGGAAACCACTGAATGGTTTTGGGAGCATACTGTTGGAGCTGTATATCTCATAGAGTATATGGACAATGACATAGAACTGGAACAGGGGTTGAGGGATATATACTATAATCCAGCAACTGGTTACCAGTCAGCTGAGAGTCTTTACCAGAAAGCACTGGCTGATGGTCTCCCCGGTGTGAGTAGGAGTAAGGTCACTGAGTGGTTGAAATCGCAGGATACTTTTACACGGTACAGGAAAATAGTTGGTAAGCATAAGTTCAGACAGACTAGGGTTTACTACCTTGGTGAGCAGTTGCAAATGGATCTTGTTGATATGGGTAAGTATGGGAATAAGAATGAGGGATACCGTTGGATACTGACGGCTGTTGAAATTTTAAGCAGATATGCCTTTGCCATCCCTGTGTATAGGAAAGACACTGGAAGTATGACTAAGGCGGTAACGTTGTTGCTTAAGAAATTTAGGAAGCGTTTTGGAGCGGGTCCAGAACTGGTGCAGTTTGATGATGGTAAGGAATTTTACAATGTTGGGGTGAGGTCCTTACTGGAGGGAGCTGGTGCTAGGTACTTTAGCACCCTATCGGATAAGAAGGCTGCTATTGTGGAACGGTTCAACAGAACCCTCAAGACTGCTATGTGGAAGTACTTCTACAGTAAGGGAACATATAGGTGGACTGATGTTCTAGACTCGCTGGTTAGCAATTACAATAACAGTAAGCATAGAACTATACTGATGAAACCGGCTAATGTGAATAAAAGTAATGAGGCTGAGGTGTGGAACACCTTATTTGGTCACACCTTTGGAGAATACCCTCTGGCTAAATTCAAAGTTGGTGATACTGTTAGGATAAGTAAGTACAAAGGTACATTCACGAAGGGCTATGAGGCTAACTTCACAGAGGAACTATTCAAGGTGACTAAGGTAATCCGAGGCGACCCAAATGTTTATGAAATATCGGACTTAGAGGGTGAGCCAATAATTGGGAAGTTTTATGAAGAGGAGTTAAGTGCTGTTGTTAAGAAGGATCATGTTTATAAAGTAGAGAAAATACTGAAGAGGAAAAAGAAGATGGCCCTGGTGAAGTGGCTCGGGTATGATAGCAAGCATAATAGCTGGGTACCTGAGAGTGATATCCATAATATTGGTTAATGTATAGATGGCTGAAGGTGGTGACGTATTTGACGACTTTGAAATGAAAAACAGATACCCTGAACATGGTGAAGGGGATGGTGAAGAGCGGTTGGAACCAGAATCTGATGATCTGTTAGATCAGGCTGAAGGTCCTTATGCTGAGACTGCATGGATTGATGAGGACATAAACTATGGGGATAAAGACATTACTATTGTGAGGAGAATTGGAACTAGGGACAATATTAATAATTTCGTTAACAGTATGATAACTAGAAAAGGCACTATAAGCTTAAAAATGTCAGAGGAGAAGCGTAGGAATGTGGTCAAACTTATTAGATCGTTTATAACCTTAACTGATGGTGAGAACATAAGGCCCCTACTAAATAATGAGGACGGTCTCAGAATAATCCATGGTAGCACTTTCTCGAGAGGTGGGGCTGTCAAACTTGGTGGTCTCACACTCACTCTCAGTTATAGAGGCGTAGACGTTAGGGAGGTTAATACAAATAAATCCACCATTATAAAGCTGAATGTTGGTTCATCAAATGAGTTGGAGTTTACCAGACTAGTTGAAAACACATTCATAACCACACGTGATGTGGTGAAGTCGCTGACAGATAAGATGAGAGTAAGTGAGGAAGTCGTTACTGAGGTAGTTGACGAGGATGAATATCCTGAACACCCCCCCGAGATAATCGAAAGTATGATTAGGGAAAAGAGTAAACACTATAAGAAACCAAAGCCAGGGGAGAGGATAGGTAAACTTATTAATGACCTTAATAACACCACCATTTTTGATGGAACTGGTAATGATCCGATTAGTCTGCCAGATATACCTGAGAATGTGACCGTAGAGATAGTTGAGTCATCTGTTTCAAAGATTAGTGAGAGGTTACTGATAGGGTCAGTGAGCTGACAGAGCAGGAGATCAGAGAGTTTTCGGGGATGTTAAACCCTAGGGGTAACGCTGACACTAAGACAGAGGCACTGGATCAGATGGTTAATGAGTACAGACTTAAGGCTCTGAGAGAGTCTGACCCGATGAAGGAGCAGCTGTATAAAAACATCCGGGGGGTCGCCGAGCTTAAGTCTGATCTGATACGTATTGTTGAGAAAGGTGAGCCCCCTAGTCATAGTGAGGCTAGGGTAGTGTTTGAGGAAGAGGTTGATGGTAATGAGAGCATAGAAGATCTTTCTAGGTTAGAACGCTTTAAGAAGTGGATGAAGGAGAACTGGCTTGGTGCGACATCGCTTGCTGTGACTGTGGCTTCCCTTCTAACGACGGTAATAATAGGAATGCGCTATAATATTAAAAAAGGTGCTAACGCTGCTGGATCATTTGGACGGTCAGTCTATAATACCTTCAGGAAGTTGGCGAAGAAACTTGGTCCGGTGTTTGGTCCTATCATAACAGCCCTCCGTAGTCCGATCTCCACACTTCTGAAGTATGGTGCTTTGGGGTTGGCTTGGTTGGCTAGCAATCTTTGGGTGTTGGTGCTGGCATTTGTATGGATGGTTTATGACAGGTACGGAAAGAAATAAGATATAACCTAGTCTATGTTGCAGGAAGACAGAATTGCCCCAAGTTATAAACTGAAAAAGTCAGACAGTAGTAAGAAAGGCACTAGGAGAGTAGTCGACGTAACATTTAACCCAACACATATATCCTCTGGTCAGGACCTTTATGTGAGGCTAGCAACATTGCCAGTTAATCATGTACTAATTCCTGGCAGTAGGATGCTTACAATCAACCTGAAGAATGGAAACACGGAGTCATACCATCAGAACAACCTTAAGTCAACCCTTTTTAAACAAATTACCCACAAGTTCAATGGTGAAATATACAGGGACCTGAATGAGGCCCATGTTCTTAGATGTTATGAGGACTTATGGTCTAAGTCTAAGCGGGCTGGGAAAATTGACCAGGGTCTTGGTGGGAGTGTTAACCTTGCTAAGCTTAGGAGTAAGGAAGGACGCGAGTGGTGATGCTAGTGTTGCCGGTGACGATCTTATGAGTGGTATCTATGGTGACAGGTTTACGGTGCCTATTGATGATGATTGGCTTAGTGAAAATGGAGCTATCTATCCTCACGCATTGCAGAACACACATCATGAGACTCTACTAAAGATTAACAGTCCTTCTAACGTGTTACTCCCCGGTGGTAGTGGTAAGGCTGTGCCATCTAGCTTTAGGTTGGATAACCTGAAGTTGAGGTATGAGACAGTTGAGAATGATATGCTGGCTGGCGAGGTTGAGGGGATTTACAGTAGGGGGAAATCTTCCTACTACAGTCACGCCACCTTGGTTAAGAACTTTCCAGTTGCTGGTAATAGCACAAAGATCCATGAGAACGTGAACTTACCAAGAAAGTCTCTGAGAAATATCGTAATGATCTTTAAAAGAACTACTGATGGAAGTGAGTCGTTCTACTACCCAGCTATCGAAAGTGTTAAGATAAGTTTCCAAGGTCAGCCAAACTTCCTGTACACACAGTCGATGAAAAAGTATGATTTCTTCAATGAGGCCAGCCGGGTATTCTTCCCATGTGATGACAGGTTTGATAGGAATGTTAGTGAAGCGAATTTCTTCAGTGATAAGTTTGCCTTGGTTTGTGACTTCTCAACAACTGCGTTGAAGAGAGTACAGGGTCAGGGTGTAAAGCTGACTGACACACAGAATGGAATACTTATTGAGGTGGAGAAGAGTTCTGGTACTACTGCCTGTATCTGCTACCTGTACGTGCTTTCGGACGGTCTCATCAACTTAGCCAACGGACAGCTGCAATCTATTCAGTATTAGTATATGAACCAGCCTGAGACTATTCTGATAGTCGGACCATCTGGATGTGGGAAAACTTACACACTGCTAAATGAGATCCTTGCTGTTGAGTATAGGAAGTATTTTGACTTCATCATAATACTTTGTCCGACGCTGTGGATAAACATGACATACCTAGACTGGGGATATCTGAATAGTGATGCTGATGTCATCGGACTGGATATAAGCCCAGACAGACTTGACCAGGTTCTCGAGGCTATAGTGAAAATTTATTCCGGGTCTAAGACTGCGATAATAGTTAATGATATGAGCAGCACAAATGAGCAGCATCTCAACAACAGCATGCTGACTTTTTTATCGTATAGTGGTAGGCATCATAACATTACACTATTCATTCTCAGTGTGGCGACTGGCATAAGGGATAATACCACTAGGCTGATATTTTTCAGTACTCATAATAGGAGAAGTATGAAGGTGTTGAGGGATGAGTTCTTCGGACACATCGCAGACAGTGAAATGGAGAAGTCTATCATTGCGCAGCTTTCCATTGGTAAATACCTTGATATTACACTTAATACACATCCACCTACCTATACGGTTAGATGAAATATGCTTTAGTGTATGACGAAGAAGGAAGGTAGGCGCAATAAGACTGAGCCAGTTGTTATTGAAGATGAAGCTATTGATAAACTAGTAGATGAGCTACAGATTACGGAAAAGAGTATTGTCAACACTGAGGAACCTAGCGTAGATACCAGACGTGAAGACCTATTGAAGGCGTCTGATGAAGGTTACATAACGCAAAAAGCTGAGCATATAAAAAAGTGTAGTAATAAAACACTTGAGAAAGTTTATAGGGCCTATGAGGCGAAGAGGAAGAAGGACGCAGACGAGTTCCTCACGGATTTACTCATCAGCCAGTTCTCGTCTATACTCGGCGGGTTGGACGCGATTGAAGACCCTAAGACGCTAACAGATGAACTAAAAGGTAACAGTATATTGAGAAAAGACGTCGAAAGTGCCATCTCAATAGTTAGTCCATATATACCTCTGATAGGACTACTTGGCGGTGTTGCTATAACCGGTAGACATATATATCAACATAAAAGTAAACAGAAATTGCCACCTGCGAAGGATATGCAAATTCAGTCTGACGGCAGCTGAAACGCTTAATCCAACCACATTATATCCGGTCTCTATACATAAATCCTTCATACGATTGTTAATACAACTCCTCCTCTTCACAGGACCCTTCTAGTCTTCCTCTCTCTAGTGAGCAGCAACTCTAAACGGTCCTTATCCATCTCCAAGTAAACAACATTCCATTAATTCAGGGTTGACATAAACTCATCAGGGTTTTAGATGAGTGGTTTTACAATTGTGGATTTGCTTTTATCGATTGATAATATGTCGGTTAGTTGAGATGGGGTTGGTAACTACGAAAAGTTGATGCTAGGACTGTAGGCCGGGTGGTCATATTCAGCCCTCACACCAGAGAGCGTATTTTTCAAATATCTATAAAAAGTGATGCATGCGGCCAACTCTTAAAAGCCCCGGATTAGACCAGAACCTCGTCTGTGCGTCAAAATGGAGGAGTCTGCTGCAAATAGAGCCAAAACAAACTGCGCTGGTACCCCCATAATAGCTAGCATCACCTTTTCAAACACCCATAAAAGTGATGCATGCGGCCACTTTACGAAAAACCTAAGAAAATGAGAAAAAAAAAAGAAAAAAAAAAAGTGATGCATGCGGCAACCTTTTTAAGAGCCCACGGATTAGACAAAAATCCCGTATGCGCGTAAAAATGGAGGAGTTTGCTGCAAATAGAGCCAAAATAAACTGCGCTGGTACCCCCATATCCTATACTACTTACCAAAACCATATCTGTGGTTCTGGCGGCTGCGTTGGTCAGCCTTGTAACTCAGACAGCGATTGTGGTGGAACGGGTGAATGCTGTAGTTCAAGCAAGTATTGTACAAAATCATCTTGTGACGAATGCTCTTCCAACTCGGATTGTGGTTATAACGAGTACTGCTGTAAGCAAGAGTATTCCTGGCAAAGCAATGTTTGTCGTTATGGCGGCTGCGTTGGCCAGTCTTGTAGCTCAAACAGCGATTGTGGTGGGCTAGGCGAGTATTGTAGAACGTCTAGTTGCCATGAAGCACGTGAAAATCTTGACTCGTGGTTTATCCCTGTATGTGTCCTAAGTGGTGTTGTTGGTTTAGCTATTCTCGTCGCTTGCATTTACGGTGTGATAAGGGCAATGCGTGGACGAGCTCAACCTGGCATAGTGGCCAGTCAACAACAAACTGGTGCAGCAGTTATCGCTCTACAGAACACCCAAACTGTTGAAAGTAACCCAGAACAACTCCAGATCCCTCCTCCTCCTCATGTTTACGTCAACCAAGGCCAAGATCTTCCTGCAGAGTCACAACCTGTTGCTCAAGTCCCACCTCCAGCCTACATGACTAAATACTGACGATGAACTGTGCTACAGAACACTTTTCTACATTAACGTATAAACTTTTATATGTAATCACTCAATGGTTTAGTTTAACTAAGTGCATGTTATATTTGGTATGTGTAATATTTTTCTATACTTTCATATCGCTCTAATAAGGGCTAGCCGTTGGAAACGTCAGTATTTCGTTAACTCGTATAAAGATATATTTGTTTGTCTGACTTTACGCACTATATTCTCACTGTGAATAAGAATAACCTTTTTTTATACTAATTCGTTGTCGCTTGTCAATGCTTACAACACTTCGTGCATCTCGAGATATCATAATTTCGTTTTTAAATTTATCAGAACCCAAGAACTTGAACTTTGAAATATATCTAATTAAGTTTATCCCACTTCTTATAACCAAATAAAGCTTAACATGAAGTTCCTTTTGTAAACGGAAACAGAATCAGAATTCATGTTGTTCTGTTAGTAGTATAATTATATAGATACTAATTTGTTGAGCTTAATAGCTTCAGATCGTTGCTAAGAGCGTGCTCTATATTAAACGATTTCTAACCATATACATACAATACAGTTGAATCTTCATTAAAGGACCACCCTTGATGCACAAAAAAGTGGTCACGAAATAGTAATGGTCGCTTAAAGTGCTTATATGAAACGAAAATTAAGTTTGTCTCATTTAAAATGACAAAGTAACATCTTTTGCTGTTTTTGGTTTCCTTGCTTAATTCGTTTTTGTGATAATTCAGTTTCTTTGATATGTAAATGTCACATGATGTGACATGCACGTGTATAATGACTTGTCGGAAAAAGTTCTGTATCTTTGCCATCATCAAAGAAAACTTAATTCGAAGCACGTATGTGTGTTCTTTCTACAACACCAAACATGTAGAATTTTAAGTAATTTTGTTTCATAATAGCAAGATATATAACCTTTTCTGATTATGCCCATGTACGTCACAGCTACAATCTTGGACAAAAGTAGTTGTAACAGTGAACCCCTCGCCTCCGATTCAATGTTGTTATTTTAAACTTTTCGTCAACATAGATTTTGGGAGAAAGGACGTTACAACATTGATTTCGGGGGCGGAGGTGTTACAAGATTATTGTCCAAGATTGTCTAAGACCCAATTTCACTACATAACATAACTATTTCTTGTAATACAGTAGTGAACCAAGAAAGTAACATTTTCTAGTAACTTTTTACATTTTTTTCGTGAAAAGTGCGGAAATGCGAAGTACTCTAATTCTCGGCCTATCACTGGTTCCAGGCTCATTTGCACCATCTCCGAGAGTCCTACGGCTGCGTAGACAGCATTTCCATCCGGAAATTTCACTAATAGAGGAAGATCCTAATCATTTGGGGACAAGGAAATAACCCTTTCTTAATAGTTAGCAGGTAAAGTTGGCTTCGAAATCGGTGTTTCATAATCTTCCCTTACACACTGGAATATATAGATGGTCACCTTCCTCACTACACGATTGATATTGAGAGAGAATCTCCAATATATCGTCAGTGGCGTAGCCAGGGTCTTGAGTTGGGGGGGGGGGGCAAGAACTTCGGTCTCCTAGGGGAGTGCGATGGCATGCCCCGCCGGAAAATTTTGGATTTCTAGGGTCTCTGAAACACTATTTCCTGCATATTGAGGCAAGTATTTAAGAGTAATCCGAAAGCCATAAATTACATAATTTTGTTGAAATCAAACCAGAACATAGAATGATACACGTCAGAATATCTTTAGATTTATTTATAAACAAGTCGTAAATGTAAAAACAAGTTGGAGGCATTTTGTATAGACCTTAGTATTGTAATTTATAGCATATGCATGCCTGCTAAATATACACATTACTAGTCTACTCACTTGGCCCTAAAACAATGTACTCTCCCCCCCCCCTACAAGTTTCTCAACGGATTTAAACTTTTCACGATAACGGTCTTGGAGACCATTGGGGGGGGGGGGCTAGGCCACTGTATATCGACGAAAATATCTCTACGACTACGGCGATGAAAGTTTTCTGAGCATTTGCGGTTTGAATTAAAAGGGAGATAAATTTATCATCTCTGTTAAAATTTCTGACTATGTAACTGATAATTGGTGGAAAACATCCACGGGGTATTTCATTTCATAATATGATATACTTTCACTTTAATAAATTCTCTCCTAGCTAATAGTATAATACTATTGATGATTCATTAATGACGCGCTTGGGATGGAGGTTCTTTTCAATATATTGAGATAAATAGCTTGAAAAAATACAAAAGACTTGTCACGCTATTAACGGTAACATGCATAATTTAGTATGGATGTTCCATATCGAAAGTATTGAAAAAATAAAGTGCTAAGCGTCTTTTGCAATTAGTCACAATATACAACGGTTTACAACGGTCTACCACGGATTTAAATAGAACTGTATTTGATTTTTTGTTATTGAAAATCAACCAAAGACAATCTTGGGCAAAAGTAGTTGCAACAGTGAACATCCCCCCCCCCCCCCCCCCCCGATTCAATGTTGTTATTTTAAACTTTTTGTCAACATTGATTTGGGGAGAAAGGACGTTACAACATTGATTTGCGGGGCGGGGGTGTTACAACATTACTGTCCAAGATTGTAGCCTAGTTTCTAGGCCTTTCGTTTCCGCCATGAGTTCGGTCGCGTCACGATTTGCGTCACGATCGGAAATTGCGGCTGTCGACTGGGACCTAATCCAGGCTTACCTGTAAACGTCATCAATACACGCGAGAGCAAGCGAGGCTGGCGCGACATCATAAGAAGCGAAGGAGCGTTGTAGTACATGTGGGATCATACGATAAAATTAGGAAGATAAAGAAAATAATGGGTCCATTGAAGAGGATACTAGGGATATTGTAGGATATCAAGCATTTGCTGACTTGAAATCAAATATGGGGGGAAAATTAGACGAAGAATAAGGTGCCATCTAGTATCGTAAACTTCCATGTTAAATGACTAAAATCTGTTGTTTGTTGGCCGTTTACTACCCCCAAAGAAGTTGGGTAGTTATTTTTTGGCAGATGTGTGTACTCAATTGACCTTTAAAACGGATTTTAAAGTTCGAATTAGTCGTGGAAAGTATACTTGACGACTGACGAGTCTGACGAAGTGACGAGTTGACATAAAACAAACCCAATCAACTATGGAGGGTGAATAAATATCTCAACTATCAGATAACTTTGACTGATTTTTTCTTTATCTTGATTTTGTTTTTGGCTATATATGGACAGTTCACTTGTTATTGTTTTGCGTGTGTGTGTTTAACAATAGAATTTAGTAAATGTCATCAAGTTCGGCCGATAACCCACGTGAGCCAGAACGCACGTGGCCTGCGAACTGCCCCACTGAAAGTGGCCGATTTTCTATGCGATTCTCGATCGTGCGTACAGGCACAGCGATAGAGCGAGGGAAGTTTGAATGTTGCCGAGCACCGACCGTGATAAGGTACATGTCCTTCGACATTTTCTGGACATAATATACACGTAGCTCTTGAATAATTTTGCCCGCTATATCATTAACACATAATCGCATGAGTTCTCGTAAAATAAAGGTTTAATTTCACTCGTGTTTTCAAAATCTTACAATTTTGTAAAATTTTGAAAACACTTGTGAAATTAAACCTTAATTTTCCTCGGCCCCATGCGATTACCTATATACGGAAAGATCATCTAATACATCTACTATTATAAAATTCGTGTTACTTAAATGTAAATCAACAACATACCAGAAATCCTTTTTTGTAAACTGGAACATGGAATACTTTAGCAGATGAGCTTAATCTCCTTATGGACGACCTTGCCTATAATAAGGAAAATAAAGTATATATCCAAAGTTCTCGTAAACGAGAATTATACAATACAATACAATACAATAAAATTTTATTTAACCACGGTAAAATCTTCAGTATACATATAATTTCAAACAAAATAAAATTTAAACAGGTTTACAAGGTTGCCGTGTGGGGGTCAATATTACTTTAAATATTACTATAATTATTATAATAATCATTTGTAGCTTTCTTAAATTGCGATAATAATGGAAGCCTACGTATATCCTGGGGTAAACTATTCCACAATAGTGCCCCACTATAACACAGGCTTCGTTTGAGAAAATTGGTACGTGGCTTCGGTAAGTTTAATTTGACTCCAGAATTCCTGAAGTTATACCCAGTGTCACGAACAGAGAAAAGACTTTGTAAGTAAGAAGGCGTATGCCCTTTCAGTATCTTAAACATCAGAGTAGCCTTGCGTTTTTCACGTCGTAAATAGAGATTATCCAACTGCAAGCAATCCAAAAGACCACTAGCGCTGGTATCATAACTCGACCTTGTAATGACTCTGACCGCTCGGTTCTGTAATTTCTCTGTTTCTTTTAAGAAGTTGTTGTAATCAATTAGAGCTGCTCGCTTAAGCCTGGTTTCCATATAATTGTAATTGTTGTAATTCAGTCGGCGATTGATCGGCAATTGTTTGCGATCTTTTACAACAGTCGTGTTTCCATGTAGTTGTATAGCCTAATTGTTGTAATTCAAATCGCCGATTCGCTCGGACTGAGGACTTCTCGGTTTTGACAAAGTTGAGATGAGCTAAGTTTGATATTCAAAAACAAATTGAATGACTAAAACTTTGTTTGTGATTATATAACAATATAACAAGCATTAGTTACAAGTTCACTAACTTCGCCGCTTAAATCTCATGTTTCGTGAACGTTTGACGACAGTTGCAAACATTTGAGCTGGCGTACGGCATTCAAGTCTTCGAACTAGTCATTTAGTAGTCTTCTTTAACAAAATCGAGGGGTTTTTGAAAGGATTTGGCCGGTTTTTGTAAATAATTTTGTGTTTTACGTTGCAAACATCTAGCCGAAAAAGTCGCCGACTGTCGTCGATTGATGTTTCCATTAACTGTTGTCGCATCGGCGACTGTTGTAATTGTTGTAGAAGTTGAACCTGATTCAACTTCTACAACAGTCGCCGACTGTCGCCGATTAGATTACAAGTGTTTCCATTAAGTTGTAATTGTTGTAAGACTTGATCGGCGACAGTCGCCGACCGAATTACAACAATTACAACTATATGGAAACCAGGTTTTATGAAGGCAACCACGCACTGAAAGATAGAAGCTAATCGTTTACGAGAGCTTTTAGCTGTTCAAGTAATATTTCATGACATAAGTGAGTGGGAGTGTTTTACCAGGGGTTACAAGCACGAGAGGAGTATGAAAATCACGAGGCTGTTAACCGAGTAATTTTCATTGTTCTGGAGTGTTTGTAAAACATGAGACTGACGAGAGAATAATGAAAATCACGATGCTGCAAGCCGAGTGATTTTCATTGTTTTTCAATGTTTTACAAACACGAGAGAACATTGAAAATTACGAGGTAATAGGCAGAGTGATTTTTGTTGTTCCCGAGTAGAGGTGTGCGAATCAGATCCGAATCCGAATCCGATCCGATCCGATCGGATTCGGACTAAACTTTTATCGTTCGGACCGGATCGGATCGGATTTTGTTCTTTTTTTTCTGAGATCGGATCGAATCGGATTTTGCACTTTTTTACCCGCATCAGATTCACTTTTGTCATTGTTTTTGTCACAAAATTAACAAATTCACTTAGTTGTATGCACGTTGCACAACATATGAAGGTTATTATTACATAAGATTATTATTGTATAGTAGTTTTCTTAAATTTATTTGTTCATTGGTTTTCTTTTCGGAACGTTTGCGCAACTATTGCAACATATATCTGGTGTTTAAATTTTTCCGGACCGGATCGGATTTGAGCAGCTGTTTTCGGATCGGATCGCATCGGACTACGATTTTTTGGCTTCGGATCGGATCGGATTCGGATTGACAGTTTTGGCAAACCCTCGGATTATAAGGGGTCAATCCGATCCGACGCACACCACTATTCTCGAGTGTTTGAAAGCCCTGGTAAAACACGATACACGAGTTTATGAAATAGCTTCTCAATCGTCAATTATAGTAGAGGGACTTGCATGGTGATATTGTGCATAATTATTAGATTTATAGACAATGGTTTCTCGATGAATTTATAATTAAGAAATGTGGTAATCAACAAATCAACTGTGTGCAAATCAACAACCTAAAACTGCGTAGATTGCCGTTCTTCACTTCAAGCAAGAGTGCTGACGCCATCACTCTTTAATGGGTCGATTTTATACGCGTGACGTCCATGTTGAGGAAAACGTCGCATGCTTAAGCTCTTTAATTGAAAATGCTTCGGACGGTAACAAGTATTTTACTACTAAATAGTAAATGGTAGCAACTCGCAGCACTTCACTTTTGATAAAAACTTCTAGTATGTACGTTATTGTCTATCACCGCAAAGGTTCGCTGATTATAGATTATTTAAGAAATGGCTCATGGTTTAGCGGGCTCCATCGAGTTATGGATGCGCGCGGGAAATTGGGAGAGCACGAAAAAAATAGATTTTTGAGTGCTCTCCAAATTTCCCAAGTGCATCCATAACTCGATGGAGCACACTAAACCATGAGCTATTTCTTTTATAACATAGCATTAAATCCTTTCACAAGCCGGCGAATCGTTTTGGTTGTTGTGTTTTTCTATTTTCGTAGCCAAGTCTTTTTTGTTCACTAAAATCCAACCAAAAAGACAGTTTAAACTCGGTTACCCAGACCAAGTTTATGTCTTCTAGGTCGTTGTTCTTTATTACTCAATACAATTAAATGACTCGGTATTTTGATAATATAGAAGGCCATAAAAAGTCAATTTAAAACTCACTTTTGTTTTGAAAGTTTTTTCCGCACTTTTTTGCCGTGCTCCATCGAGTTTTAGTATACACCCAACCATCGTCTATTACAAATCCTGCATTCTGATTGGCTACTCAACCGTTGTCTATTCGTGATGGACAACGTTTGAGAAAAATGAAAACAAACCTGAAAAAATATGGCAGTAAACTCTCGTTTTGCAGACGTTTCGGAGGAATTTTTGGAGAGTTTGATAGAAAATTCTATCCCTGAGAAAACTAAAAACGCCACAAAATATGGCATGAAGATTTTAATGGTAAAGAACGAAATACAATTAAACCGTATTTTATTAATAAAATCTGCTTTTACTTGCCGCTCACGAGTGGTTAAATAACACAACATTTTCGTCAGTTTACACTAGAAAAACTGTATTTTTTTAGAGTAGGTACAGGGTGTATACTAAAACAATTAGACAACTCGTCCTCGTTGTCTATGCGCGAATAGTCAACTCAGGCCTCGCCTTCGTTGACTATTCGCTCATAGACAACTCGGACTCGTTGTCTAATTGTTAAATGGAGCACGCACGACAGCCAATCAAAAACGTTGCTATATCAAAGCTATGTCATAAAAAGCATTCCACGGGGCCTGTTCGTATGAGGCGCGTTATCTTGGGGGGGGGGGGGGGGGGAGGAGGGTTATCCCTCTCATTTCCATGTAAAACGTTGACACGAGATCGAGGTAACTCGAAGGAAGGGATAACCCGGTATGAGCGATATAGGATAACCCAAGGGTCAGAGTTAACCCTATACCCCCATGTGAACGCTTTCACCCAAGTTATCTCGGGGGGTTAGGTAATTCAACTTTTGGATAATTATGCTTGGATAATTATGCTGTTGCCCGGGATAACCTTGGTAGTTGTGTTTTATCTTGCGAAACATGGTCAACTTTGTCCCTAGTCCCCGAGTTATTCCCACCCCGTGAGATCAGCCGGTCTCATGTGGGCCCATAGACATTCAAAATTTATCCTATTAAAGAGCATTGGCAATAATAATTAAGTTTGTTTAATTTGAAAGAACTCGTGAAATTGTAATAGAAGATCTTTTACAACTTTTTCGTGTCTTTCTTCGTTTGCAAGATATTTCAATTTGTTTAATATGTAATGAGATGGCCTCTGACGTCAGGAGCAGCAGGGTGCAGTATATTTACACAAAGCAAAATCAATTATGAAATGTTCAGCGTCACAAGGCAGTTTTATGTGCACAGTTTCAAGTGATTTCGTTGAACAAATTTAGAGATACAACTGATTTTGCTACGTGTGAAAATACTGTACCCTCTGACGTCAGAGACATCTCATTTACATATTAAACAAATTGAAATATCTTGAAATCGAAGAAAGATACGAAAAAATTGTAAAGGATCTTCTATTACAATTTTATGAGTTCTTTCAAATTAGACAAACTTAATTTTTTGTCGCCAATTAAGAAATGGCTCATGGTTTAGCGTGCTCCATCGAGTTATGGATGCACGCGGGAAATTGGGAGAGCACGAAAAAATCGTAAGAGTTGGTCGAAGCGTAGCCGAGACCAACTCTAGATTTTTGAGTGCTCTCCAAATTTCCCAAGTGCATCCATAACTCGATGGAGCACACTAAACCATGAGCCATTTCTTTTATAACATAGCATTAAATCCTTTCACAAGCCGGCGAATCGTTTTGGTTGTTGTGTTTTTTCTACTTTCGTAGCCAAGTCTTTTTTGTTCACTAAAATCCAACCAAAAGGACAGTTTAAACACGGTTACCCATACCAAGTTTATGTTTTCTGGGTCATTGTTCTTTATTACTCAATAAATTACTTGGTATTTTGATAATATAAAAGGCCATAAATAGTCAATTTAAAACTCACTTTTGTTTTGAAAATTTCTCCCGCGCTTTTTTGCCGTGCTCCATCGAGTTATGGAGCACGCACGACAGCCAATCAAAAACGTTGCTATATCAAAGCTATGTTATAATGTCTTTTAAAATATCAATACGCTCTAGTGAATACTCTTATTACAGTTTATTTCATATTACTTTATCGCCGTGAGTTGCGAAGTTTGTTGGGAAATTCCGAACGTTCGTTCGGAAATTCGGAATTACGTTGTCAAGCTTGACAAATTATCCAATCAAATTGCAAGCTTTGGATCAAAGTAAATTGCGGTGCCCTGAACGTTAGCTTGCGGGCGCAGCTAACTTTCAAACTGCTTTATATTCTGTGTGTGATTTCGTTCGTTCGTTCGTTCGTTCGTTCGTTCGTTCGTTCGTTCGTTCGTTCGTTCGTTCGTTCGTTCGTTCGTTCGTTCGTTCGTTCGTTCGTTCGTTCGTTCGTTCGTTCGTTCGTTCGTTCGTTCGTTCGTTCGAACGAACTTCGGATCTCCCAACGAACTTGGCAACAGACGGCGGTTAAAGTAATGTGAATCCTTATAAAAATTCCACATGTCATGTTCCAAAATCACATGGGAACCACATGTGATCACATGTGGATCACATGTACTCACATGTGGTTCACATGTGATTTTAGAAAATAACATGTGGAATTTTTATAAGGGAAATCAACTGTAAGCAGTAAAGTGTTGAGTATAAGGGGCCGGGTGTTTACATGAGACCCACCTAAACTCGGACCAGCCTGAATTTTGCTTTTCGGTTTTACGCGAGGCAGGCTTTGAAATTATATAAGTTGTTCTGCTGTTGCTTCAAGATTTGCATCAATTGTCTTCTAGCTCGTGACCGCCAGCTGAGAAGCATTATTTAATGTGGATTTGACATCAATGTCATTTAAAACAACGTATTGAGTTTGAGAGGTGAAAGTACGTTTATTACGTCAGTTAAAACGCTTTTTTTTCTTGCCCCGAATCGATCCGAATTATACTTAGATTCTGTTTACATAGAAAGCCGGCCAGGACTTTCGTTTTCGAAGAGTCGCTTCATAGCACACGGCTAGTCTGCCCCTCCCCTGATTTTGTCGCCTAATAAATACAGCATGCCTGGGTAGGGTTTGTTCAGTTCGCTTTTTTTCACGACTCCTTGTCGGAAGCTTAGTTAATAATGTTTACGTTCAACATATCTCTTGCTGTTCTCCTGTCTGCTGCTCTCTTGTTGAGCGAAAAGAAACTTCAAGTAGAAGCTAGCGCGTGTTATTCCAACTTGGGTTGTAGCGGTTCCAACAACTATTGCTGTAAGAAAAGGTATTCCTGGCAAAGCCATGTCTGTCGTTATGGCGGCTGCGTTGGCCAGTCTTGTAGTTCGACTGGCGATTGTGGTGGAACAGGTGAAAGCTGTTTGAACAACGTTTGTTCAAAATCCGAGTGCTCTTCCAGCTTGAAATGTGGTTTGAGCGAATACTGTTGTAAACAAAGGTATTCCTACCAAAAACATGTTTGTAGATCTAGCTGCGTTGGTCAGTCTTGTAACTCAGACAGCGATTGTGGTGGACCAGGCGAATGCTGTAGTTCAAGCAAGTATTGTACAAAATCAAGTTGCGACGAGTGTTTTTCTAACTCGGGTTGTGGTTACAACAAGTACTGCTGTAAACAAAGGTATCTCGATCAAAGTCATGTCTGTGGTTCTGGTGGCTGCGTTGGCCAGTCTTGTCACTCGGGCAGCGATTGTGGTGGACCAGGTGAATGCTGTTTGAACAACGTTTGTACAAAATCAGGTTGTATTACAACAACTGCTTCGCCCTCTGAATGCTCTGATAACTCGGATTGTGGTTACAACAAGTACTGCTGTAAGCAAAGGTATCTCACTCAAAGTCATGTCTGTGGTTCTGGTGGCTGCGTTGGCCAGTCTTGTCACTCGGGCAGCGATTGTGGTGGACCAGGTGAATGCTGTTTGAACAACGTTTGTAAAAAATCAGGTTGTATTACAACAACTGCTTCGCCCTCTGAATGCTCTGATAACTCGGATTGTGGTTACAACAAGTACTGCTGTAAGCAAGAGTATTCCTGGCAAACTAATGTTTGTCGTTATGGCGGCTGCGTTGGTCAGTCTTGTAGCTCAAGCAGCGATTGTGGTGGACCAGGCGAGTATTGTAGAAGGTCTAGTTGCCAAGACAGTGGAATTCCCTCGTGGTTTATTCCTGTATGTGTCGTAAGCGGTATTGTTGGTTTAGCTATTCTCGTCGCTTGCATTTACGGAGTGATGAGGGCAATGCGTGGACGAGCTCAACCAGGCATAGTGGTCAGACAACAACAAACTGGTGCAGCAGTTATCGCTCTACAGAACACCCAAACTGCTGAAAGTAACCCAGAACAACTCCAGATGCCTCCTCCTGCTGTTTACTTCAACCAAGGCCAAGATCTTCCTGCAGCCTCAAAACCTGTTGCTCAAGTCCCACCTCCAGCCTACACTAAATACTGACGATGAACTCTGCTACAGACCACTTTTATACATTAACGTATAAACTTTTATATGTAATCACTCAATGGTTTAGTTTAACTAAGTGCATGTTATATTTGGTATGTGTAATATGTTTCTGCTTTTCTATTATAGTTATTGCGATTGTTTGTCCAATATTTGTGTATTGACGATTAACAAATGGAGACTCCAACATGAGCGAGTTGTTCAGTTCAGACAGTTCACGAAATCTTGAGATACGATGTAAAGATTTACTCTTTTTTTAGAACATAGGATAGATTTCGCACATATATATACAAGCCCTGTTTTACTTTATTTCATCATAATTTACTCTAATAAAGGACTCCGCACGAAACGTCAGTATTTCGTTACTAAAAACGTCGGCAGTTTACCACCTTTAAGATTTTCTAAACATCGTAACACACTGTCTCAGTACACACTAACACTCTTTACTTTAATATTACTCTCATGCAGATTTTGGCTGAATTAAAATGTCAGTGTTTCGTTTTTCAAAATCTCGACAGTTCGTCATCTTTAAGATTTTCTATGCATCGTAACACACTGGCGGCTACACAGCTGCATGCACGCTACTTTTGTATTACTCTGATGAATAACGTTAACTTTGTCTTGACTCTTGAAACGTCAGCATTTCGTTCTCTAAAATTTCGACTGGTTATAACCACCTTTACGATTTTCTATAGATCGTAACACACTGCGGGCCTACCGAGCACTCGACTTTAGTATATTGCTTTATAGGGAATATTTGGGCACCAATAGAATTTTTATGTTTTCCATCTGTTGGTCTGTATTGTAAAGAGTAATATAAATAATGTAATAACTTGTGTAAGGATACTATAACTATCACTTGTTATCAGACTAACATAACGTAACAGGTGGTCTGTCTTGCATAGGAGAGGGTTAGAATTACAGCCACCCCCTATTGGGCATAGTGCGATCTAGCTGTTATAGGATATCTCTTCCACGCGTTCTGTCTCATTCAGCACCTCCTCCCCGTTGGCTGACCACCATTATGTTATGATGTGTATTAGAGTATATTCTTTCTTATATGTTTGGCGTTTTATTGCCCTCACCTTTACTGGGCTCAATCATCAGTTTGCACTATGGAAATTAATTAGATAATTTAATTACGAATTTGTAATAAACGCGGCTTTGGTCCAGGGGGACCATAGCTATATTCATTCCATATTGTGTGTAAACGTCTTTTACTATTCCCAGTAAACAGAGCTCAGGTAATGCAGTGTACATATTAATAGTCAAAGACCACGATGGAAAGGCATAAATATAATAAAGGGCTCTGCTCAAAAGTATTTCATTACTCAGTATTTTACCACCTTTTCACTTTGCTCGTATGGTACACTTGTTTGAATTCATGCACTATATTCTCACTATGAATAAGAATAATCTTTTTTTACTTTTTTTACGTTTTCAGTTTCAATCTCGTTTTTAAATCTGTCAGAACCCAAGGTGCTCCATTCAATAACAAATAAATTTTTAAAATTTTTTAGCTATTTGCCCCCTGTAGCAATTTTTCTTTAGATGCTTAGGTTCGCTTCATTCAATAACAATTAAATTTGAAAGGCTTCAGCTATTGCTCCCCCATAACCATAACTTTTTTGTACATCTAGGGTGGTCCTTCAATAGAGGTTCAACTGTACTCCCTCTATATATATGTATGGTTAGAAATCGGTTGATAGAGCGCGCTCGATCTGAGCAACGATCTGACTATTAAACTCAACAGATAAGATTAGTATCAATGTATCTACATAATTTTACTAATAATAGAACAGCATGAACACGATTCTGTTGCCGGCGCGTTTATAAAAGGAACTGTTAAGCTGTGTTCAATTCTAAGAAGTAGGGTACACTTAATTGGAATTGAAAGCCCAAGTCTCTTTTCTTGGTAATTATAACAAATACGTTTAAAGTCTTCAATGTTCAGAACTACTTCAAAGTTGTTAGGGAACTCATACTTCATAATTGAGTCCATGTAGAATTGATTTATTTACTTCTGTAATTGCACACTGTGTGTTTCACATTTTGAGTGCTCGTTTTGCCCATAATTACATACATACGATGAGACAGTAAAATGTATAAATTGACTTTAATACTAAGGCCTTGCAAATACACAAAGTATCCTGCTGTTTGTGTTGTAGCATAACCGTCCTTGCATTGATGATGATAATAATATTTATTCAGGAAAACCTACATCACAAGTAGTGTTTTTCAGAAGGTTCCTGAGAAACAAAAATACAAAGTATGAAATTATAAAAGAAAAATAATATAGAATACATCGTGTAACAGTATATCTGTTGATGATTATATAGTATATTACAAAGATAAAAAAGTAAACTATAATGTAGTATTACGGGTATGGTATTTTGAGGAGTTCACGTTTAAAGGCAGCCAATTGTTCTATCGATCTTAAATTGAATGCCAAAGCATTATAATCTCTAGATGCTTGGTAGAGAAGTTTTTGCTTCCCCCAATTTGTTTTGGGTTTACTAAGGTAGATATTGTCTTTGCGTCTAGTATTATAAGTATGGTTAATATTAGTCAGTTTGAAATCAAAATCTATTAAATTATTTTTACACTTGAAGACTGTTAAAACTCGGTGTAAACAGCGCCAGTATATAAGTGGATGCCAGTGTAGTTTATTGAGAGCTTCAGTTGGGGAAGTAAAAAGAGGAACATCAAGGATAGTTTTAGCAGCTTTATTTTGAAGAATTTGAAGTTGGTCCATAAGAGTCGATTTATTTTCGTCACCCCATTATCACTAGGGAGCTTACGATGCTAGGACGACAACGGCGATTAAAGAGCAACATAAATTTTATAATTAAAGGTGACATGACACGAAAATTATTGCTTGATTTGATGAAAGTCCTATTAAAATAATGGGGAATATCAATTTACAGCTTTTCCATATTTCACCTGGTTCTTGAGATATTAATTTAGACTTATGTGATATTCAAATGAGATAAGTTATGGCTCGTTTTTATCTAATTAACATATTCGAAAAGCATCTATATCTTTAAAATTATTGAACAAAATCACTTGTAATTTGTCTTTGATGTTCAGTTTCATGAACATGAACGGTAACAATATCCAAAGTTTCAGGTGATTTCGTTCAATAATTTCAAAAATAGACAAGAATTTCGAATATGTTAATTAGAAAAAAACGAGCTATAAGTTATCTCATTTGAATATCACATAAGTCTAAATATCTCAAGAACTAGGTGAAATATGGAAAAGCTGTAAATTGATATTCCACATTATTTTGAGAGCACTTTCAAATCAAGGAAAGATAACTTTCGTGTCATGTCACCTTTAAAAAAATGTCACGGCTAACTGACTATTATATTTGATATACGAAGCTAGCAAGCAACACAGAGCAAGCAACAGTTCTCATCTTTTGGTGACTTGACGTCGTCCTGAAGACGTGAAAATGCGCCAAGTGTTGTATAAAGAACAAGGACGGTATTGAGATTACCCGAGACGAAAAATTATTCATTCTCTTTGTTTCGCATCTAGAATTATTTTGTTTAAAAGATGTCGTTGAAGTTGCCGTCGTACTTCGTAAGGTCCCTAATAATGAAAGTGAATCCGCCGCTTTCGTTGCTGAGAAGTGCACATAAAGGCGGTTTTCCACTAGGCGACATTTGTCGACCGACTCGACATTTTTCTCTTGTCTTGGATAATTAGTTCCACTCGAGAGCTTACGCGACAAAAGAAAATGTCGCTTCGCGCGACATTTTTCGCCTAGTGGAAAACCGCCTTAAAACATCGCACAATAGACGAATTTAATTCAGACGAATTTAATTGTTTGAATTTTACTCGATGAAACTGCGACGTACAACTCGATTAATTCAATTTGTCTGCGACGACAATGCGTGTTCGAGTTACAACGACGAACTGTCGTCGCGTCGAATTAAACGTTTAACTCGACGTCGCATTTACGTCGTATTACTGACAAAGTTAATTCGAATAAATGTCGTCTGAATTAAATCGACGTTTAGCGTCACAATATATATATATATATATATATATATATATATATATATATATATATGTAATGTTTACAACACGAGCGGCCGTGTTGTATTGAATATACAATCACGAGCCGAAGGCAAGTGATTGTATATTCAATACAACAAGGACGCGAGTGTTGTAAACAACTTGTGAAATGAATGAATAGTAAAAATCCCTTTGATATTGAGACGCTAATTAGTTACAAGTACTAGTGGTTGTATCAGAAGAGTATACATCCACTAGTGGTTGTAACTAATTAGCATCATTGGTTTTAGTTTGTATGGGGTTTACAGGGGTATACATGTGATGTAATTTCTGAAATTGGATTGGCTGCAAAACTCATGAATTAGTAATGAATTTCACAATATATATATATATATATATACAATAGTTTTAATATCCCCATTTTATATCGTAATATTTTTATATTGTAATAGTAGTTAGTTTTAATGTACACGACCAGAGCAGCAATGCATGTGTTGCGTTAATTTTCTAAATTGTGTTTAAATAAATCTACATCTACATCTACATTTTATTAAGTCGGTAAAATTCATACGAATATCACACCAACTAAATGCCATTGATTGATTGATTGATTGATTGATTGATTGATTGATTGATTGATTGATTGATTGATTGATTGATTGATTGATAGCTAGCGACCAATATAAAGTCTCACAAACACAAATTAGATCGTACCTATACAGATTATGTGACATTATAAGCTATTTAAGAATTACGTATACGAAGCTGCATAGAAAACTAACTGCAAAGGCAACTACTAAACTCAATAAAAGCTGATAACACAGGCAAGAAACGCAGTGGCGTAGCCACGCTAGGGCATATTGGGGCACATGCCCCAGCAACAATCTGAGTCGGGATAAAACGTAGTTCATTTCAGTAACATGAGGCTGAAGCAGCCGTAGTAAACATAACATTTCTGATTTCAGAAACTTTTTAATGTTTAGGTATTCTATAAGGATAAACTTTGCTTATCGATTATCCTTGACAATAATCCTAAACGTAGTGTCTTGAAATAATGAACTCAAGACATGAAAAAACAGTCCCAGCGTATGTTATCTTCCCGTTATGCTTTAATAGACACGATGTAATTTACATAGGGGCCCAAATTGAATAGGAAACTAATTTGCATGTGGGCCTAAATGAAACTACGATTTGGTGTATTACACCATAGATAATAGACGAGGAACTGGATAGGAAACTTAAAACGCTGTTCCGAAACCGGAAACAAAGTTTGCCCAACTTGATATGATAATTATACAGTCATAAGTGGCTAAAGCACCTAACGGGCGGTCCCACATGGCTACATTCAGCTATTATTACTCGGGCTACCTGTGGTAGCCGAGTCTAGGTTTCGGCTCTGTTTTTTTTTTGTTTTTTTGTGTCCCCAAATTGCAATTATTGCATCATCCCGATAGGCTTTGCGAAACCACGCCGGTGTATTTTTAATGGCCGATGATTTTCATGCAGGAGCGTGCAGGAGTGATGCATTTTTTCTCTCCCGACGGCCTTTGGTTGTGTTGTTCGAAGTGAATTTGTGTTTTAATGATAAACACGCTCACAATGCTTACAATAGACTGTAGTAGACCTGGGTTGGTCGGCGATCTCGATAACCGTACACTGAAAATGTGTAGCACTCGATCAAACTTTATACGAAAATTCTCGATCAATGTGTTCTCGATCAGTTTACATGATCTTACATGTGTTAATATTAATTAAATTGTCCTGAAAATGTTGCTCAAGTGCTGTAAATCAAAGAACAAAGAAAGTTGATAAAGCCAACTTGCAAGTGAAAGGTAAACATGCTGTGTTTTACATCTTCATCGAGGTTGACATTTAACTGAACTGACTTGTCTGTGAATGCTGTATGTGGTTTCCTTTATTTTTGCTTGTATTGTTCATTATTGTAATAAAACACTTTATACATTACTTTCATCAGGTGTATATTATTGTTTGGGTACACCATTACGGCCACCATTTCAATGTTTTGGTACACCAGTATGGCCACCATTTCAATGTTTTGGTACACGAGTATGGCCACCATTGCATTGTTATGGCACACCAGTATGGCCACCATTTCATTGTTTTGTTGCATCCGTATGGCTACCATTTCAATGTTTTGGCACACCAGTGTGGCCACCATCTCAATATTTTGCTACACTAGTATGGCCACCATTTCATTGTTTTGGTACACCAGTATGGCCACCATTTCAATGTTTTGGTACACCACTATGGCCACCATTTCATTCTTTTGGTACACCAGTATGGCCACCATTTCAATGTTTTGGTACACCAGTATGGCCACAATTTCATAGTTTTGGTACACCAGTATGGCCACCATTTCATTGTTTTGGTACACCAGTATGGCCACCATTTCAATGTTTTGGCACACCAGTATGGCCACCATTTCATTGTTTTGGTACACCAGTATGGCCACCATTTCATTGTTTTGGTATGCCAGTACGGCCACCATTTCATTGTTTTGGTACACCAGTATGGCCACCATTTCATTGTTTTGCTACACTAGTATGGCCACCATTTCATTTTTTTGTTACACCAGTATGGCCACCGTTTCAATGCTAGGCTATTTTGTACTTTTTAACAAATGCTTAATATGTATGCCAAGCTGCATTGCTATAAGTAGCCCGAGTGAACGCCTAAGCAGGCGTCTTGTTGAATTTAAGTAGTAGTGTAATGTTACTTAAGTTTAGTTGTTAAGTGCATTAGCCGCTTACAAGCGTATAATTACCATAGCAAGTTGTGCAAACTTCGTTTCTGGTTTTGTTAAAGTTGCCTATCCAGTTCCCCTTCCATGATCTATGATCACACTTCAACCTACGTTTGTGCCCTAGCACATGATTTCCTTTTTCGTGACCTAGTTCAAGACGAAGTAAAGCGAAGATATATCTTAGAATCTTACAAAATACCCGTATAACCAATAATAGTAAAATATATAATTATTGTGGGGCATAAATATATTTAACAAATTGATTCCATTTTCCCGTTGTCTGTTCAGTTATAGATGTAATATTTCATAAACGAGTGCGAGTGTTTTACCAGGGTTTCCAAACACGCGAGAACAATTGAATTCACGAGGCTGTTCACCAAGCGATTTTTATAATTGTTCTCGAGAGTTTGTAAAACACGAAAGGCAATGAAAACACGAGGCCGGTACGGCCGAGTGGTTTTTGTTGTCTTGAGTGTTTTACAAACTCGAGAGAACAATTATGAAAATCGCGCGGTGAACAGTCGAGTTAATTCAATTGTTCTCAAGTGTTTGGAAACCCTGGTAAAACGCGAGCCATGAATTTGAGAAGCACAGATGATGACGTCACAACCTGGTAAGAACAAAAAAGTGGCCCACGAGACGCAGTGGGTCACTGATGCTCTTACCACGTTGTGACGTCCTCTGTGCATCTATAACTGAACAGATCACAACAAAAAAATGGAATCTATTTGTTTTATAGAATTAAAAAATAGGAAAATTATGTTTTAACAGACTTACCAAATTTTCCCGGCGAATTGAAAAAGACAAATCACTTCACCTGGCGTGATCCATGATCTATACAAATCAAACAACGTCATTAGCTCGTGGTGTTGTAGTGAGATCCGTGATTGGTTTAGACAAATCAGAGCACGTCAGGCAGTGACGTAATCTGTGCATCTGTCCTTTTATAGATCGTGGCTATCGACCAACATAAACACACGTACTATTCAAATTATTGCATGCATAAACGGAAATAAAAAAAACAAGCAACACTGAGAAAACGTTACGTTACTTAGTTAGTCATGCAGAATGCAAAGACTTAGAACCTGTATATGAACACTAGCATGAACGCACTCAAAATTTCCAAACGTTCAAAATTTATTTTGTGCCCAAGCCGTGCTCCAGGAAGACCAGCCATTCCTCGAGAGCTTTCAATTACATAGTTTGAGTACCGCCGTCCGCCGCCGATTCAAACAGGATTTCATAAGCTGCCCACAGGTGGCCCAACCTCACACTGGGTTTACAATTGTTATTAGAGAGCTTAAGCATATTAGGCGTTTTTGAGGCACGGACGGTGACCGGAAGAACAGGAATACAATACAGAACTACTGAACGGCGTATTCTTTGAAAAGACTTTTTTATCCAAAACAAAGGCTATGAATAATCACATATCTAAACTGTTAGCTCATAATGTTAAATTTCATCTTTATAATATAAACGTTCAGATCCTTTATTTTATATTGTAATGTAATGAAATTATCCCCCTCAAAATACAAGTTTCTACTTTAAAAGCATGTCTCATTGTTGTAAAACAACGATGACAGGCTTCAACGTTCTAGAAGTTCCCGTCGTCTCAAGGACGTGAAAATGCTCTCAATGACGTCTTGTGTAGAACGACGACGGCGTTCACTTTGCTCTTGGAATTTTAAATTGCTCATTATCATTGTTTTGAATGAAAAATGCTATTGAATTCAATCGCCGTCCGTGGCTCTAAAACGTCTGTTGCTTAAGCTCTCTATTGTTGTATACATGGATCGCGAATCTCAACTGCGCATCAGAATGACGCGTTCTGAGTCGGGATAAAACTTAATTAACTTTATAACATCAGGCTAAAGCTGCAGTTTATATTTGCATTTTCATTTACCGTATTTTAACTTATAGTTCCGTAAATCATTAAAATAAACTTTTGACAGTTCATCTCTCAATCATGTCTACCTTCAATCAGATGAGACTCATTGTAACGGCAATCAAAAGAAAGTTTATTTTAATGACTTTACGGAACTATATATGAGTTAAAATACGGCAACACTTTTCAAGTTTATATAGATAAATCGTTTATTGAATAATCACAACACTTTGCAGTCTAAGCGACTGAATTACATGTGAAATTTACAATATGAAAAAGGAAACTATAAAAATATATAAGAATAAAAAGCGTGTTATATATATACAATAATAGTATATATAAGAGTAAATATGTATTATTTACAAACTATGGCATATTATAAAGGAGTTCTTAATATATCGATTGGTTCTACACACAGGAGTGTTAAAAGTTCTCTTTGATCGTAATTGTCTGATATGTCCTGCTTTAGGTGGTAACAGGACAGCCAGCTTGTGGTCTTTCGTGTTTTGTATATCGTTGAATAGATCAGCACATAGTTTCTCACGTCTTGCAGCTAAGGTTATAAGCCCGGCATCTTCTAAGGCATCCCTGTAACTTCGATCAGGAAAAATTATACGTATAGCCCGCCTCTGGATGCGCTCAATTGCATCAGACAGATAGCCAGGAAGGCCACGGTGAAAGACTTGAACGGTGAAAGACTTGAAAGACTTACTGTAAACATATAGTGTGAGGTTAGGACACCTGTGAGCTGCCGAGATTCTTAGTAACCAGGTGATCTGAAAACACGGAAAAGGACTGGGACTAGTTGTCAAGTAGAAATCCATTTTTCGAATTAAACTATTTAATATCTCGTGAAATATACTTTATTTTGTTCCCAAATTTAGCATAGACTTATCATTTTCAACACTGAACATAAATACAAAGTTTCAACCAGTTTGATAAAGGAAAATGAAAGAAATAAGTTATTCAATACAGCAAAATGGATTTCTATTAGGTTGCTAGTTCCAGGCCTTTCCCTCACGGTCAGATCACCTGGAACGAAAACCTGTTTCGAACGGAGCCATTCACATTTCACCACCCTGATGAAAGGTATATCGATATTATTTTTATCGAAACGCCAGTTTATAGAAAATCTCGATAGTTTGTGTTTGGGCCTATAGGCCTTTGTGTCGGTGCCAGCATGATTATGAGGAGGGACAAAATTTTTAGGGGGGGTCCAGGGGCATGCTCCCCCAGGAAATTTTATAATAATAGAAGCTTTAACAACTCACTAAGTAATACAATACTACAATAATAACAACAGATCACAATACATTACAAACAGTAAAAGATGAGTTTGATTAGGGGCTAGCGAACGGACACGAGGTCCCAACTAGGCAAACCCCGTACATAAATCAATAAATTCATGACAATACACATCTCAAACTCATTAATAATTCATGAGATAATCAGCCAATTACAATAGTCCATTCAATCACCTGATTGACGTTGGATACGCCAGGAAAGCCCAAGATATTAGATGAAAACCGGTGTTCATCTAATTCTTAAGATCTTAATTATCTATGCAAAATAAACAAGTTGCTGTATGAATAAATTTTACACACACTCAAGAATAAAATCTCTTGAGGGTTTATTTTAATTGTATTTTGTAATTGAAATCGCTCGATTGAGATGCCATATCAACAACTCGTTTATCGTGTTTCATCAGGGGAATCCAAACACTCGAAAACAATAAAAGCACTCGGCCTTCGGCCTCGTGCTTTCATCATGTTTTCTCGTGTTTGGATCCCCTGATGAAACACTCAAACTCGTTGTTGATATATTACATAATGGTCCACTATTTACTACTATACAGAATGCGCCATTATCCGCACCTGACGCTGAACTCAGCCCCCTAGCCCCGAAATCAAAACGATTTAGTTTGAAATAGACGGATAATGGAAGTATTCATGCAACGGTCTGATCCCGACGTCAAGCATCTTGCCTAAATATCTCAGCAGCAAAAAGGTCTGTGATTAATTGTCCTACAATTAGGACATACTGTCTTCTACGTGCTTACTCTGTCTGTGTCAAAGATAGTGTTTAACTTATTGTGATAGAGTTTATACAATTGAGTTTTAAAGGAAGTGAAAGTAGCTGACTGACGAATTACAAGTGGTAAATTATTCCAAAGTTGAACAATACGATTAAAGAAAGAGTCTCTGATCAGTGATGTACGAAGACGGTGAACTGGACGAAGATTTAAATTACAAGCAGAGCTTCTGGTACGGCCACTAGAAATACAAACATATTGGCTAAGCTGTATATTGTATGAACTGTTTATATATTTATAAACAAAACATAGATCCGGCATTCTAGCCAGTAAGAAATAGGGAGTAAACGCAAGGAAATTAAGCGCGACTTATAGTTGGGTCGGACGTTAGGATCGCTATTACAATTAAGAATAAAACGGGTGGCACGCCTCTGCACACCCTCTAATAATTTTAGATCAGTAATACATGACTGAGGAGCCCAGACCTCACTGGCGTAAATTAGTTGGGAGCGCACAAGTGACAAATAAGCAATCTTGTTGGCTGGTCCTATGTAGGCACTACCGAAGTGCCGCCGTAAAAAGCCAACCATTTTGAAGTCTACAGTCTCTGACATGCCATTTCTGCATTTTAGGAGAATTGTAATTTACAGGATTCTAAAGGGCAGAAAACGTCATAAAATACTCAAAAGACAGTGAACACTTTTCCGGACATTCTGTATTCAAATTTCAAATGTCAGGCTACAAGTGGATTGCCACGCTTAACTTGCAAGGAGAAATTTGATAAGTATAATAATTGTTTTTTTGTTTATTTTGTTAATTAATCAAAACTTGCGCAAAGGAGTTCAAGGTATCAGCGTCAACGACATAGTTTTGAAGTTATGGATTTTATATTTACAAAAACAAAATAAACGCAACAGATCTAGACCCAAATTTTTTTGGCCACTTAATTCATGATCAAAATTTTAGGGTCCTCAAAATTTTCGGGCCCTGGGAAGTGGGAGGGGGGGTGTGTGTGGTGGTTCACACATTCTGAAGCGTCTCCGCTTACCGGGCTAACCTGGCAAGCGGGCTGGCTCGCCTCCATATAAACAGCCCCTTGTCTTTTGTGAAGTACTCTTCGAGAAGGTGTCGTATTTCATCGGCGTCTCCCCCACTCGTGTCTCTCTCCTCCGCAGAGGTTCTTTCGGAGATCGGATATTTCGGGGATTGTTGGAGATGCGTCGAAATCGTCAGCTGGACATAAGGAGTGCGGGCGGAAAGCGAAAGAGAAAGAGAAAAAAGAACCAACCTCTGCCAGATTTCTGTGTCAATATGGCGGCATCAGGGGGGTGGCAATAACTTTTGGAACTGTGGGTTGTAGAAAACATGTCGAATATAGCAGAAGGTTACACGACCACAGTTAATTGAATGTGTGGACAAACTAGGAAAGTTCGTTGTTTCAATGTGAGCTACACGTCGCCCGATATAAGTATATTTATATCCTCTGGTTCGTCAGTCTTCGTCTGATATATTAAACGGCAAAACTGAGTATATTTTGTCTTTTTTACAAGAAAGACATATTATAAACATGTCATAATCACTTACCAACACATATGTTACTAGTATAGAGGTGGATGGCTTAGTTATCCGTGAATTAGCAAGTCATGCAAGAAACCGACATCTTGCAAGAAACCGACAGAAATCTGGCAGAGGTTAAATTTTATTTTCCGTTGGATTAGTTTCGCCCGCACTACTTATGTCCAGCTGACGCCTCCGAGCATCTCCGAAGACCCCCGAAACCTCCAATCTCCGAAATTTAACCTCTGCGGAGGAGAGAGCACTCGTGTTGTCTGCTGTCAGAGTTTGTTTACGTTGCTTTTCGCAAATCGTCATTGGAAGCTCAGCGAAAAATGTATACGTTTACGTTCAGCATATCCTTTGTCGTTTTCGTTTCTGCTACTCTCTTGTTGAGCGAAAAAAAGCTTCAAGTAGAGGCCGACGAGTGTAATAAGAACTTAGATTGCCGCGGTTCTATAAACAAGTATTGCTGTAGACAAAAAGACGGGTATCAAACTCGCGTCTGTCGACCTAGCTGCGTTGGCCAGTTTTGCTCCTATCATACCGATTGTGGTGGACCAAGTGAATGCTGTAGTTCCAGCGAGCATTGTATAACGTCAACTTGTGACCAATGTTATTCCAACTCGGATTGTGGTTTCAGCGAGTACTGTTGTATGAAAAGGTATTTCAATCAAACCAATGTCTGTGTTGCTGGCGGCTGCGTTGGCCAACCTTGTTACTGGGATGGCGATTGTGGTGGACCAGGCGAATGTTGTAACTCGACTAACTATTGTGCAGAATCAAATTGTGACAAGTGCTTTTCCAACTCGGATTGTGATTACAACTACTACTGCTGTAAGCAACCCAATGTCTGCGTTTATGGCGGCTGCGTTGGCCAGCCTTGTAGCTCAGACAGCGATTGTGGTGGACCAGATGAATGCTGTAGTCCAAGCAACTATTGTTCAAAAACATCTTGTGACGAGTGCTCTTCCATGAATTGTAATATAACAAACAACTACTACTGCTGCACTCAAAGGTATTCCTACCAAAGTTCTGTCTGTCGTTATGGCGACTGCGTTGGCCAGCCTTGTCAATGGGATAGCGATTGTGGTGGACCAGATGAATGCTGTACTTCAAGCAATTATTGTAAGTCAGATTGTTCTAAAGACAAAGATTTAGCTTCCTTAGCTTCCTGGCTTACCGCTGTAATTGTTGTAAGCGTTCTTATTGCTGTCGTCATCCTGATTGCCATTGTCGTTCGTTCAGTCTATCGCGGCAAGGCGTCAGCAAGGAATGGACGAACTCAACAAGGTGAACTGCGAAACCAACCAACTGGTTCAACACTTGTCACTCTACAAAACACCCGAACTGTTGAAAATAACCCATCCCAATTCCAGAATTATCCACCCCCTCCTTATTTCGAAAGCTATATTGTTCCACCACAAGAACTGCTGAGCGAGCTGAGTCAAGATCTACCTCCAGTCTATACCGAATAGGTGCTGTGCAATCAATCCTTTGAAATTTGAAGGACAAAGATATTTTCGCATGTTGGATGAAATTAGAATTGCAGATGATGAAAAACTTTTGTCGAATGCATCCAACATGGCGACAATGACGTTAGGGGCCGTTTACATGAATCCGGATTGAGTTTCAATCCGGATTGAAAAGCGAAGTCAATCCGTGTTTACGTGGGAATTGGGTTTCTGGATTGAAATCCGCCTGAAATCTGAAATCCGTAAATATTTGAAAACACGCATACATTGTTTGTTCTAGTCCTTTCTGTCACGTTTTTCATTCCGGAATGAAACTCGCACCGCGTTTAGATGATTTCGGAACGAAATTTCATTCCGGAATGAGATTTGAATCCGGAATGAGAAACGGATTGAACTCAATCCGGAATGAGCTAATCTCAATCCATCTCGATTCATGTAAACAGATAAAGGGGTTTAATCAGAAGCGGAATGCGTTCAATCCGGATTGAGTGGATTGAAACTCAATCTGGATTCATGTAAACGGCCCCTAAGATGCACACCTCACTCTGATGTTGCGCGATGCGACGAAACGTTTGCTTCTTTTGTTTATCTATATGGCTTTATTTCGTGTTTTATGCTGGGCATTAATTTTTGTGCTACGAAATGATGAACTGTGTTCAACCATATTTTAACAAGACGCCTGCTCAGGCGTTCTCCACTCGGGCTACTGATTTCTGAAATTTAAGCTTGGCGTAGCCTGTGCGTGCTCTTAGGTTTACCATAAGCTGAACATTCCAGCGTATAAGTCTGTCTCCGGTCAGCAGACATTCTTATATCGCGCAGTGTTTACATGAAGCGGATTGACAGTCCAATCAATCTCGAGTCCATAGTCACCCCCTTTTTGGTCAGCGGGAGAGCGCGTGGGAGACTCTGGGTTGATTCTCCGTTGTGATTGGTTCATTTAAATTTATTGAATTCATCGATTCAAAACATAACCACAGATTGTGAAATAATGAAAGTCATATATTGTTTTATTCAATAAACATATATATATATATATATATATATATATATATATATATATATATATATATATATATATATATATATATATATATATTTAAACAAAGAGAAGAGATGAGGCGTCTAAATTTGAATATATATATATATATATATATATATATATATATATATATATATATATATATATATATATATATATCTTCAAATTTAGACGCCTCATCTCTTCTCCTTGTTTAAATATATCTGGGTCTCAGTCACAAATAAACTTGAAGTCTTGAAACCTCATAGCAAAGACAAATTCAGAATTCAGAATAACAAATAGTCGCAATGAACAAAACAAACCCTGGTGCGATTTGTCGTTATATTTAATGTATAAATGTAAAACAATTTAAACAACGAAAAAGCATATATATTTAAAACAATTAAAGAAGGAATCAGCCTTCGCAATCGCAACTCGTATAATTTTTAAAAAGGCTTGTGATCGAGGACGATATTGGCGTCGTGAATTGATATTTTACCTTGGATTTCAAGAACGTTTATGTCAAGTGCCACCCCAAGCAGTGTCAGTCCCTCTCGGACAATTTTAACGTGCATTTTATGCAGGATTCTCACAAATATAGTATTTGCGATTTCAAACAAACATATGAAACGAACTCATGAACACAACGAACATTCTGCACAGCAGCTGAGGCTACGATCATGCGCTTAATAACCGGAACCCCTCATTTCAGGGGTAATTAAATCGAGATTGCAGTCCAATCGGATCAAAAAATGCGATCATGAAGAATCCGATCTGCTTGGAACATTGCTTTCGAGTTGGAACACTATTTTCTGTGCTTTCCTCAATGTCTGCCATTTAGTACAACATGCACCAACTTCACTCATGCGTATCAAGTCATTTTCAAGTCAAATTGTGTTTAGATGAATCAGATTGGAGACATTCAAGTCGATTCTTGCTGGAATCTCAAGTCAACCCACTCGACTGCGTGGGTTGACTTCAATTGAACACTCAACCCGCTTCATGTAAACAGGGCCTAATAGTCTTACGGAAAAACGAACATCTTTCAATTCAAAAGAGAACATAAAATATATTATCTTGAGAACTTTATTATAAATTCAAATTAGTACTCAAATCAACCAGTATATTGAATATGATATCATTTTAGCTATTGTAATTAGTTTTAATAGAATATACATATACTAATAGAATATATTATACGGTATTTTATCACTGCATGTAAATTAGCCCTAATCGACATAAATTATAAGAATATACAAGCAGTTTTTGCTCCCCCCCCCCCCAAAAAAAAAAAAAATCATGTTGCCTAATAGATACAGATACAGATACAGATACAGGTTTAGTCAACAATGTTTACGTTCAACATATCCTTTGCTGTTCTCCTGTCCGTTGCTCTCTTGTTGAGCGAATTAAATCTTCAAGTAGAAGCCGACGAGTGTAATATGAACTTAGATTGCGGTTCTAACAAGTACTGCTGTAAACAAAGATTTAGGTTTCAAACTCGCGTATGTAGATCTAGCTGCGTTGGTCAGCTTTGCTCCTCGGATAGCGATTGTGGTGGACCAGGTGAATGTTGTAGCTCGAGCAAGTACTGTACAACGTCAACTTGTGACGAGTGCTTTTACAACTCGGCTTGTGGTTCCAATGAGTACTGCTGTACACAAAGGTATTACAACCAAACCAATATATGTAGTTCTGGCGGCTGCGTTGGCCATCCTTGTCAATGGGACAGCGATTGTGGTGGACCAGGTGAATGCTGTAGTTCAAGCAACTATTGTACAAAGTTAGGTTGTACCAAATGCTCTTCTAACTCGGATTGTGATGCAACAAACAACTACTACTGTTGTAACCAAATGTATCCCTACCAAAGTCCTGTCTGTGTTTCTGGAGGCTGTGTTGACGAGCCATGTAACTCGAATAGCGATTGTGGTGGACCAGGTGAATGTTGTAGTTCCAGCAACAATTGTAAGTCAGATTGTTTGAAAGACGTAACCAAAGGTTTAGCTTCTTGGATTATTGTTGTAAGCGTTCTTGTTGCTCTCGTCATCCCCATCGCCATTGTCGTCTGTTTATATCGCGGCATGACGTCAGCATTGCGTGGACGAAGTCAACAAGGCCTAGGGTTAAACCAACCAACTGGTTCAACAGTTGTCGCTTTACGAAACACCCAAAATGTTCAAAATAATCCATCCCAATTCCAGAATTTCTTTTATGCGCCCCCTCCTTATTTCGAAGACCAACATGTTGCATCACAAGAACCTCTGAGTCAAGATGTACCTCCAGCCTACACCGAATACCGAATAGTGAATGAGTAATGAATAGTGTTATACAGAATCCACTTCGACACTAACGCATATACACGAAATCGGAGTTTCGACTGCGCATACAATCTGAGTCGGGATAAAGCGTAGTTCATTTATAACATGAGGCTGAAGCAGCCGTAGTAAACACAACATTTCTGATTTCAGTGACTTTTTAATGTTTAGGTATACGGTATTCTATTAAGGATAAAATTTGCTTATCGATTATCCTTGACAATAATCCTAAACGTAGTGTCTAAAAATAATGAACTCAAAACATGAAAAAACAGTCCCAGTTTATCTTATCTTCCCATTATGCTTTAATAGACACGATGTAATTTGCATAGGGGCCCAAATTGAATAGGAAACTAATTTGCATGTGGGCCTAAATGATTACTACGATTTGGCGTGTATATAATATATCAATCTTATTTCTTAAATTTAATTTATATACCTTATTTTAATAATAAGTGAAATACTTTTCATTTCTCAGTTATTGCTTTTGCCTTCATATTTAATATGACAATATCCTCATATCATACTAACTACACACTATACGTGCAAACATAAACATTCAAATATTAGCACACTAATTAAGAATATACAATTATTGGATGAGGTTGAGCATGATATCTTGATATCATGCGATAACCGAATTCAATAATTGTTTTATTATACAAATTATAAATGTACAAGCCTTTAGAAAGTTTTTTACAAAGTTAGGTAAAAATAGTAAATATTCATACCGTCTTCAGTTCGAGGCTCGCTAACTTTTTTCGCTTTCAAATACAATTTCTCTGTCAAACACTGCTTTAAACTCTAACAGCTGTATGTGTAGCTCGCTTGTTTTTTCTTGGTGGTTTTAGCGTCAACAAAACGTGCCAAATCCTGCCATTAATCCGCTTCTGATCTTCTCTCCTAAGGACGGCCGCCATGTTTGTTTTGTTCAAACCGCTGGCCAGCGCGTCATAGCTACAGATTTTTGATATTTTGTAGGTTTTTAGCCAATCACAGTTGAGATTGTATCAGTATTGTATAATAAACTTAATCGTAGAAAGTTGTCCTTCAGCAGCATATTGAGATTAATGATGATGCTGTCGTTGACGACGAAATATTAGATAATAAAAGACCTTTTAAAGTTTTTTACAAGTTTTGGCCTCATTCGAACAAAACCTATATCTATTAAAGGGCCTATTAAAATTAAGTCTGCGTTATTTGAAAGAACACTTAAAATGGCAGAGTATAACATCTTTTGCAGTTTTTCGTTTCTTTGCTTCGTTGTTGAGATATTTCAGGTCATTTCATATGCAAATTAAACATTTTGACGTCACACGTGCATAAAGAGTTACTGGATTAAGGGGATGAATTGTGCGTTTTGTGATAAAAGCATGAAACTTGGCAAGTAGATAGAGTTACTAGTGCTGATGATTCTCTGATATAGAGCCAACGCAGATTTCTTTCTGGTTGCCACAAAATCGACTTTTTCTTCCAATTTACCTATTGAAGTACCATCTTATAAAAAAGTGAAAATTCAAAGTTCACTTTTAGTAAATATCATCTATATCGTTAGAAAGTTCGCAAAAAACTATATGTGGGAGATTTAAGCGGGTACTACGATTTTCCAAGCTCGTTTTCAGTTACAGAAGGTTAAACCCACTAAAAAAAAGCATTTTGTAGAATTTTGCGGCATTTTGCACATTTTTGAGCGTTAATAACTCAAAATAGGCTTAGAAAATCGTCCTAGCCGCTTGAATGTCCTTCATATAGTTTTTTTGCGAACTTTCTAACGATATAGATGATATTTACTAAAAGTGAACTTTGAATTTTCACTTTTTTATAAGATAGTACTTTAATAGGTAAATTGGAAGAAAAACTCGATTTTGTGCCAACCAGGAAGAACTCTGCGTTGGCTCTATATCAGAAAATCATCAGCACTAGTAAATATATCTACTTGCCAATATATCTAACGCCGGACTATTGCTATTCAGTAACTCTTTCGCCGCCAAAGGCGACCAAAGTCGACTTTTATTATTTTACTCCGTTTAACGCCAGATTATTTTACTCTGTCCAGTCTAACGCCAGACGATTTTATTCGTCAAGTGGAGAAATTCGTCAAGGGGAGAAATCTGGCAGCGAAAGGGTTAAACTCGATTAATTTGAAAGGAGCGTGTAGGTGTGTTTCCTCCGCAACACCACCAAACATGTAGAATTTTCAAGTGATTATATTTGAAAAAACGAAACAAGGAAACGAAAAACTGCAAGAGATGTAACTTTGTCATTTTAAGTGTTCTTTCAACTAAGACCGACTTAATTTTCGTTTCAAAGGCACTTTAAGAATCAAACTGTTTCAACACTTCACTTCTCATTTCACGTTTAGGAGTATAGAGATGTATAAATTCTTCATCAAATTAAAGAAAGATTTAAATTGCTCTATTAAACCAAAGTGCTGTAATAGAAAGGTCTTTGTCTTTGACCGGCAGTGGGCTTGAACAGCAAATATATTTAAGAAATGTCAACTTCTGGTTGTTCGTTTGCTTACATCACTTTGTTAAACAAACTGAGAAGAATAGCATCTTGATATTGATAATACAGTGGTAATGTAATCTAACCGAGGTGACCATTCCAAGATTTTTTTTAAAACAGGTAAACATAATAATATTTAGTAAATCCTGTCAGAATACTAATTATTCTTTAATATTGCCAAGTCAAATACCTGGAAGAAGACCGGACGATTCTTAGTACTTTGAAAGAAGGAGTGCTATTTGACTGAGATCTTTGAAAAACTCACGAGTGCCTGTTCTTTTTTTCCATATTGGATTCGAAACCATGTTATTACCTATATAAACCATTCAATTAGGTATATACCTTCATATTTCAGGAGTTCATTACGTTCACTTCGTGTGCGTGAGGTTCTATAATGACTGCATGTGAGAACACTTTGTTTGTCGGAAGTATTGTGCGCTTTACATATTCCTTATACAGCATGCACACGGCTATAGTCTCCTCCCCCCAATCAAGTCATGTTGCCTAATAAATACTGCATACTTGAGTAGGGTTTGTTGTCAACGAATCCTTTGCGGAAGCTTAGTCAACAATGTTTACGTTCAACATATCCCTTACTGTTCTTCTGTCTGTTGCTCTGTTGTTGAGCGAAAAAAAAGTTCAAGTAGAGGCTGAAGAGTGTTATGGCAACTCGTATTGTAGCGGTTACAACGAATACTGCTGTAAAAGGAATAACTGGGAGAGTAGTGTCTGTCGTCATGGCGGCTGCGTTGGTCAGTCGTGTAGTTTGAATAGCGATTGTGGTGGAACAGGTGAATGCTGTAACTCGACCAACTATTGTACAAAATCAAGTTGTACCGAATGCTCTTCCAATTCGGATTGTGGTTACAACAAGTACTGCTGCAAGCAAAGGTATTGGCATCAAAATCGTATCTGTGGTTATGGATGCGTTGGTCAGTCTTGTGGCTTGGATAGCGATTGTGGCGGACCAGGTGAATGCTGTAGTTCAAGGAACTTGTGTACAAAATCAGGTTGTGATGAGTGCTCTACTAACTCACATTGTGGTTATAACAAGTACTGCTGTAAGCAAAGATATTCTTGGCAAAGCAATGTTTGTGGTTATAGCGGCTGCGTTGGTCAATCTTGTAGCTTAGACAAAGATTGTGGAGGACCAGGTGAATGTTGTAGTTCAAGCAACTATTGTACGGAATCACGTAATTGTGTTCACAACGTAACCAAAGCTTTAGCTTCCTGGCTTATTGCTGTAATTGTTGTAAGCGTTCTTGTTGCTGTTGTCATCCCCATCGCAATTGTCGTCTGTTTCTATCGCGGCATGACGTCAGCATCGCGTGGACGAAGTCAACAAGGTCAAGTGCTAAACCAACCAACTGATTCAACTGTTGTCACTTTACGGAACACGCAAACTGTTCAGAATAATCCATCCCAATTCCAGAATTCCTTTTATGCGCCCCCTCCTTATTTCGAAGACCAAGATGTTGCATCACAAGAACCTCTGAGTCAAGATCTACCTCCAGCCTACACCGCATACTAAATGATGAATAGTTTTATACAGAATCCACTTCGACACTATAACGCATTATATATATATATATATATATATATATATATATGTGTGTGTGTGTGTGTGTGTGTGGGGGGGGGGGGGGGGGGGTTTGGTCTACGAAACGCAAAGAGTGCTCGATAACATATAGTTAGAGCAAATATAGATTTTCGCTTACTTCAAAAGTCTGCAACAGGCTGTTTCATCTAAAAAAGAATCTTCAGGCAGAAGATTCTTTTTTAGATGAAACAGCCTGTTGCAGACTTTTGAGGTAAGCGAAAATATATATATATATATATATATATATATATATATATATATATATATATATATATTTAACAATTAGACAACGAGACAAAGTTTTCTATGAGCTGATAGTCAACGAGGCGAAGCTGAGTTGACTATCTGCTCGTAGAAAACGAGGGCGAGTATCAACCATAAACAACTTTTCTTTAACGTAAATAAGTCTTATCAAACATTGTTCCAAATTTTCAGATAGTTTTACCTTTTTGTTTGCAGTAGTCTCCCCATTCAAACGATGGCACATGATAAACAATCGCTCACAAAAAAAGGGATTGTAATTACTTTGCTTTAAATTTGGTGTTGATATACTCTATAGACATAAGCGAATTAATTTTCTTATTCGAAAATCTCAAACTGAACAATTTTCCATTACTTTCGGGCCAATGTTTTCATGATTTCATCACTCGTATATAAATTTTAGCGGACGCCATGTTTGGCCTAGTTTGCAGGTTTTGTTCGCAGCGTGAATAAGCCGTGGCTTCTGATTGGTCAGAATAAGGAGTATTCCAGGTATAAGGTTTATCATTGGATAACGCTACTATGGTCTATCACCAATAGACCACTAGTAGCTCAGCCAATCAGAAAGCCGGATTTGTAATAGACCACTAGTTAGTTGATACTAAATATATATATATATATATATATATATATATATATATATATATATATATATATTATTCTTAAGTTTAATTTATAGCTTACTTTACAGTAAGTACCTTATTTTAATAATGGAATACTTTTCATTTCTCGGCAAAGTTATTGCTATTGCCTTCATATTTAATACGACAATATCTTCATACCATACTAACTACACACTATACATGCAAAGATAAACATTCAAATATTAGTATACACTAATTAAGAATCAGACTGTTCAGTGAAAACTTGACTTCTCATTTCATGTTTAAGAGTATGGAGATGTATAGAATTTTTTGAACTTTAAAGAATTATTTAAATTGCCTCATTGCCCCAAAGTGCTATAGCTGAAAAGTCTTAGTGTCTTTGACAAGTAGTGGTCTTAGCAGGGGAACCACGAAATTTTTCCGCAAGAATAATATAACTCCACTTTGCATTTGTTTACTAAAAATGATTAATTTGCCGCTTAGGACAGCGGTTTTTTTGTCTGCGCAAGCGCGCTTGATAGATTTTTAAACAAATCAGCGGTTTTCCCCACCTGTCGTGGAAGACATACAATTCGTTCAAATTTGAAGCTAATTATTTTTTAATATTGTCAGGTAAAGTACCTGCAAGAAGACTAGAAGCCGATTCTTAGTGCTTTGAAAGGATTAGTGCTATTTCAGATCTTTAAGAAACTTACGAGGGCATGTTTTTTCCAGATTACACTCGAAATCATGCTACCACCTATACAAATCATTAAATAAGATATACACCTCTATATTTCGGAAGTTTGTTGCGTTCATTTCGTGTGCGAGACGCTAATGACTGTAAGAACATTTGGGGCACTTTGTTTGTATAGGCCGACGTAGAGCTCTTTACATATTCCTCATTGCATGCATATGCGGCTAGTCTGCCCCACCCACGTCATGTTATATAATAACACTGCATACTTGAGAGGAGGGTTTGTTGTCGACGCATCCTTGTTGGAAGCTTAGACAACAATGTTTTATACGTTCAACATATCTCTTGCTGTTCTCCTGACTGTTGCTATCTTGTTGTGCGAAAAGAAACTTCAAGTAGAAGCTGACGGGTGCCATTCTAACTCGGATTGTGGTTTGAATCAGTACTGCTGTAAACAAAGATATTGGTATCAACGTCAGGTGTGTCGTTATGGTAGCTGCGTTGGTGAATCGTGTAGTTCGGATAGCGCTTGTGGTGGAGCAGGCGAATGCTGTAACTTGGCTAACTATTGTACAAAATCACCTTGTGATGAGTGCTCTTCTAACTCAGATTGTGGTTCTAACAAGTACTGCTGTAAGCAAAGGTATCACGGGCAAGCAAATCTCTGTGTCTCTGGCGGCTGCGTTGGCCAGTCTTGTAGCTCAGACAGCGATTGTGGTGGACCAGGCGAATGCTGTAATTCGAGCAACTATTGTTCAAAATCACCTTGTGACGAGTGTCTTTCTAACTCGGATTGTGGTTACAACAAGTACTGCTGTAAGCAAAGGTATCTCGTGCAAAGCCATGTCTGTGGTTATGGCGGCTGCGTTGGCCATTCTTGTCACTCAGACAGCGATTGTGGTGGACCAGGCGAATGCTGTAGTTCAAGTAAGTATTGCACAAAATCAAGCTGTACCGTATGCTCTTTCAACTTGTATTGTGGTTATAACAAATACTGCTGTAAACGAAGATATTCCTACCAAAAATATATCTGTGGTTCTGGCGGCTGCGTTGGCCAGCCTTGTAGCTCAGACAGCGATTGTGGTGGACCAGGTGAATGCTGTAGTTCAACCAACTATTGCACAAAATCAAGTTGTACCAAATGCTCTTCCAACTTGTATTGTGGTTATAACAAGTACTGCTGTAAACGAAGATATTCCTGGCAAACCAAAGTCTGTGGTTCTGGCGGCTGCGTTGGCCAGCCTTGTAGCTCAGACAGCGATTGTGGTGGACCAGGTGAATGCTGTAGTTCAACCAACTATTGCACAAAATCAAGTTGTACCAAATGCTCTTCCAACTTGTATTGTGGTTATAACAAGTACTGCTGTAAACGAAGATATTCCTGGCAAACCAATGTCTGTGGTTCTGGCAGCTGCGTTGGCCAGTCTTGTAGCTCAGACAGCGATTGTGGTGGACCAGGTGAATGCTGTAGTTCAGGCAAGTATTGCACAAAATCAAGTTGTACCAAATGCTCTTCCAACTTGTATTGTGGTTATAACAAGTACTGCTGTAAACGAAGGTATGCCTACCAAAAACATATCTGTGGTTCTGGCAGCTGCCTTGGCCAGTCTTGTAGCTCAGACAGCGATTGTGGCGGACCAGGAGAATGCTGTAGTTCAGGCAAGTCTTGTACAAAATCAAGTTGTACCAAATGCTCTTCTAACTCGGATTGTGGTTACAACAAGTACTGCTGTAAGCAAAGATATTTCTACCACAAAAAAATCTGTGCTTATGGCGGCTGCGTTGGCATGCCTTGTCGCTCAGACAGCGATTGTGGTGGACCAGGTGAATGCTGTAGTTCAGGCAAGTCTTGTACAAAATCAAGTTGTACCAAATGCTCTTCTAACTCGGATTGTGGTTACAACAAGTACTGCTGTAAGCAAAGATATTTCTACCAAAAAAAACTCTGTGGTTATGGCGGCTGCATTGGTGAATCGTGCAGTTCGGATAACGATTGTGGTGGACCAGGCGAATGTTGTAACTTGGCTAACTATTGTACAAAATCACCTTGTGATGAGTGCTCTTCTAACTCAGATTGTGGTTATAACAAGTACTGCTGTAAGCAAAGGTATCACGGGCAAGAAAATCTCTGTGTCTTTGGCGGCTGCGTTGGTCAGTCTTGTATTTCGGACAGCGATTGTGGTGGACCAGGCGAATGTTGTAACTTGGCTAACTATTGTACAAAATCACCCTGTGATGAGTGCTCTTCTAACTCACATTGTGGTTATAACAAGTACTGCTGTAAGCAAAGGTATCACGGGCAAGAAAATCTCTGTGTCTTTGGCGGCTGCGTTGGTCAGTCTTGTATTTCGGACAGCGATTGTGGTGGACCAGGCGAATGTTGTAACTTGACCAACTATTGTTCAAAATCACCCTGTGATGAGTGCTCTTCTAACTCACATTGTGGTTATAACAAGTACTGCTGTAAGCAAAGGTATTCCTGGCAAACCAATGTCTGTGGTTCTGGCGGCTGCGTTGGCCAGCCTTGTAGCTCGAATAGCGACTGTGGCGGACCAGGTGAATGCTGTAGTTCAACCTACGCATGTACAAATTCAGGCTGTGACGAGTGCTTTTCTAACTCGGATTGTGATCTAACAAACAACTACTACTGTTGTAACCAAAGGTATCCCCACCAACGTTCTGTCTGTGTTTCTGGAGGCTGTGTTGCCAAGCCTTGTGACTCGGATAGCGATTGCGGCGGACCAGGTGAATGCTGTAGCTCAAGCAACTATTGTAAGTCAGATTGTTTGAAAGACGTAACCAAAGGTTTAGCTCATTGGATTATTTTTGTAAGCGTTCTTGCTGCTCTTGTCATCCTCACCGCCATTGTCGTCTGTTGCTATCGCGGCATGACGTCAGCATCGCGTAGAACTCAACAAGGCCTGGAGTTCAACCAACCAACTGATTCAACAGTTATCGCTCTTCAAGACATCCATACTGTTCAAAATAATCGATCACAACTCCAAAATCCTCCTTATCCGCCCCCTCCTTATGACGAAGACCAAGACGCTCCATCACAAGAACTTCTGAATCAAGTGCCACCTCCACCCTATAGCGAATATAATATTTATCCCAGGCCGTAATAGAACCCACTTCGAGACGGACTTTTCTATCAATCTTATTCTTAACTTTAATTTCTAGCTTATATATACTTTGAGTACCTTTATACTTGATAATATCTGAGCCTATACCGAATACTAAATGATAAACTGCGTTATAGAACCCACTTTGAGACGGACTTGTATATTAATCTTATTCTTAGGTTTAATTTAGGTTGTATTTATGCAAGTAAAAATTGTGTTTTTTTGCAAATAAAATTTTATAGGGTTGGCAAACGTTTTCCCTACCCTATATATTGTATTTATAAGTACAAATTGTTCGGTTTTTTGCAGATAAAATCTTATAGGGTTGGCAAAAGCTTTGCCTACCCAATATTTCTCAAATATGAGTATTTTTTGCACATAAAATCTCATAGGGTTGGCACAAATTGTTGGGGGGTTTTTGCAAATAAAATTTTATAGGGTTGGCAAAAGTTTTGCCTACCCTATTTTGTTTGCAAGAATGTTATTCTTATTTTTTGCAGATAAAATTGTATAGGGTTTGCAAAAATTTTACTTACCCTATTATGTTGACCACGATGGATTTTTTTCTTTTTTTGCTGAAAAGATTTTGCCTGCCGTATTATATTTTTCATTTTTTTGTTAATTTTCTTGTCACTAACTTATATTCTCTTTAAGAAACCAAAATTTTGCGTCATTCTTAATTTCGTTCGCAAAACGCAGCAGTTTTCTTCGCACAAAATATTTTTTCCACGTATTTAGGTTATTTTATTAAATTTTGCGAAAACAATTTAGTTTGGAATTTTCCAAAATAGTTTGGAACGCGTTGTAATTGTGTCAAAGCTTTAGCTTCCTGGCTTATTACTGTAATTGTTGTAAGTGTTCTTGTTGCTGTCGTCATCCCCACCGACACTGTCGTCTGTTTCTATCGCGGTATGACGTCAGCATCGCGTGAACGAACTCAACAAGGTCAAGTGCTAAACCAACCACCTGGTTCAACAACTGCTCTCCAGAAGTGAACATCCAAACTCTTCATAATAATCCAGTACAACTCCAGAATCCTCCTTATTCGCCTCTTCCTTATTTCGACCGAGGACAGGACCAAGATGCTCCACCACCGAAACCTGTGAATCAAAGTGCCACCTCCAGCCTATACCGAATATAATATTTATCCCTACCCCCCCCCCCCCCCCCCCCGAGGTCTCATGTGAACAGGCCCTAATAGAACCCACTTCGAGACGGACTTATATATCAATCTTATTCTTAACTTTCATTTTTCGCTTATATACTTTAAGTACCTTACCTGATATTATTATACAATACTGATACAATCTCGATTGTGATTGGTTAACAACCTACAGATAATTCTTGATATCTTGCCACCTACAAAATATCAAAAATTATCTGTAGCTATGACGCGCTGGCCAGCGGTTTGAACAAAACAAACATGGCGGCCGTCGTTAGGAGTGAAGATCAGAAGCGGATTAATCCGGCGGATTTTGCACGTTTTGTTGACGCTAAAACCACCAAGAAAAAACAAGCGAGCCACACATACAGCTGTTAGAGTTTAAAGCAGTGTTTGAAAGAGAAAATTGTATTTGAAAGCGAAGAAAGTTAGCGAACCTCGAACTGAAGACGGTATGAATATATTTACTATTTTTACCTAACTTTGTAAAAAACTTTCTAAAGGCTTCTACATTTATAATTGTATAATAAAACAATTATTGAATTCGGTTATCGCTTATTGCTTTATAACGTTTGTACTGAACAAAATGTTCGTAATAAATATTTTAGAGAATGAAATGCTGACGTTTTAAGCCAAATTTTATCTAAAATGTTTAACTCATTCAAATGTTTTCATAATTTACAATATTGGACTTGTAGTGAAGCAAATATATATATATATATATATATATATATATATATATATATATATATATATATATATATAACATGCAAATATTAGTAGACTAATTAAGAATCAAATTGTTTCTTGACTTCTCAATGCACGTTTAGGGTTATAAAGATGTATAGATTCTCTGAACTTTAAAGAAAGTTCTATTAAGTCAAAGTGCGGAAATAAAAGGTCTTTTACTATCCAGTATGTAATTAATTAACAAATAGATTCCATTCTGCAGTTGTCTGTTCAGTTATAGATGTATGCACAGATGAAGTCACATGGTAAGAACAAAAGTGGCCGACAAGACGCAGTCGAGTAGGTTACTGATGTTCTTACCACGTTGTGACGTCTGTGCATCCATAACTGAACAGACAACGAAAATTTGTTTTATACAATACATTTGTTTTATACAATACAACTATTTAAAGTGTTTTATTCAAGACTCTTGCCGGACTTTTGGGGATGAAGAAAGAAAAAAGTAAGTCAGGTGACGTTATCTGCATGACGTGTCCATGTATCTGTCCTCTAATATATAGATCATGGCCAACAACCAATGAAAACACGCATGCATAGCAACCGAGGTGCTGTATAAAGTGGGCTTGAACAGCAAATATATTTCTAAACCACATTAATAATTCATGAGCTAATTAGCCAATTAGAGAAAAATATTTTGTCATGTGTATGAGTTTTGAAACCCGGTAAAGGTCGTGCAAACTGAATTTATAATTAAGAAATCAGACAATAAACAGCACAAACAAAGAACTGTTTATTACCACATTTCTTAATGATAAATTCAACGTGAAAGCATTGTCTAATCCAATATGCACCAATATCACCAAGTCCCTCTACTATAATTGACGGTTGAGAAGCTATTTCATAAACTCGTGTATCGGGTTTTATATCAGTGGTTGCAAACACTCGAAAACAACCTATTACCTTCGTAATTTTCAATGTTCTCTCGTGTTTGTAAAACATTCGAAAACAATGCGGAAAATTCCTCGGCCTGCAGCCTCGTGATTTTCATTACTCGGTTAACGGCCTCGTGATTTACATTTTCCTCTCGTGTTTGTAACCCCTGGTAAAACACTCCCACTCGTTTATGAAATATTACTTCTCAAACTCATTAATAATTCATGAGATAATCAATAAATCAGAAGCGCTGAATTGCACCACGTGAAGGGACTTGAAATACCAGGGAAGTACTGGACAGAGGACTTGAAATATTATTTCCAGTCCAAGGACTGAAAATAATATTTCAAGTCCTTGGATTTGAAATATTACTTCACACAATCGGTTATTCATCCATACACTAATTACTAATGCACTAATTCATTTTGGGAATACACTAAGTGATTTTGAGAAGTCATGTAAAGGCCTCCAATTCGGACTAGACCAGGTTTTCAAGTACTTGGTCTAGTCCTCATTGTCGGCCTTTACATATTACTTAACAACTGTGAACTTCTGGTTGTTCGCTTGCTTACATCACTTTATTTGTTTAACAAATTGAGAAGTATAGCATCTTGATAATATAGAGTGGTAATTTGACAGGAAAATTTGGCTGGCTTCAGAGTGACATAAATATTTTATCGTTTTAATAATATATACTAATGCTACAACTCTGACCCTAATCGTAAATCAAAAGGTTATATTTCAGATTCACTGATAATAAAATGTCCGTCTAAAATCTGCGACATATAACTTTTTCCCAATTTCATAAGGGACAATTGGAAGCTTTCTTAAAACAGAGGTAAGTAACTGTTAATCATATTTACTAGTTCCTGTCAGATATACGTGCATGCTGCGAAATATTTAACTGTCTGTAAATTATGTAAATCGGCTTTATCCGAGGTATTGGACCACATAGAGATAAACAGCAATTAACCATTTTGCTAACATGTTAATTATTGTATTACAAAGATTATTCCTAACAAATGTATGTCTAACGGAATTTTTTTTTTCGTAAATAAACATATACGAAAATACAAGCAGTTTTCGTGATTTAGCCATCAAAAAGTGTCGTTCTGAGCGAATACCCAGTAAATGGTTCCAATTTTCTGGCTCATTTCTCATATTTTCCCACGCCATTTCAAAGCTGGAAAAATATTTAACACTTAAAACTCGTAAAACTCCTCGCCCTATTATAAGTCTATTCTAATAGTATACATGAAAAAAAAACTATTAATTTTAATTAGCCGAGAGATTTTAAACCGAAATACAGTGCAGAAAAAAGGAAATGCATTGCAGTGCAAATATTTAAAGGTAATGAACCGATTAATAACATTAAATTCATTAAAAATTCATGAAGAAAATTCAAAAGAAACTGAATGAATATTTAATCAATATCTGAAATCGCATACAGATTTACATAAACTTTTTCCTTAGCTAAAAGCACTCCAACTTGAAAAATAGTTGGCTATTTTACATGCTATTTAAATGCGTCCATTTGATAAGTATATAAAGCATTCACAGCCGATCTGTATCTGATTTACGGCTATGGCTCGCTTGCAGGTCGCCTTGTAAATCAGATACAGATCGTTGCTATGCTTATCTATTACATAAAAACTGAAATACGCCATTCACGTTTTGCAGCGGATTTTCGGACGGAGCACAAAATAAACAAAATTGGCGGCCAAGATATGGAATAGTGGAATACATGGAACAATTAGTTCAAATTTGGGGCTAACAATTTTTAGATATTTTCAAGTAAAGTACCTGCATAAAAGCTAGAAGTTTCTAAGTTGTTTTGAAAAGACGAGTGCTATTTGAGATCTTTGAAAAACTCACGCGTGCATTCTTTTCGAAATTGCACGCGAAACCATGCTATTACCTATACAAACCATTCAATACAATATACCTTCATATTGCAGGAGTTCATTGCGTTCATTTCGCGAAAGGTGCTTACAATCATTATTGCGTTCATTTCGTGTGTATGAAGTGCTACGTACTCTGTTTGTCGGAAGCGGTGCGCTTTACATATTTCTCCCAGCATGCACACGGCTAGTCTGCCCCTCATATATTATCTAATAAATAATGCATGCTTGAGTAGGGTTTGTTGTCGACGAATCCTTGTCGGAAGCCGCTTAGTCAACAATGTTTATCTTCAACATGTCGCTTGCTGTTCTCCTGTCTGTTACTCTCTTGTTGAGCGAAAAGAAACTTCAAGCAGAAGCTGACGAGTGTTCTTCCAACTCGGATTGTAGCGGTTCCAACTACTATTGCTGTAAGCAAAGGTATTCTTGGGTAAGTAGTGTCTGTCGTTATGGCGGCTGCGTTGGCCAGTCTTGCAGTTCGAATAGCGATTGTGGTGGATTATTCGAAAAATGCTGTAGTTCGACAAACCTTTGTGCAACATCTAGTTGTCCCGAGTGCTCTTCTAACACGGATTGTGGTTATAACAAGTACTGCTGTAAGCAAAGATATTTTTCTCAAAGTCACGTCTGTGGTTCTGGCGGCTGCGTTGGCCAGTCTTGTAGTTTGAAGAGCGATTGTGGTGGACCAGGTGAATGCTGTTTGAACAACGTTTGTACAAAATCAGGTTGTATTAAAACTGCTTCGCCCCATGAATGCTCTGATAACTCGGATTGTGGTTACAACCAGTACTGCTGTCAAAGGTATTCCTACCAAAGCAATGTCTGTGGTTATGGCGGCTGCGTTGGCCAGTCTTGTAGCTCAGATAGCGACTGCGGAGGACCAGGTGAATGCTGTAGTTCAAGCAACGTGTGTACGAAATCAAGTTGCACTAACTTAGAGTCGACTACAACCGCTTTCTACGGATGCTTTTCGAACTCAGATTGCCCTGGTTTTTACAACTACTGCTGCAGGACAAAGTATATTGACGGGAGCCACTGTAGTTCTAGCTGTGTTAACAAGTTGTGCAACTCGGATAGAGACTGCGGTGGCCCAAGTGAATGCTGTAAGTCAAGCAACTATTGTACAGAATCAGGTTGTGATCACCACGTAACCAAAGCTTTAGCCTCCTGGCTTATTGCTGTAATTGTTGTAAGCGTTCTTGTTGCTGTCGTCATCCCCATCGTCATTGTCGTCTGTTTCTATCGTGGCATGGCGTCAGCATCGCGTGGACGAACTCAACAAGGTCAAGTGCTAAACCAACCACCAGTTTCAACAATTGCTCTCCAGAACATCCAAACTCTTCATAATAATCCAGTACAACTCCAGAATCCTCCTTATTCGCCTCTTCCTTATTTCGACCAAGGACAAGACCAAGATGCTCCATCACCAAAACCTCTGAATCAAGTGCCACCCCCAGCCTATACCGAATATAATATTTATCCCTACCCCCGAGATAACCAGGTCTCATGTGAACAGGCCCTAGTAGAATCCACTTCGAGACAGACTTATATATCTTAATTATTCTTAACTTTAATTTTTAGCTTATATACTTTAAGTATACCTTACTTGATAATGCAATACTTTTCATTTCTCTCAGATATTGCTGTATTGCTTTCATATATTCAATACAGTAAAAACCCGCATATAAGAGAGAGAGAGAGAGAGAGAGAGAGAGAGAGAGAGAGAGAGAGAGAGAGAGAGAGAGAGAGAGAGAGAGACACACACACACACACACACACACACACACACACACACACACACACACACACACACACACACACACACATGGTATTTGGTATTTAACATATAAGGAGTATTATATCTGAATGACATTGCCAGTTTCATTACTTTGTAGACATGACATTTGCAAATTTCATTACTTTGTAGAGCTTATTTTCTTTGATTTATGAACTTTTAGTTTTGACTCTATTTGATAAAATAAGAACCTGCTTTGAAATTTTAGCCTAAAACAGGTTCTTATGTGAAGGGGTCTAAATGGGAAATCTTAGCCTAACCGGTTCTTAAAATCTAGCTTCTTATACGCGGGTTTTTACTATATGGCAATATCGCTATATCGATTAATGATTAAAACTAACTACACACTATATATAAGTAAAAGGAGCGTGCTGCGTAGGCATGCAGTGTTGAAACAAAGTAAGGTTAGATATACTGCCGAGACAGAGAACACAAAGAAAACACAAAAGAAATCATGACCGTGAAAGAGGTTGTATATCTGATACAAACCACACGTGGTTGTATCACATATACAACCACTAGTGGTTGCATATCAGGTCACTATCTCCGCTCTAAAACATTGAAATTGATCTTTTTCTGTATTAATCTGAACAAATATTACTCATATTAACATCAAAGACTCGGCGTGTTTTAAGCTGTTTACAACATTCGCGTCCGTGTTGTATCGAATATATAATCACTCGCCTTCGGCTCGTGATTGTATATTCGATACAACACACGGCCGCTCATGTTGTAAACATTACATATATATATATATATATATATATATATATTTATTATATAGATGCGCGTGTTTTACTAGGAAATATACAGTGACGTATTTTCCATATCCTCACTATTTTCCATATCCTCCTTATCGATGACGTCATTTAGAATTTTTGCATTGAATCTATATAATAAAAAGAACATTACACGTTGGCTTGAAGATATGAATTTTATCTTTTCGTGGCAAAAACAATATTGTTTTCCCTACTCGAAGATAAAATTCATATCTTCGCGCCGCCGTGTAATATCCTCTCTCTATATAAAGCAGATAAACATGCAAATATTAGTAGACAGTAGACTATAATTAACTTGACTTTTCAATGCACGTTTAGGGTTATAAAGATGTAGATTCTCTGAACTTTAAAGAAAGTTCTATTATAAGTCAAAGGGCGGAAATATAGAAAGGTCTTTTACCGTATTTTTTGCAGTATATAATTAACAAATAGATTCCATTCTGCATGCCGTCGTCTGTTGAGTTATAGATGCACAAATGACGCCACATGGTAAGAACAAAAGTGTACCACGAGGCACAAGACGCATGCACTGGAGTGGGTCACTGATGTTCTTACGTCTTCTGTTCATGTATAACTGAACAGACAACGGCAAAATGGAATATATTTGTTTTATACAATACAGCAATTTAAAATGTTTTAATCAAACTCTTGCCGGATTTTGGGGCACGAGGAAAGAAAAAAGCAAGTCAGCTGACGTGATCTGACGTGTCCATGTGTCTGTCCTCTAGTAGATCATGGCCAACAATCAATGAAAACACGCATGCATATAGCAACCAAGGTTTTGTATAAAGTGGGCTTGAACAGCAAATATATTTAACAACTGTGAACTTCTGGTTGTCTGCTTGCTTACATCGCTTTATTTATTTAACAAATTACCACTATATATATATATATATATATATATATATATATATATATATATGTGGTAATTTGACGGGGAAAATAAATTTAGTTCGCTGGCTTCATTATTGACATAAATATTTTATATTTTATCGTTTTAATTAATAATATATACTAACGCTATAACTCTGAGCCTAATCCTAACAATAACGTTATATCAGTCTTAAATCAAAAGGTTATATTTCAGATTAGTCCGTCTGAATTCAACGAAATATAATCTTTTCCTAATTTCATAAGGGACCATTGGAAGCTTTTTTAAAAACAGAGGTGACCGTTAATCATTAATAGTTCCTGTCAGATACGTGCATGCTGCGAAATATTTTACTGTCTGTAAATTATGTAAATGTTTTATACGAGGTATTGGACCATATAGAGATAAACAGCAATTAACCATTTTACTAAAGGCTAACCGTACCCATGTTTTCCTGCACAAAATAAACAAAAATGGCGACCAAGATATGGAATAATGGAATATTTGGAACAATTAGTTCAAATTTGGCGCTAACAATTTTTAAATATTTTCAAGTAAAGTACCTGCATAAAGGCTAGAAGATTCTAAGTGGTTTGAAAAGACGAGTGCTACTGTATTTGAGGTCTTTGAAAAACTCACGAGTGCATTATTTTTCGAAATTGCACTTGAAACCATGCTATTACCTATACAGATCATTCAGTAAGATATATACCTTCAGCGTGAGGTGCTAATGACTGTAAGAACATTTAGTATTAATAACAATCGAAATATAGTAAGGTTAGTTATACTGCCGAAACAGAGAACGTAGGAGTCTAACGTTTCGAGGTGTAAACAAACAATGAACTTATACACGAAAAGTAATCATGTGACCAAAAATAAGCCAATCAGATAAAAATGACAATAACAAATTGATGAAATGCGAAAAATTAGTCAATCAAATCAAAATAACAATAACAAATCGATAATGAGATGTGAAAGACATTTGATATTCATACCGTCGATGAGCAAGACTGGGTGTAAAAAGGATAAGCGAGAGGGAAAATAGACAAATTTATAAAGTGAAAACGCTGTTTATGTCCACCCTTGCTAAACAGAAACAATGTCTTCAGAAGTGTTAAATAAAAGAAAAACGTTCGTTGAGTCCGTGAGGATGAATGGTACCAATTTTGAAAATGAGACGCTTTTCTAGTCTTTTGCGGCTGACATTACCACTAGAAATGGGTGAGATGGCACAAACTTGCATGTCCGAAATACAATGGTTGGCACTATTAAAATGTCGGGCAACAGGCTTGTCAACATCATTGTTCCTCACGGAACGAAGATGTTCAGCAAACCTGTCAGATAAACGTCTGCCAGTTTCACCGATGTAAAGCATGCAACATTTATTGCAAGAGATACAGTAAATGATGTTGGAAGAGATGCAAGTAAAATTATGCTGAATAAAAAAATTAGATTTATAGGTCCCAAAATACATGTAGCGGAGTTAAGAAAGGAACACGTGTAACAACGGGAGCAAGAAAAAGTACCCACTGGTGCCAGTAGATTTTTTTCTAAGGGCACTACGCACTAAACCATCACGAATATTTTTATTACGCCAAAAAGAGATTAAAGCCAATAAAGGGTTGTTCTTTAGGATATGGAAATTGTGGCTAATGATATCCTTAACTTTGTAGTTGAAAGGATGAAATTGATTAATCATGAGTGAGATCTAGATGGCACAAACTTGCATGTCCGCGGATGAGATGTCTTTCGCATCTCATTATCGATTTGTTATTGTTATTTTGATTTGATTGGCTAATTTTTCGCATCTCATTATCAATTTGTTATTATCATTTCTATCTGATTGGCTTATTTTTGGTCACATGATTACCTTTCGTATATAAGCTCATTGTTTGTTTACATTCTTTACGTTTCTCCCTGACGAAGGGCCTTCGCTCGAAACGTTACGTTCTCTGTTTCGGCAGTCTATATTTCGATTGTTGTTTCTACACTACCTACGCAGCACGCTACTTTGATTACACTATTTAATATTAATACTTTGTTTGTGGTGGAAGCGGTGCGCTTTACATATTCCTCACAGCATGCACACGGGTAGTCTGCCTCACGCAAGTCATGTTGCCTAATAAAAGAGTAGGGTTTGTTGTCGACGAATCCTCGTCGGAAGCTTAGTCAACAATGCTTACGCTCAACATATCGCTTGCCGTTCTCCTGTCTGCTGCTGTCTTATTGAGCGAAAAGAAACTACAAGTTGAAGCTAACTTGTTTAGTGAACAGCTATTGTGGTGGACCAGGTGAATGCTGTACTCCGGACAACGTGTGTACGAAAAATATATCACTTTGTCACGAGTGCTATTCCAACTCTGATTGTGGTAATAACAAGTACTGCTGTAAACAACAGTATTCATACCAAAAACATGTCTGTGGTTATGGCGGTTGCGCTGGCCAGCCTTGTCACTCGGACAGCTATTGTGGTGGACCAGGTGAATGTTGTAACTCAACTAACTATTGTACAAAACCACCTTGTCACGAGTGCTCTTTTAATTCACATTGTGATAACGAAATGTACTGCTGTAAACAAAGGTATTCCTGGCAAAGACGTGTCTGTGGTGATGGCGACTGCATTGGCCAGCCTTGTCGCTCAGACAGCGATTGTGGTGGACCAGGCGAATGTTGTAACTCAACCAACCATTGTACAAAATCAAGTTGTACTCAATGCTCTCCTGACTTGTATTGTGGTTACAACAAGTACTGCTGTAAGCAAAGGTATTTCTGGCAAACCAAAGTCTGTCGTCCTGTCGGCTGCGTTGGCCAGCCTTGTAGCTCAGTAAGCGATTGTGGTGGACCAGGCGAATGTTGTAACTCAAGCAACTATTGTGCAAAATCAAGTGTGATCACTATGTAACCAAAGCTTTAGCTTCCTGGCTTATTGCTGTAATTGTTGTAAGCGTTGTTGTCGCTGTCGTCATCCCTATTGTCATTGTCGTTTGTTGCTATCGCGGCAAGAAGTCAGCAGCGCATGGACAAGCTCAACAAGACCATGTCCTACTGTAAACCAAGCGATTCAATAATTGCTCTACAGAACATCCAAACTGTTCAAAATAATCCAGTACAACTCTAGAATCCTCCTACAGGACCAAGATGCTCCACCACCAAACCTGTGAATCAAAGTGCCACCTACACCCCCCCCCCCCCTACCCCCCCAAACCTGTGAATCAAAGTGCCACCTACCCCCCACCCCCAGATAACCAGGTCTCATGTGAACAGGCCCTAATAGAACCCACTTCGAGACAGACTTATATATAAATCTTATTTTTAACCATTAATTTTTAGCTTATATACTTTAAGGACCTTACTTGATAATATCCGCAATACTTTTAATTTATCTCAGATATTGCTATTGCTTTCATATATTCAACATGGCAATATCGTTATATAACTAACTACATTAAAACTATTAACTACACACTATATATACATATATATATATATATATATATAGTGGTTAAAAAAATAGGGGTTAAAAAAATTAGAAATAATAATAATTAATAAATAATAAGAATGAATTTATTATTATTTCTAATTATGTTATATATATATATACAGTATATATATATATATGGTCGAAACATTTTTAATAAATACTGGAACAGTTAGAAGTTGCCTGACTAAGATCTGAATGTCAAAATCATTGAACTTTTTCTTTCTGGTTCTTCTATCTTTCTTTTTTTCTCTGTCTCCTATATTCTCACTATTTAGTAAATGTTGAGCAGACTGTTGAATCCTCTCTGGATCCTTCGACTGGGAGTCTTAACTTGGTGTGCCATTCATTTATTCATGATTATATATATATATATATAATATTTAAAAACCACACAGGAGGGCTTTATCAGGTATAAAACACAAACAAGGTAATAGCTGAGTGTTTTAGAGCCAATAAAGCCCGTACTGCAAGTTTTTTAAATGACTTCTAAAATTCATCACTTCATACGTTCATTGGCATAGTAACTTTGAAAAGCTTATCTCAGCTGTTAAAAATCAGTGACAAACTTAGAGCGAGTCTATATCACATATATAGACATCCAATACACTTATGATTATTCTATTATTATATATACATATAATATATATACATATAATATATATATATATATATATATATATATATATATATATATAATAGTTAAAGTAGTCGTCGCTTAACGCGTGAAACTCGGAGTAGCAACGTTCATTTTTTAAATAAAATATATATATATATATATATATAAAACAAATAGATGACATTTTTCCATGCATGTGTACTGTAATAATGCACAGAAGACATCACATCATGTTCTTTACATGCTGTGATGTCATCTGTGTGTTATTACAGTACACACGCACAGAAAAATGTCATCTATTTGTTAAATAGCATATACCTCGCAGGTGAATAGTGCTTTTCACGCAATCTTATTGGTTCCTCTAGCTCGTGGCTCGGCAAATTATTCAGCACTACTCACCTCCACTTCGGTGAATAATTGTATTATATACATATATTATATATACATAATATATGTATATAATATATGTATACATATATATATACATATATATATATATATATATATATATATATATATATATATATATATATATAAGTGAGTTTTGGTTCACGAAATGTTAGAGTGCTCAATACCATATAGATAGAGCAAAATATAAAGTATGAAGTACAGTTACCTTAAAGTCTTCACTACCAGAGGTTTCACCCCAAACGGGATCATCGGGCAATGATCCCATTTATATATATATATATATATATATATATATATATATATATATATATATATATATATAATATATATATATATATATATATATATATATATATATATATTATATATATTATATAATAATATTATATATAATATACATAATATTAGTTCACAGTTTGCAAACTAGTTCACAGCTTTCTGCAATTCTGCGAGTACTTGTATCTCATTAAAAAGAACTCACAATGAGAAAACAAGCACTGCTAGTCGTTTTTAATTAGATGCAAATACTCGCAGCGAGCTGGTTTTTGGCTTTTTGCGATGACTGGAAAAGATACTTAAGCCCTCAATTCCACATACGATTATGACCCAAAATTCAAATAATTTTATGGCTAAACACTTTCTCACCTTCAAATAGTTCCAACTTACAGCTTTTATGTGTATACAGTCTCTATCTGTTGCGGTTTTTGACGATTTGTTAGGAGCACTGTTAGGAGTAGTCACCATTTTGAAAAATAATTACACCATTGATTAGACACCATCCGTCAAAATGATTATTCCGACAATTTCCGACAATTTTCTAGAATTTGTTGTCGGAAATTGTCGGAATCACCATTTTGACGGATCATGATGTCCCGATCAATGGTCTAATTACTTTTCAAAATGGTGACTGCAGCGACTATTTAACTGGACTGCGGGTGCCCTACGAAAAAATGGCCCAAATACACGCCATCAGGCGCCATCTTGTTAGGTCTTTGACCAATCACAGGGCAGCTTTTGGCTAACCGTTTCCTCCAGTTTGGAGAATAAGCTTGTAAGAGACCTTGAGTCCTATTGTTGTTTTTCCAGTATCCGTTAGGTACAAATGTAATAATAATAAATAATAAAAGAGAAATGGTTGGATCCAATGTCAAAAGCTCGTGTTTCTAATCAATTACTACGCTATTGTAAGAAGACTTGGTAACTATAGCTTTGTTTTTTAGGGAGTGGCTCACTTTGGGGGAGCACGTGTGGCGTGTACTTGTCGGCGCGCTGCATCTCACAAAAAACTAAGCCCGGCATGGCCGTAGGAACCAGGGTGGCAAAATAATCGACAGGAGGAGGGGGCTCTGCCACCCTAAAAATTAGGCCTGAAAGCACGAGTTTTTTCCGCTGCCATTTAGCGTAGACGTATGGCGCAGAGGAAGATTCGAATTTTCTTTGTCCCGGCTCCACGGCATGGCTCGCAAGATACAGGCTAGAGACTGAAGTTGGTAAGTTAACCAAAATAACTTTACAGTTAAAGCTACTGATGCGAAAGTGCCAAAGAACCTCGCAGTCATTGGAAATGTTATGCATCACCAATGCTTTAATATACATATATATAAAGCTCCGGGGGAGCAATATACATATATACATGCTCCGGGGGAGCATGCCTCTGGACCCCCCTAGAGGGTTTTCGCGCCTTCGGCGCTCGGCCCCCCTAACCTGAAACATCTTCCTACGGCCCTAAAGCCCGGTTATATAGACGGGGTTAGTACTTGGCCGGCAGGGTGATGGGTGACCGCTTGGGAAAGGTTTTTCGCCGGTTCTCCAGTTCACTTACATCATGTTAGGCATGTTCAATTGGAGGGCATTTCGCCCTGTTTGGCCACCAGCGTCACCAGCTACTATAGGCAAAAAAGCCATTAAATCAATTTTACATAATATATATATATATATATATATATATATATATATATATATATATATATATATATATATATAAGATGAAAAACACACAAGTTACTTCATAAAGAACTTTATTTCACTACAAATTTGTTTCGTATGGCAAGCGTAGTGCTTGCCACACTCGTCAGGTGAAAGTGTTAGTCCACAGTTGGTGTGAATGTATATATGAGAAGCGTGTGTGGTGTGTGACGTGTTGTTTGTGTGCAGTCGTCTGTACGTTGCCTAACCAAAAGCATCGTTTATCAAGCAACTGTAAAGAACATTGATAAAAACACAGAAGAAACCTACGTTGGATTAACAGAGGGGACATCTAAGAGCAACCGAACTCAGTAAACACATTTGGTCGCTGAAAGAATCGAACGCGCGCTACTCAATCAAATGGAAAATTATCAAGAAGTGCCAACCATTTGTGCTTACACGAGAAGTTCGTAATAATCTGCCACCCAAAACTGAGTTCTCTTAACAAGAGAAATGAACTGATTTCAACATGTAGACACCGTAAGAAATTTTTATTATGTAATAGCTAAACCACACCAATTGTAATATGAACTACGACTAACGTACAGACGACTGCACACAAACAACACGTCACGCACCACACACGCTTCTCATATATACATTCACACCAACTGTGGACTAACACTTTCACCTGACGAGTGTGGCAAGCACTACGCTTGCCATACGAAACAAATTTGTAGTGAAATAAAGTTCTTTATGAAGTAACTTGTGTGTTTTTCATCTTATGTTATGCTCTGCTTACCCATTGAGCACTCTATCCGTACGATTTTATACTCGATATTTTTTATCGCAACACTTTGTTATATATATATATATATATATATATATATATATATATATATATATATATATATATATATATATATATATATATATATATATATATATATATATATATATATATATATATATATATATATATATATATATATATATATATAATCATCATTGGTTATCTGTCAGTTGGCAGGTTTTAGGCATGTAATTTTTCCAGACTTCTCTATCCTGGGCCTTTCTCTTACGTTCGGCGTAGTCAATTCCTCCACGTAGGTTGTCCAACATCATCGCACGTTTCCTCCCTCTTGGTCGCTTTCCAACGATGCGTCCTTCCATCACCTCTCTCAACAATCCATCTCCTCTCAAAATATGACCAATCCACCTCCTTTTTCTTTCCATAATCGCGTTCATTATCGTCCTCTTCTCTTTCACCACTCCTAGTACTTGCTCATTCGACATCCTGTCTTTCCAACTGATTTTCTCCATCTTTCTCCATATCCACATCTCAAATGCCTGTATTCGTTCAACTTCTTTCTTTCTTATTGTCCAAGTTTCACTTCCATATAAGGCCACACTCCACACAACTGATTTTATTATTTGTTTTTTCAACCTTCTATCCATACTCTGAGTTACATGTAGCAGCTCTTTTCTTTTGTTGAATGCCTCTTTTGCCATCGCCACTCTTGCCTTTATTTCTGCTTCGCATCTACCATCTTCCGTCACTAAAGCTCCCAAGTATCTGAATTTCTTCACTTGCTCCACTGTACTGTATTTCCATAAATTTCAATATATATGCAGCTTCACATCTCCTCGCCTTGATATTGCCATCGTTTTCTTTTTCTTCACATTGATCTTCATATCGTATGTTCAGCCAGTCACATCCAGTGAGTTCATCAGCTTCAGTAAACCATCCTCTGAGTTAGCTACCATTGCTTGATCATCTGCGAACTTGATATCTTTCAGTAATACACCATCCACGAGGACTCCCTCCTCAATACCATCCATTAATTGCCTCTATCATCATCATCTCCGCATATATCGAAAACAGTATTGGCGACAACAGACAGCCTTGTCTCACTCCTCTTCCTATTGTTGCTGGTTCTGTTACTCCGTCAGCTACTCTTACTACTACTGCTTCTTGATGCATGTACAATCTGCTGATCATTCTTCTATCTCGCCAGTCAACGGCCATCTTCTTCAAAATCTCCATCAATTTTGTCCAGTTCACTCTATCGAAGGCTTTCTCATAGTCAACGAAACAAACGAAAACAGTTTGGTCATGTTCCATGCATCTTTCATATAGCATATGTAATGTTGCAATCGCCTCCCTTGTCCCGCATCCTCTCCTGAATCCAAACTGCGACTTTCCGATGAAGTGCATGATTTGCCTTAGACTCAACTCTTCTCGTCAAAACTCTCAGTCTTATCTTAGATACATGTGTTATAAGGTGCAATGTTCGGTGTTCTTTACATTCTATCGCATTCGTCTTTCTCGGTAGTGTCACTATTATTGCTTTATTGAAGTCATGGGGCCATTGCATGTCCTTTTTCATAGATCTCTTTGCAAAAACTAATCAGCTCACTCCTGGCGGTTCCACGCAATATCTCTTTAACATTTCTCCTGGAATTTCGTCAACACAGGTACATCTTCTTTCCTTCTACTGTATTTACCGATGTACGTCGGTACATCTTCTTTCCTTCTACTGTATTTACCGATTTCCATCTTCGTCTTTCATTCATCTTTTCTAGCATTTTTTCAGTTATCCAGTCCTTTTGCTTTTACTCCTTTTTTAACTCCAATATTTTCTTTCGCACTTTCTGTAATGCTTGTCTTCAACCGTGTTTTATATCTATATCATATTGCCTATAATAAATACATCATTACGTTCTTGGAAAAGTCCAGTTTATCAATTAAGCATATACTTGGGCAAGGTTTCTATAATTTATTTCCTACAAAGCCTTTTCGGAAGCCTAGAAATATTCTATGTAGATTTGACATCAATCTCATTTTGAAAGTACGCTTATAACATCAGTTAAAAAGGTGGGGGTTTTTTCCATCGCCCGAATCGGTCCGAATTAGACTTAGATTCTATTTACATTGAAAGCTGGGCCTGGAGTTTCGTTTTCGAAGTTTTCGTTTTCGAGTTTCGTTTTCGAAGTTTTCGCTTCATAGCACATGGCTAGTCTGCCCCCTGATTTTATCGCCTAACAAATACTGCATGCCTAGATATGCTTTGTTCAGTTTGCGTTTTCCACGAATCCTTGTCGGAAGCTTAGTCAATAATGTTTACGTTCAACATATCGCTTGCTGTTCTCCTATCTGCTGCTCTATTGTTGAGCGAAAAGAAACTTCAAGTAGAAGCTAACGAGTGTTATTCCAACTCGGATTGTGGTTATGGGTACAACAACAAGTACTGTTGTAAGCAAAGATATTCCTGGCAAAGTCACGTCTGTAGATCTAGCTGCGTTGGCCAGTCTTGTAGCTCAAACAGCGATTGTGGTGGGCTAAGCGAGTATTGTAGAAAGTCTAGTTGCCGTGAAGCACGTGAAAGTCTTGACTCGTGGTTTATTCCTGTATGTGTCGTAAGCGCTATTGTTGGTTTAGCTATTCTCGTTGCTTGCATTTACGGAGTGAAGAGGGCAATGCGCGGACGAGCTCAACCAGGCATAGTGGTCAGACAACAACAAACTGGTGCAGGAGTTATCGCTCTACAGAACACCCAAACTGCTGAAAGTAACCCAGAACAACTCCAGATGCCTCCTCTTCCTTCTGTTTATTTCAGCCAACATCTTCACGCAGATTCACAACCTGTTGCTAAAGTCGCGCCTCCAGACTACGCTAAATACTAACGATGAACTGTGCTACAGACCACTAACTTCTATTTACTGAGCTATAAACTTTAAAATGTATTCAATAATTTAGTTAAACTAAGTGTAGTATACATGCATATAGTATGTGTAATAACGTTTTTCGTTTCTACTTGTGACTATCATTTCTCGTCCAATATTTGTATATCGACAACTTAACAAATGGGGACCAATATAGCAAGTTGTGTGCCCTCATGTAATGCTTATGAGATATATAAAAGATACAAGACGATATAGAAATATAAAATAGCGATTCTCAAAAGAGTTACTCTTTAGGTAGAACATAGAATAAACTTTCAAAGTTAACTGCTCCACATGATATTTTTGCATTAGAAGTTGATATTGTTTACTGATAAAGGTTTTCTTACTTTCGTTTTCACTTTTCAATGCTTATATATACGACTTAGACCCCGTTCACACGAGTCCAGAGCGAGTTGAAAACGGCGCTAAAAAGTCAAAAAGCGACGTTGCGTTCACACGACACCGGGATCGAAATTGTGTGAAAACGGCAGTAGCTTAATCCGGACATATGGCGTCGGAAGTGACGTCGCGCTTTCATACCGGAAGTGAGGTGTGCGCACAGGTGTGCGCACAGGCTGACGTCACAGGGGTGTGCGCACAGGCTGACGTCACAGATGTGCGCACGTTATAAATAATGGGTTTTTCTCGGAATAAAGAACACAATGCTTATAGTTTTCATAGAGATATACCATTACTACTGCATAAATATGGATACGAAGATTACGGAATGCCGAACTGTAGCCGAACTAACGAGTTTGGAAAACATGTATGTCTTGAGCGAGTACGAACAGGGTTTAGTGTTTGAGAGGAAAGTGGAATTAATTACTCGTTCGCTCGAGTGGGGAGTCGAAAATGAACAACTTGGGTTAACAGCGAACCTTACGGATTCCTGGACACCAGAACAAAGACAACAGTTTTTGGTGGACTGGCAAGATGATGAGGCATTGCTACAGAACGAACGATTAGGGCTCGCTTCAAACCATACGGATTCTTGGACCCCTGAACAACGAGAAAATTTCATGATGGATTGGCAAGACGACGAACCTTTACTACAGACTGGCCGTGGGGAGAAGAGATCAATCGACGACGTAGACGATGGCGCAAGTACATCTGAACAGGTTAGCGATAAGACCTTGCTCATTTGCTCATAACTGCTCTGAGCACTTGCTCATTTGCTCATAACTGCTCTGAGCACTTGCTCATTTGCTCATAACTGCTCTGAGCACTTGCTCATTTGCTCATAACTGTTCATGAGCACTTGCTCATTTGCTCATATGGCCCGATCAGGCCCGTTTTGGCCCTATAAGGCACTATACGGCTCGATGGCCCGATTGCTGACTAGACGTCCTAACCTGGGCAAGCCCAGGCTTGTCATGCTCCAGGACTTATTATTGCTTAAAAAATGAAACAAGACACAATACAATTTTGATAAATTTTTATTTCACATAAGCATTACATCGATTCACTGATCATCATCATTATCTGAAAAACGTCCTTGATCTTCTAAAAGCTGTTTCAAAAGAAACTTTCTTTTGTCAACCGCTGCAGATAAAGCTTCATCAGGATCAAATGAGTCTTCGTTCACAAGTGTCTGCTTCGTTTCCATGATCTTTCCATGCACAGGATCCTTTTTAAGTGCTTTCATCCAACGTAATTTATCCACGTAAACGTCAGCGAATTCTTTCTGAAGTTCAGGGAGAATTTTTTCAAAGGCTTTCTGCTTAGCTACACTTTCTTCTTGCCCTTCCATTTGCAACGTTTTTAATAGTTCATCATATTCTGGCCGAACCGTCACTTTTGCATCGTCAATCATGGTTGCCCAAGGATCAATCTCTTCCTTTATTTCACCATCATCTTCGGAACTCTGACTGTTTTCATTATACGACGAGCTTGACATTTCTTCATCAGATTCCATATCAGGCTCCTCAGTGTCAGTGCATTCCCTTGACGGACAATCATCGTTTTCGTGCCGTCTTAGATTATATACACTTAATGTCTGCTCCCGAGGGAAACGGTTAGTTTTGTTTTCCCGACAGTCTTGATATTTCCCGAGACGAAGTCGAGGGAAACATCGAGACTCGAGGGAAAACAAAACTAACTGTTTCCCGAGGGATCAGACATTAAGTGTTTGGTTATATAGCTTGAGTTTCACTGAATAATTTCGACGTTTATCAAGGGAAAGTACACAAAAGACAAACGCTAAGACTTACCAAAATATTTCGCCTGCATGGCTCCGTAATTTCACTTCAACCAAACAAATATGAGTCTCAGAACAAAAGAACAGCAATACATTTCTCCAGTTAATCTTCACACATGCTTTGAAGACCTATTATAAATATTCTTTTTTCGTATACCAAACTAGCTTTTGTTTATAGGATGCAGTGAAGAGTTCAAAGTTTTAGCGGACAACAATTGAAAACTTATTGACCGAGCAGGCAATAAGTTCTCAATTATTGCCCGCTCGGTAGACATTGAAATTTAGCTAAGGTCATGTGACCACAAACCAACCAATGACAGTCATCGTTGTATCCAGTGAAACTCTAGCTATATAACAATAGCCTTTACTAAACATTTTCCCACAATATTGGCAGTTCATTCGTTCAGCTCAGACAACCTGTAAATGACGAGTGGGGACGGAAAGTCCTTATTAATAAACACCACTTGATTTTTGGACTACGAATTTCTTTCGTCCTATAGTTATTTCAACTTTAGCAACCGGTTTTTGTCGATCATTCTCTAACGCATTTAATCTTGCTTGAGTAAGATATGGCTGCCTTTTCTCGCGAGAAAGTTGATGAACATCAGCCAAATGGTTGGATAGCTTTACCAAACTTTGTTTCCCACATAAGGGACAATCTTTACGTCTTCGTGGCATGTTTCGAAATGAAGTTCTCTGATTCGCAAGCGCGTGTAATATAACTCATAAAATGACATTTAGACGTCTAGTCAGCAATCGGGTCATCGGGCCGTATAGTGCCTTATAGGGCCAATGCCCCGATAAAGAAAGACAATACAAGAAATACAAAAACAAGCTTACTCATTTAATTAAGATTGCTAAGAAAACATATTATGAGAATAAATTTGAAACTGCAAAAAACGATCACAAAACAACTTGGAAGCTAATAAATGAAGTAATTAATAAACGTAGAAAAAAGTCCTCATTGCCTTCCTCGTTTATATCTAATAATACCCTGCTCTCCGATCCCAAAGACATTGCAAACAAGTTTTGCAAATATTTTTCTAACATTGGCCCGGATCTTGCAAGTAAAATTCCCGAGACTTCAAACTCTTTTCTCTCTTTTTTAAATTCAAATAATGAAGAGTCTATTTCACTTCATCCAACAAATGCAAATGAGCTCTTAGAAATCTGTAACTCTTTTAAGACAGCTAAAGCTCCTGGTTATGATAATCTATCCATGTATGTAATCAAAAAGTCCTTTGACCTTATAGTAGAACCTCTTGTTAATGTTATAAATCTCTCTTTGTCTAAAGGGGTCTTTCCAGACAAACTCAAGTTTGCTAAGATTATACCAATTTTTAAAACTGGAAATCATAGTTTCTTTACAAACTATAGACCTATATCTCTCTTGACAAACTTTTCAAAATTATTTGAAAAAGTAATGCAAAACAGGTTAACATTATTCATTGAGCGATGTGAAATTTTGTATAGATTTCAGTTTGGTTTTCGCAGTAACCATTCTACCATGCATTCACTTGTTTCTTTGACAAATAACATTGCCACGGCCATTGATCGGAACCAGGCAGCTGCTGGAGTGTTCATTGACCTTTCAAAGGCTTTTGATACTTTAGATCATGAAATATTATTTACTAAATTACAACATTATGGTATCCGAGGCGTTGCCCTTCAATGGATCAAAAGCTATTTCTGCAATCGCGAACAATTTGTCCAATATAATCAAACCTGTTCCTCTATGGAAAAATTAAAATGTGGAGTACCGCAAGGTTCTATTTTAGGCCCATTATTTTTTATTTTATATATAAATGACCTGCCGAATGCACTAGAGCTGTCAGAATCTTATCTTTTTGCTGATGACACTAGTATATATTATTCAAATTCAGATGTCAAGCAGCTTGAGTTTGTCTTGAACAGTGAACTTCAGAAGCTCGATATCTGGATGAAGTCAAATAAGTTGTCTGTGAACATCAGTAAAACAAATTATATAATTTTTCGACCGAGACAAAAGAAAATCAATTTAACTCTATCTATTCAATACAACAATCAAATAATCACCCAAAAACAATACATAAAATTCTTAGGAGTATATATAGACGAACATTTGTCTTGGAAGGAACATATTAATTATATTTGCAATAAAATCGCCAAATCCGTTGGAATAATTTACCGATCGCGATATCTATTGTCATCTGCAACAAGATTATCCTTATACTATACACTTATATATCCCTATCTCACTTATTGTAATATAGTATGGTCTTCCACTTACGTAACTAACCTAAATAGAATTTTTCTTTTACAAAAACGAGTTGTACGTATTCTTACAAATTCTGAATACCGTGCACATTCTGTTCCACTTTTTAAACAACTTAAAATATTGGATATATTTAAGTTAAATTCATTTCATATTGGCAAGTTTATGTTTTTATATCATCATTGTATGTTGCCTACATGCTTTAATGAATTGTTTATAACAAATAATCAAATACATGGTTATAACACCAGATCTGCTGGTAACTATAGATTTCATGCTTGTCGAACTAATATAAAGCAGTTCACCATTTTATACTCAGGACCGAATATTTGGAATTCTTTACCTGTGAATATAACTGTTATAAACACAATATCTTCTTTCAAGACGCAATTTCGTAATTTTTTGCTTAACGAATAACTATGTTATGCGGCTGGCTCTGATGCTATGACCATGTTTATCGAATATCTAGTAACAATATAAAAAATTCTTGGAAAATCTATTATGTAATTTTGTAAATTTTCTCTTTCAATTTCATTATGTTTGTAAATATTTACTTTAATAATTCTGCCTGAATCTATATTGATAAATTAAATATTCAACTTTCAATTTTTTAGATGGGGTGGCCTCTTTACACAAGCTCTAAGCTTCTTGAGGTCTCCTCGCCAACTTTATTTAACATTTTGTAAATAACTATTATTATTATTATTTTTTTGGCAAATAAACCAATCAATCAATCAATCAACGGGCCTGATCGGGCCATATGAGCAAATGAGCAAGTGCTCATGAGCAGTTATGAGCAAATGAGCAAGGTATTATCGCTAACCTGTTCAGATGTACTTGCACCATCGTCTACGTCGTCGATTGATCTCTTCTCCCCACGGCCAGTCTGTAGTAAAGGTTCGTCGTCTTGCCAATCCATCATGAAATTTTCTCGTTGTTCAGGGGTCCAAGAATCCATATGGTTTGAAGCGAGCCCTAATCGTTCGTTCTGTAGCAATGCCTCATCATCTTGCCAGTCCATCAAAAACTGTTGTCTTTGTTCTGGTGTCCAGGAATCCGTAAGGTTCGCTGTTAACCCAAGTTGTTCATTTTCGACTCCCCACTCGAGCGAACGAGTAATTAATTCCACTTTCCTCTCAAACACTAAACCCTGTTCGTACTCGCTCAAGACATACATGTTTTCCAAACTCGTTAGTTCGGCTATAGTTCGGCATTCCGTAATCTTCGTATCCATATTTATGCAGTAGTAATGGTATCTCTATGAAAACTATAAGCATTGTGTTCTTTATTCCGAAAAAACCCCATTATTTATAACGTGCGCACACCTGTGACGTCAGCCTGTGCGCACACCCCTGTGACGTCAGCCTGTGCGCACACCCCTGTGACGTCAGCCTGTGCGCACACCTGTGCGCACACCTCACTTCCGGTATGAAAGCGTGACGTCACTTCCGCCGCCATATGTCCGGATTAAGCTACTAACGGCGCTCCAACTGGAGCGATTTGAAAACGATATCTAAAGGGAGCGAGATGAAAACGGAACCCTTGGCGGTGTGGTGCATGTGAACACAAGATCCGGCACTTTTTCGCTCCGCTTTAGTACCCAGTTCCTAAATTTTCAGCTCCTAACCAAACGGCAGCTGCGTATTTTTCAAAAATGGAAAACTCTATTTGTCTTCCCGACTTTGGAAAGCTTCTGCTATAAAATTGTATACCCAGAATGCACTATACACTTTAGCGCATAGATAATATTCTTTGAATTGCTCCTCGTTACCATTTACTTTTGACGAGATGATGGCTATTTAAACAGTGCACAGCATTGAAATACCGGATGTGCACCAGAAGGTTCGGGAGTAACCTGCGATCAGGCGTAGTTCGGGAGTCGTGTGAACACCTTCAAAGTATAATTCGTCGTTAACGAAAACAGGGCCTTAGAGTTTTCTCGTTTGAGAAGCAAGATCAAACACCCGTTTATCGTTGAAACGCTAAAAATTCAAGATGGCGATTACTAAACAGTATGACAATTTTCTTGCCCTAAGAGATCATGGATCTTTAGTTTAGCTGGTATCCTTGGTTGTTATTAACACAACATCATTAATAACAAATACATATTGAAATAAAATACACAGCCTGTCAAGTGTCTAATAGCCTACGCATAGACGTTCGGAAAATCCATTTTTCGTATCTTTTTTCGTTTTCAAGATATTTCATTATTTGGGATCTGATACGGAGCGTCTGCGCGCAGGCTAAGTGTATAATGGCTCAAGAAAGATTTAAAATGTGTTTTTTACGGTCCTACTAAACACCGTCCGTGACCGTCCGTGACCGCCCGTGACCGTCCGGGATGTCATTATGACCGTCCGTGATAAATATTAGTTAGTTTTATGTATTAAGCGATGTTAATTCAGCTTTTTAAATACTCTTCAACAATATTAAATGTTCTATTCACTATTCTCAATGCACGATCTATTCACTATTCTCCGATTCACAATTAATACGCGATGCCGCAATGCTGCCGAAAGAGTGGATTTCTTTTCAGACCTGACAAATGAGTCGTCGTCTCAAAGAAAATTTAAAAATTTGGATGAGTTTATTTTGGCGAGATAACATTCGGCAAAATATCTTTCGGCAAATTGTCCCTTCGGCAAAATGTACTTTTCGGCAAAAAGTTGTCCATTCGGCAAAATGGCCGTTCGGTGAAATGTCTTTCGGCAAAATGGCCGTTCGCCAAAATGTCTTTCAGAAGAATACTCGGCAACGTTGCCATTGGGCAAAAACGGTTCTGTATACAGGAATATTTTCAAGCACTTTTCTACTACCGGTATATAGGGGTAAAATACTCAATCTTCAATTGAGTTTTGAAACTCAGTTTTGAAAGGTGCGCCCAAAGCGGAGAAAACTGTCAAGTCAGCAAATGGAAGGCTAACCATACCAAAAACTCAAAAAAACAGCAAGAAAACCTGGTCAGCGAAAGAGAGTGAAATGTGCTAGAACTCAAAAACGTTAGGGCATTAATCAGTCTAATCAATTAAGGACAATAAATATGTTACAAAAGAAACGGGAGTTGTATATTTTTTTAACATTTCATTTCTCGAGTTTTTTTTTAATTGAAAAACCAATTGACGAATGTAATCAAGGTAAGTTATAAGTACACAGTCCCGGACGGTCCCGGACGGTCCCGGACGGTGTTTAGTAGGACCCGTTTTTTAATAGTTTCACAGAGAACGACGGAGTGTCGACCATGCGATTGCCGAACAATAATGTATATATCACGAATGAGAGAGTGCAGAACCGCTTTATTTTCCCCGAGCCCGGGCGGAGGGCCGAAGGCCCGGAGCCCGGTGAGGGTGCTAATCTCGACATGTGAGGAGTCCACTTTACACGCGTGTAGAAAAAGCGAGGGAGACGAAATCTGGGAAATAGTTTATATATATATATATATTTATATATATGTTTGGTACGACGTCACGCGGTAAGAATAGTTGGACGCTGGTGACTAGCGACGAAGAAAACTATGAACTCCTCAAACAAATAGTATTTTGCTTTCGTTTATTTAAACGAACCGAAATGGAGCACGAAGAAAAGAAGGATACAAACAACCCGTTTAATATATCTTGAAGAGAAACCAGAGAACTTGAAGAAACCAAACGCCGTATGGTAAACAAAAACACGATCTGCAGTCACTCACTCCGTGGTCAAATATAACGGTAGGATTCTTGTTATATTTTTCAAGTTTTCGCTTAACCTAAACGATATACAGCTTCGCGTTTTCGTGCTTTCCCTTTGCTCGTCCAAACCATAAATCAGCTTAACTAAAGCTAACTCAAAACACTACCTTTATAAGCTTATGTAGACGTGATGTTTTTCATTGGCAATACTTCATTACTTTTATTATTAAATACTCATCATCATTCATGGCCATGGGCTTTGGCGATTTTTTTGGCTGTATTTCCAAATTTTCGACTGAAACGTTGTCTGTTTAATACTGCTTTCAAGAATCCGATTCTACCGAATTGTTTTTATCTCGGACTCTATTATAAATGTAATTTTTGAGCTGTGGACTTTTAATTCTGCCTTTGCAAAACATGTATGCATAGGGAAGCCATTTAAAGCTTGTTAAAAATAATCCCTTTTGAAACCTAAAAACATTTTGTACAACCAGAATTTAATAATGAAATCTAAGTTTTGCTTTGATATGTTCATCTTATCCATAAATTATAGAATGAGCTTGAGGATTATCATTTGTTTTTATATATATATATCTGTTTGTTTTTATATTGGCTGTAATTATCAGGTGCGCTTATTTTAATCAGGGTGGGTGGGTGGGGGGGTGTTTCAAGAAAGCATTTAATAAAAGCGGGCGAGAGACCCGATATTACTGGAAAAGAAACGATAAAGTATGCCATGAGATCCAATTTCTGTTGAGATAAAAGTGGCAGCAAATTTGCATATAATACAAACGTTTTCCTATGTAAATACTGAGTGTCTGAACGAAACGCCAAAACGATGAAGTCGAATACGACACGTTTAAAAACGCTCATAAACGTTACCGACTTACCGTGTGCACAGGGAACGTTTTATGAAGAGAGTATATGTATACTAATTAGCCATAAAAAGCAAAATAATGAGCGTTATTTAGCATATGCGCATTGACAGTTTAGACTAAGAAGAAGTGACTACAAAATGTGGAGAAGTTTTCTAACCGAGTCATATTTCAAGGTAGGCTATGTGCAATTTTTAGACCAGAAACTGTCATTTTAATAATTAATAGTAGGTTAGCAGTTAGAAGATATGTTTCCCATGTATATCATGCATTCTTCTCTATATACTCCCGCCTGATCGCGCTAGCTAAAGAACGTAGGCTTTTAGTCATTTTTTAGTCATCCCACTTCTACGAATTAAACAGCTCAATCGTTCCAAGTAAACGAACATCAAATCAGTGAATTATGATAAGAACAGTGTCTACACTACTTCTGATATCTTTTAATAATAGTTAGATGATTGCTAACAGCCTGTCTTTTCAACCAATTACAATATATTGTACATATAATAAGAAAATTTTGCATACTTTTTTTTTATTTAGGAGTGCATCAAACATCACTCTGGCATATAAGCCGTCTGCTCTCCATATCATATTACCTAATAAATACAAGATACGCGTACGTGGGGAAGCTTAGTCAACACTCAACAATGTTCATCTTCAACATATCGCTTGCTGTTCTCCTGTCTGTTGCTCTATTGTTGAGCGAAAAGAAACTACTAGTAGAAGCTAACGAGTGTTATTCCAACTCGGATTGTGGTTATAACAAGTACTGCTGTAAGCAAAGGTATTGGCAAACCAATGTCTGTGGTTCTGGCGGCTGCGTTGGCCAGCCTTGTAGCTCAGACAGCGATTGTGGTGGAACGGGTGAATGCTGTAGTTTAAACAACTATTGCACAAAATCAAGTTGTACTCAATGCTCTCCTGACTTGTATTGTGGTTACAACAAGTACTGCTGTAAACAAATGTATTTCTGGCAAGCAAATCTCTGTGTTTCTTGCGGCTGCGTTGGCCAGTCTTGTAGCTTAGACAGCGATTGTGGCGGACCAGGTGAATGCTGTAATTCGAGCAACTATTGTACAAAATCACCTTGTGACGAATGCTCTTCCAACTCGGATTGTGGTTATAACAAGTACTGCTGTAAACAAAGATATTCCTGGCAAACCAATGTCTGTGGTTATGGCGGCTGCGTTGGTCAGTCTTGTAGCTCAAAAAACGATTGTGGTGGACAAGATGAATGTTGTAACACGACCAACTATTGTACGACATCAGGTTGTACCGAATGCTCTTCCAATTCGGATTGTGGTTATAATAAGCACTGCTGTAAGCAATGGAATCCAAACCAAAGCCCTGTCTGTGGTGATGGCTGTGTTGGCCACCCTTGTGTCTCGCATAGCGATTGTGGAAGCAATGAATACTGCGCAGACTTCGCAGTGTGTATGCGGAGATTAGAGACTACAATGGCCACCTACGAATGCATCTCGGACAGCGATTGTGGTAGACCACCAGGACCAGATGAATGTTGCCGTTCAAACCGATGTACAACATCTGGTTGTTGGATAACTTTAACCTCTGTGGCTATTATTTCAGTGGTCGGTAGCGTTATCTTCACCATCGTCGTTACATTAGGCGTTGTCGCCTGGTGCCATCGCCGCCAACGCCGACGCCTTGCAAACAACTCAGCATCGCATACGCCATCTCAACGTGTTGGCAGCAGGCAAGAAACTGGCCCAGCAGCAGTTATCGCTCCACAGAATGCACAAACTTTTCAAACCAATCGCACACAATTCGAAAGTCCTCCCCCTTATGCGCCTTCTGCTCCGCCTGTTCATTACAATGAAGGCCAAGATTTTCCACTACAACAATTTCAGTTTCCACCTCAGTATGCTCCAGATAATAATTTCCAACGGTAAACTATGTGTGTGTTACTAACGTATATGAACTCTTAACCCTTTTGAGACAACTTTATTTTTTTTACTCTATCTAACGCCGGAAAGCAATATATCAAATAGTTAAACTAGGGTTAATTAAACCACGTGCTTTGATTGATCTTTTCTTTGTTTTGATTTTGTTTTTGGCTATATATGGACAGTTCACTTGTTATTGTTTTGCGTGTGTGTGTGTGTGTGTGTGTGTGTGTGTGTGTTTAGAATTTAGTAAATTTTCATCTCAAACTCATTAATAATTCATGAGATAATCAGCCAATTACAATATTCCATTCAATCACCTGATTGACGTTGGATACGCCAGGAAAACACGCTAAAATCGTATACCACTCCAGATATTAGATGAAAACCGGTTTTCATCTAATTCTTAAGATCTTAATTATCGATGCAAAACAAACAAGTTGCTGCATGAATAAATTTTACACACACTCATGAATAAAATCTCATGAGGGTTTATTTTAATTGTATTTTTCAATTGAAATCACTCGATTGAGATGCCATATCAACAACTCGTTTATCGTGTTTCATCAGGGGAATCCAAACACTCGAAAACAATAAAACCACTCGGCCTTCGGCCTCGTGCTTTCATCATGTTTTCTCGTGTTTGGATCCCCTGATGAAACACTCAAACTCGTTGTTGATATATTACATCAAGTTCGGCCGACAACTTACTTGAGCCTGCACGCACGTGACCTGCGAACTGCCACAAGAGAGTGACCGATTTTCTATGCGATTTCCGATCGTGTTTACTACTCACTTTAATTTTGAATACTATATTTGCAGGACTCGCATAAGTATGTCTGTCTATCAATAATGCATGCCTTCAGTAGCGGCGAGTTCTCTCCAAGGTCGATTTTCCAATTCGTCCAAATTCGAGGAGAAAAGTTTGGCGGGGGGGGGGGGGGGGGGGGGGAGGTTTTTGACTGAGATTTGAAATCTGGCTCATGGGCAACATACCTAAATAAACGTTTGAATATAAGAATGAAGACAAGTAATAAAACACCTCAAAATTATTGTGATTTTATTTCTTTTTTAATATCGATGATTCGAAATAGAATGGCATTGTTAGATATCTCTCTTAATTTTTTGTCAGTATCTAGTAATTGTCCATGAAATATCCCACACAAAGACCTGAAATGTGTAGTTTTTAGTGCTTTTTTATGACGTTTTATAATTTTCAAAATTTTGTAAAATCTCCCCCAAAATGCAGGAAATGGCATTTCAGAGACTCTAGATTTCAAAATTTTCCGGGGGCGCTATTTGGCTACCTGGCTACTTGGCTACGTGGCTACTTGGCTACCTGGCTACTTGGCTACCTGGCTACTTGGCTACGTGGCTACTTGGCTACGTGGCTACATGGCTACCTGGCTACTTGGCTACCTGGCTACTTGGCTATTTGGCTACCTGGCTACTTGGCTACGTAGTTACTTGGCTATACTTGGCTATACGTGGCCAAGTGGCCCGTGGCTACTTGGCTACGTGGCTACATGGCTACTTGGCTACCTGCGGGCTACTTGGCTACGTACGTGGCTACGTGACTACTTGGCTACCTGCATGGCTACTTGGCTACTTGGCTTCTTGGCTACCTGGCTATGTGGCTACGTGGCTACTTGGCTACTTGGTCACGTGGCTACGTTGCTATTTGGCTAATTGACTACTTGGCTACGTGAATACATGGCTACTTGACTACTTGGCTACATGGCTACTTGGCTACCTGGCTACTTGACTAGGTGGCTACTTGGCTATACTTGGCCAAGTGGCTCGTGGCTACTTGGCTATACTTGGCTATACGTGGCCAAGTGGCCCGTGGCTACTTGGCTACGTGGTACCTGGCTACCTGGCTACTTGGCTACTTGGCTACTTGGCTACCTGGCTACCTGGCTACTTGGCTACTTGGCTACTTGGCTACCTGGCTACTTGGCTACGTGGCTACGTGTCTACTTGGCTAATTGGCTACTTGGCTACGTGACTACTTGGCTACATGCAGGCTACTTGGGTACGTGACTACTTGGCTACTTGGCTACCTGGCTATGTGGCTATGTGGCTACGTGGCTACTTGTCTACTTGGCTACTTAGCTACTTGGTCACGTGGCTACGTTGCTATTTGGCTACGTGACTATAATACAATGGACAGCATAAATGCAACCTACAGGTCTGATGTTTTTACTACAGTAAAAATAATTTCCTTCTTCCTCGTCTTATTTTTTTACGGCTTGAAATAACAACAAACTAGTAATATAGTATATAGGTCCCCTAACTCCTAATCCCTAATCATAATCCATAATCGTAACCTTTCCTACCACTAACGCCTTTAAATAAAGTATTCGTCGTTTTAACAATTCAGCTCGCCTCTGTAAATGCCCTTAATGGCCCTTATAGGACATTGGCGATAAAAGTAAAGTTTGTCAAATTTGAAAGAACTCGCAAAATTGGAATGGAAGATCTTTTACAACTTTTTTGTATCTAATTTCTTTGTTTTTAAAATATTTCAGTTTGTTTGATATGTAAATTATAGATGATCTCTGACGTCCGGAGCAAGATACATGCAGTATTTTCACACCGAACAAAATCACTTACACCTCTGATTGCTCAACATAAAATACTTAGTGTTACAAGGCGTTTTTATGCACAGTTTCAAGTTATTTCGTTAAACAAACTTGGAGATATAACTGATTTTGCTACCGTATGAATAAACAGAATCACCGCTGCTAAAATGAAAGCAGTTGTTTAAAAGTTTTTGTTTCAACGTGAAATTATGCTAAAACAATTAGTCACCTCAGTCTCGGTGACTATCGGTGTATTTAGGTCATCTAATTTACATATCAAACAAACTGAAATATCTTGAAAACGAAGAAAGATACAAAAAAGTTGTAAAAGATCTTGTATTACAATTTTGCGAGTTCTGTCACTGAATTTGACAAACTTCATTTTTATTGCCGATGTCCCTTAAAGGCCTACCACTCATATTTAACTATCACTTAAAAAAATCGTTAGTAATTCATGAAAAACCCAAAGTAAATGAATAATAATTTAATCAATATCTGTAAATTGGTATAAAGAGAATCGTCCTGATTTAATAAACATTTTGTTTGATTTTCTCAGCTAAAACCGAGTTTGTAGTTTTAAAATAATCGATCATGCTCATGTTTTATCTGTTACAAAATAATGGAGTAAAATAAATCAATGTCATCTCTATAAATAAGGACCTCTTATACGTGACGTGAAAACGGTCATCTGGAGAACAACTTCAAAGTTCCGACGTTTAACAGAGCGAATTATTGATAAAATCATCGGCATAACTATAGAATACCCCGCACTTGAAAGCTGTGATTAGATGGCTACGCGCTTATTTAGCTAATGATATGATGCGGGGAGGTTTAATTAATTTTTTTTTTAGTTTTAGGAAACATCATAAACGTGATAAGCATCCCCGTTTTGTGATTAGGATTAGGGTATTTGGTTCCATTTGTGGGGGTCAGGTTATCATAATTTTCCAGAGCACAAACACCCCCGTTTTGTGATTAGGAATTGGGGTTAGATAAGATTATTTTAAATCAGAAAAAGCTAAAATTGATTCACTCAGTGTCTTGTAACTTTGATAAAACATCGATGTTTTATTATAATCAATGTCTTAACAGTATTTAAAATATCATTAATAATTCATGACGAAAACACAAAAGAAATCAATACCGTAGCAGTGGTTGTAAATCGGATACAGCATCGTCCTGATATACATAAACTTTAGCTTCGATTTTCTCGGCTAAAACAGACCGTATCTATTACTTATACAAATACTGACTAAACATTCATTTCTTTTCAATTTGCCTTATGAATTAGCGTAGAGTCTTGAAAGTAACCGGGACGGCTACTTTCAGGATTAGTAGCCTCTTAGGGAAGTTACTTTCAGAGGGCAGCTACTTTCGGGTTGCTATTAATTTCAGTTTAGTATCGGCCACCTTGGCCGATACTACACCTTGTATTATTCATTTTATTTGAACCACTACATTTCCCAAAATGTTGTTTTGTTTTTATGAAATGACAATAGCAGAGTAGTTACATTTTATGTAATATTTAAAATAATAAAGTCTTACTCGACAAGTTCAGGTATACTTACTTAAGCCGGTTTTTCAGAAGACAAAGAAAATTTCCGCTCCGCGCGCAAAATTCCGCCTCGTGCTTAGACGTTCACTCGGCTACTCATATCAATGCAGTTTGGTATAACCTATGTAAGAAAGAGCACAACAGCGTGCACATATTAAGCATTTGTTAAAAAATACAAAATAACCTACATATACAGTGCTAGATTCGGTAGATTCATGCGATCATTGGGCCAGTTCGCTAGCCGTTGTATAGTGAAAAAGCTGGATTGACCGAAAAAACATTGGTGCAGGTTATCAGATTGTGACCATGAGTAATACTTTTCAGTATTAAAATGCAATAAATCATATAACTGAATCGTTTATATAAATCAGTTTGTCTTGATCGAGACGACGGAATATTAACCCAGATCGAAATATAAATTGCTCACCATCTTTAGTGTAGATTTACCGGCATCAATATCTGCCGAGTCTGTTGTAAGCGTAGTGAGCATACTAACACAGTTGTCAGCCACATAACTGATCAATAACATTGTCCAGTAAGTCACTTGTGATCTAAATTCGAGAGCACTTCGTCAAACCAGGTAAATGAACACTCGAGCAATAGCGACCAGAGAAGATGGCGCATGAAGATGAGCACTCCGCGTGGTTTTGCAAAGTCTATCCGGATGATGCAATAATTGCAATTTGTCGACCAGAAAAAATAAAACAGAAACTCCACCGAAACCTAGACTCGGCTACCACAGTAGCCCGAGTAATTTATACAAGAGGTCGTACACGAGAATAAATATTGGAAATGGCTACTTTTGAGGGGGGCGGTTACTTTAAGAAGAAAATTGGTACCATTCATCCTCACGGACTCAACGAACGTTTTTCTTTTATTTAACACCTCTGAAGACATTGTTTCTGTTTAGCAAGGACGGACACAAACAGCGTTTTCACTTTATATATTTATTTATTTATTTTTACTCTCGCTCATTCCTTTTACACCCCCTCCTTCTTGCTCATCGACGGTATGAATAGCAAATGTCTTTCGCATCTCATTATCGATTTGTTATTGTTATTTTGATTTGATTGGCTAATTTTTCACATCTCATTATCAGTTTGTTATTGTTATTTTTATCTGATTGGCTTATTTTTGGTCACATGATTACCTTTCGCATATAAGCTCGTTGTTTGTTTACACTCTTTACGTTTCTCTCTGACAAAGGGCCTTCGCTCAAAACGTTAGACTCCTACGTTCTCTGTTTCGGCAGTATATCTAACCTTACTATATTTCGATTATTGTTTCTACACTGCCTACGCAGCACGCTACTTTTATTACTTTAAGAAGGGCGGTTACTTTCGGGTTTCCATAGCAAAGTCTTAAAAAAGGCGGTTACTTTCGGGTTTCCATAGCAAAGTCTTAAAAAAGGCGGTTACTTTCGGGTTTCCATAGCAAAGTCTTAACAAAGGCGGTTACTTTCGGGTTTCCATAGCAAAGTCTTAAAAAAGGCGGTTACTTTCGGGTTTCCATAGCAAAGTCTTAAAAAAGGCGGTTACTTTCGGGTTTCCATAGCAAAGTCTTAAAAAAGGCGGTTACTTTCGGGTTTCTATAGTAAAATCTTAAAAAAGGCGGTTACTTTCGGGTTTCCATAGTAAAGTCTTAAAAAAGGCGGTTACTTTCGGGTTTCCATATACAAAATACTTAAAGTGCCCCTAACCTCGAAATTTTTTATTGTCTTATTTGGAAGAACTTTTAAAATGATAAAGTAACTTCTTTGGAAGATTTTCGCTTTTTCGCTTTGTTCTTGAGATATTTCATTTTGTTTGATATGGAAATGTCTGGAATCTACGTCACACATGCATAATGACTTATCGAAGAAGTTGGTGTATCTCTTTCATTCTCGAACGAAATATTTTAAAATCGAGAAGTTTGGTGTTGACAGTGAAATACGCACACATATTCATACTTTAGTGTTCTTAATTGATGAACGCAAAGATATATAACATTCTCTGGTAAGTCATTATGCATGTGTGATGTAGATTCTGGACATTTGCATATCAAACAAAATGAAATTAATATCTCAAAAACAAAGCGAAAAAGCGAAAATCTTCCAAAGAAGTTACTTTATCATTTTAAAAGTTCTTCCAAATAAGACAATAAAAAATTGCGAGGTTAGGGCACTTTAAAAAAGGCGGTTACTTTCGAAGGAAGGCCCTTCGTCAGAAACGTTAGACCACTTACGTTCTCTGTTTCGGCAGTATTAACCTACTATACCATATTTCGATTGTTGTTTCAACACTGCCTACGCAGCACACTACTTTTATTACTTTCGAAGGGGCGGTTACTTTCGGGGGCGGTTACTTTCGAGACTGCGGTTATTAATAAAGTGGTATAAGTATAGATTTATTTACCAAACTTTCTGCTGTCAAAAATTTGGCTTGCCCACTCTTCGGTATCAAAATAATGAACACTTAGGGCTAATGAAAAATCGCTAAACTGATGTGTGATGATAGCAAATAACATGACAAGTTTAAGGACTCCCAAGTCTTTTAATTACCACAATGCCAATTACTATGAGATTCGCTACGAACGTAATAAATAGACTTTCACCAAATGGTACATGATAGTCCTTTCCTGCTAAATATACAAGACTCATCTCATTAGTGAATTCGTCAAGCCTGACCCTAGCAGATTCCAACATGCATAATAGGACAATTGCAATGTATAATTGAATATAATCATTCTCTTGCTGAATCCATGAAAAAATAACGAACATACCGATTTCGATTTTAAGTCTATTTTTAACACAAATGAATGACTGATGAAAGAGCATACAAGCACCGTGATATGGGCAATATTAACTTATAGCTCCATTGCTCTAGAAAAAATAACAGGTTTATTTTTCCCTATACTGAAGAATCCTATATAGAACATTGCGTTTGCTTATAGTAATTAATATCATGTTTGCTATACAACGTTTAAGAAAACGCCTTGCCTCTTGCTGCATCATATATAGCTACGTCAGAATGTCGTCAGTATGTAATAAAACCCGAATAAAACCCATGTTCCAAATACCTGAAAATGACCACGAACGATTGTTTGACATGACTCATTTATCAACGTTTAAACTATCTCGAAGACGACGCACGTACGGTACAGGACTGCAGCACGTTTTAAAAGCTGAAAATGCGTTTTCGTATCTACTACCTTCTTCTGGCGTCGACGCTTCTGTTTTTGCTTACTGCGTTATTGGAGTTGAAAAGTGGAGAAGCTTTTAGGAGGTTACCTGGAATTAGAATTATTAGACGAAGAACACTATCAAGATTGTCGCGTTTGAAAACGCTTTTCAAGGCCAACAAAAGGACGTTTTCTTTCTAAATAACAAGTAAGTGAGGATTAGCGTTTTCGATGAGCGTTATTAAAAAGTATATTAGCTACAGGAAATGCATGAAGCTTTGTGGTTTGGTAAGATAATTAAAATTTGGCTGTAATTTACGTGGGATTTCCCGGGTTTCTTCCGATTGCGTACAGCCTTCGTACTATGATGCAAAAAGCAAGAATGCTGAAGATTGTTAAAGTTATAAATTCGAAGCAGTTCGGCTATAGGAACAAACAAACAATACATCATATACAATGCCCTAAGTTATTTTTTAACAAGATGGTGAAAAACTGTTCGACTTAATATGTATCTATCACGTATTTCATGTGCGTCGCAAATCTTAGAAATACAATCCAATAATGATTGATTTTTACAACCTCATGTATACAGACGACTCATGCGCTATATACTCTTTGCGGTTACACGGTATGAGAGATTTCAACTATTTTCAAATTCCTGTTGTTTAGTTTAGTCTGTACAGTTGTAATACGTTTACTCATCCTGTCAACATTCTCTGTATTGCATTAAGAAATAAGAATATACTCGGAGAAAACACACGCGAGCTTCGATGGAGAGTTGGCAAACTCTTGCCATCATAGTCAATCGAGATATGGTCTGGAAACTCAGCTAAAGTCTTTGGTCTATCTTTTTGTTCGCCTTTATGCATTTTTGTGCACGGTATAATGAACGAATTGTCCAATAGCAACGTTTCAGTTCAATCACTCAACCGTGCTATTTAAATATTAATAAACCTAAAACAAAGGATGTGCACGGTGTAAGGTACGGTTCAACATAAAGTCAACAGCTCATTATAGGCGCTTTGAAGTTTGCCGAGTTTCCAGACCATATCTCGATTGACTATGTTGCCATGGGCGTGGAGTGTTGGCAAACTCTTGCCATGGGCGTGGCAACCTCTGTTTTACAGTTTGGGGATTTCTATAGTAAAATGGTGTACCCGGGCTAGTCCGCTTTGTCGAGATCGTGCTTGTGCTATTATTTCTTGTTAATTTTCATCTTGTGTTTATATATATGAGAGCCGAGCCAGATCTCGCTTTGCGAGACCGAGATCTTGCAGGTTACCCGAGCTGGCTTTTTCCCATGTAAACACGATTGACCATAGTCAATCGAGAGATATGGTCTGCCAACTCGGCAAACGTCAAAGCGCCTATAATGAGCTGTGATTTTATGTTGAACCGTACCTTACACCGTGCACATCCTTTCTTTTAGGTTTATTAATATTTAAATAGCACGGTTGAGTGATTGAACTGAAACGTTGCTATTGGACAATTCGTTCATTATACTAAAATACAATGTGTTCAGTGACCGTGCACCGTGCACAAAAATGCATAAAAGCGAACAAAAAGATAGACCAAAGACTTTAGCTAAGTTTCCAGACCATATTTCGATTGACTATGACTACACCTTGTATTATTCATTTCATTTGAACCACTACATTTCCCAAAACGTTTGTTTTGTTTTTATGAAATGACAATAGCAGAGTAGTTACATTTTTTGTAATATTTAAAATAATAAAGTCTTACTCGACAAGTTCAGGTATACTTACTTAAGCCGGTTTTTCACAAGACAAAGAAAATTTCCGCTCCGCGCGCAAAATTCCGCCTCGTGCTTAGACGTTCATTCGGCTACTCATATCAATGCAGTTTGGTATAGCCTATGTAAGAAACAGCACAACAGCGTGCACATATTAAGCATTTGTTAAAAAATACAAAATAACCTACATACAGTGCTAGATTCGGTAGATTCATGCGATCATTGGACAACCCCGTGAAGTTAGCTGCCAGTTCGCTGGCCGTTATATAGTGAAAAAGCTGGATTGACCGAAAAAACATTGGTGCAGATTATCAGATTGTGACCATGAGTAATACTTTTCAGTATTAAAATGCAATAAACCATATAACTGAATCGTTTATATAAATCAGTTTGTCTTGACCGAGACGACGGAATATTATAACCCAGATCGAAATATAAATTGCTCACCATCTTTAGTGTAGATTTACCGGCATCAATGTCTGCAGTCTGTTGTAAGCGTAGTGAGCATACTAACACAGTTGTCAGCCACATAACTGATCAATAACATTGTCCAGTAAGTCACTTGTGATCTAAATTCGAGAGCACTTCGTCAAACCAGGTAAATGAACACTCGAGCAATAGCGACCAGAGAAGATGGCGCATGAAGATGAGCACTCCGCGTGGTTTTGCAAAGTCTATCCGGATGATGCAATAATTGCAATTTGTCGACCAGAAAAAATAAAATAGAAACGCCACCGAAACCTAGACTCGGCTACCACAGTAGCCCGAGTAATTAATACAAGAGGTCGTACACGAGAATAAATATTGGAAATGGCTACTTTTGAGGGGGGCGGTTACTTTAAGAAGAAAATTGGTACCATTCATCCTCACGGACTCAACGAACGTTTTTCTTTTATTTAACACCTCTGAAGACATTGTTTCTGTTTAGCAAGGACGGACACAAACAGCGTTTTCACTTTATATATTTATTTATTTATTTTTACTCTCGCTCATTCCTTTTACACCCCCTCCTTCTTGCTCATCGACGGTATGAATAGCAAATGTCTTTCGCATCTCATTATCGATTTGTTATTGTTATTTTGATTTGATTGGCTAATTTTTCACATCTCATTATCAGTTTGTTATTGTTATTTTTATCTGATTGGCTTATTTTTGGTCACATGATTACCTTTCGTATATAAGCTCGTTGTTTGTTTACACTCTTTACGTTTCTCTCTGACGAAGGGCCTTCGCTCGAAACGTTAGACTCCTACGTTCTCTATTTCGGCAGTATATCTAACCTTACTATATTTCGATTGTTGTTTCTACACTGCCTACGCAGCACGCTACTTTTATTACTTTAAGAAGGGCGGCTGCTTTCGGGTTTCCATAGTAAAATCTTAAAAAAGGCGGTTACTTTCGGGTTTCCATATACAAAATACTTAAAGTGCCCCTAACCTCGACATTTTTTATTGTCTTATTTGGAAGAACTTTTAAAATGATAAAGTAACTTCTTTGGAAGATTTTCGCTTTTTCGCTTTGTTCTTGAGATATTTCATTTTGTTTGATATGCAAATGTCCGGAATCTACGTCACACATGCATAATGACTTATCGAAGAAGTTGGTGTATCTCTTTCATTCTCGAACGAAATATTTTAAAATCGAGAAGTTTGGTGTTGACGGTGAAACACGCACACGTGTTATTCATACTTTAGTGTTCTTAATTGATGAACGCAAAGATATATAACATTCTCTGGTAAGTCATTATGCATGTGTGATGTAGATTCTGGACATTTGCATATCAAACAAAATGAAATTAATATCTCAAAAACAAAGCGAAAAAGCGAAAATCTTCCAAAGAAGTTACTTTATCATTTTAAAAGTTCTTCCAAATAAGACAATAAAAAATTGCGAGGTTAGGGCACTTTAAAAAAGGCGGTTACTTTCGAAGGAAGGCCCTTCGTCAGAAACGTTAGACCACTTACGTTCTCTGTTTCGGCAGTATTAATTACCTACTATACCATATTTCGATTGTTGTTTCAACACTGCCTACGCAGCACACTACTTTTATTACTTTCGAAGGGGCGGTTACTTTCGGGGGCGGTTACTTTCGAGACTGCGGTTATTAATAAAGTGGTATAAGTATAGATTTATTTACCAAACTTTCTGCTGTCAAAAATTTGGCTTGCCCACTCTTCGGTATCAAAATAATGAACACTTAGGGCTAATGAAAAATCGCTAAACTGATGTGTGATGATAGCAAATAACATGACAAGTTTAAGGACTCGCAAGTCTTTTAATTACCACAATGCCAATTACTATGAGATTCGCTACGAACGTAATAAATAGACTTTCACCAAATGGTACATGATAGTCCTTTCCTGCTAAATATACAAGACTCATCTCATTAGTGAATTCGTCAAGCCTGACCCTAGCAGATTCCAACATGCATAATAGGACAATTGCAATGTATAATTGAATATAATCATTCTCTTGCTGAATCCATGAAAAAATAACGAACATACCGATTTCGATTTTGAGTTTATTTTTAACACAAATGAATGACTGATGAAAGAGCATACAAGCACCGTGATATGGGCAATATTAACTTATAGCTCCATTGCTCTAGAAAAAATAACAGGTTTATTTTTCCCTATACTGAAGAATCCTATATAGACGTTAAATTGTTAAATGCTACATAACATTGCGTTTGCTTATATAGTAATTAATATCATGTTTGCTGTACAACGTTTAAGAAAACACCTTGCCTCTGCTGCATGGTTATATAGCTACGTAAGAATGTCGTCAGTATGTAATAAAACCCGGATAAAACCCATGTTCCAAATACCTGAAAATGACCACGAACGATTGTTTGACATGACTCAAACTATCTCGAAGACGACGCACGTACGGTACAGGACCGCAGCACGTTTTAAAAGCCAAAAATGCGTTTTCGTATCTACTACCTTCTTCTGGCGTCGACGCTTCTGTTTTTGCTTACTGCATTATTGGAGTTGAAAAGTGGAGAAGCTTTTAGGAGGTTACCTGGAAGTAGAATTATTAGACGAAGAACGGTATCAAGATTGTCGCGTTTGAAAACGCTTTTCAAGGCCAACAAAAGGACGTTTTCTTTCTAAATAACAAGTAAGTGAGGATTAGCGTTTTCGATGAGCGTTATTAAAAAGTATATTAGCTACAGGAAATGCATGAAGCTTTGTGGTTTGGTAAGATAATTAAAATTTGGCTGTAATTTACGTGGGATTTACCGGGTTTCTTCCGATTGCGTACAGCCTTCGTACTATGATGCAAAAAGCAAGAATGCTGAAGATTGTTAAAGTTATAAATTCGAAGCAGTTCGGCTATAGGAACAAACAAACAATACATCATATACAATGCGCTAAGTTATTTTTTATGGTGAAAAACTGTTCGACTTAATATGTATCTATCACGTATTACATGTGCGTCTCAAATCTTAGAAATACAATCCAATAATGATTGATTTTTACAACCTCATGTATACAGACGACTCATGCCCTATATAGTCATTTTGCGGTTACACGGTATGAGAGATTTCAACTATTTTCAAATCCCTGTTTTTTAGTTTAGTCTGTACAGTTGTAATACTTTTACTCATCCTGTCAACATTCTCTGTATTGCATTAAGAAATAAGAGTATACTCGGAGAAAACACACGCGAGCTTCAATGGAGAGTTGGCAAACTCTTGCCATCATAGTCAATCGAGATATGGTCTGGAAACTCAGCTAAAGTCTTTGGTCTATCTTTTTGTTCGCCTTTATGCATTTTTGTGCACGGTGCACGGTCACTGAACACATTGTATTTTAGTATAATTGTCCAATAGCAACGTTTCAGTTCAATCACTCAACCGTGCTATTTAAATATTAATAAACCTAAAACAAAGGATGTGCACGGTGTAAGGTACGGTTCAACATAAAATCAACAGCTCATTATAGGCGCTTTGAAGTTTGCCGAGTTTCCAGACCATATCTCGATTGACTATGTTGCCATGGGCGTGGAGTGTTGGCAAACCCTTGCCATGGGCGTGGCAACCTCTGTTTTGCAGTTTGGGGATTTCTATAGTAAAATGGTGTACCCGGGCTAGTCCGCTTTGTCGAGATCGTGCTTGTGCTATTATTTCTTTTTCATCTTGTGTTTATATGAGAGCCGAGCCAGATCTCGCTTTGCGAGACCGAGATCTTGCAGGTTACCCGAGCTGGCTTTTTCCAATGTAAACACGATTGACCATAGTCAATCGAGAGATATGGTCTGGAAACTCGGCAAACGTCAAAGCGCCTATAATGAGCTGGGATTTTATGTTGAACCGTACCTTACACCGTGCACATCCTTTGTTTTAGGTTTATTAATATTTAAATAGCACGGTTGAGTGATTGAACTGAAACGTTGCTATTGGACAATTCGTTCATTATACTACTAGAAATACATAAATGCAACAACCCCTCGCCTGCTTTTATATGCTTTTTGAAATACACCCCACCCACCCCACCTTCCAATTAAAATAAGCACTCCTGATATACAGCAAAAGCAAATGAATTAATCCTCAGGATAATTACAGAATTTATGATTAAGATGACTAAAATGAAAGTTGAACATATCAAAGGAAAACTTGTTTTTAGCCATACAGGAGGTTTCCAAAGGAATTACTTTTATGTTTTGCAAAAGCAGGATTATTTAAAAAGTTAACAGCCCAAAAACGTAGGAGATAAAAACAACGGACAGCGTAATTTCAGTCTGTATAATACAGGACAAAAGAAAATGGACAAAGCCTATGAGTATTTATGATAAGTGCTTGCAATTAAGTCAATGAAAAACATCACGTCCACAGTAGCAAAAGGAAAGCACGAAAACGTGAAGCTGTATACAGTATACTGCTTACCTGTAATAGGTTAAGCAAAAACTTGAAAACAAGAAACTTTATATGATAGTTGCTAGATTAAGTTTACAGTAACTGACGAGTGTCTAAAAGGGTTCTATTTAAAAGTCTTGCCGTTCTTGGCGTTTACAGAATATATTAATGAATAATAAATGCCGATTACCGTCAACAACAGTACCTGTGACCACAAACACTACAATTCAGATCGAGTTTTTGCCGTTTACCATACGTTTGGTTTCTTCAGGTTTTCTGGTTTCTCTTCAAGATATATTAAACTGGCTGTTTGTATCCTTCTTTTATTCGTTGTTCTGCTTCTTTCCGTTTAAAACGAAACCATTTGAAACAATTTTATTTCGCAAAATATGGAAATAACTATAAGTCTGCTTCAAAGCTAGTCACCAGTGCCCAACTATTCTTACCGCGTGACACCGTACCAAACATATAAACTATTTCCAGATTTTGTCTCCCTTGCTTTTTCTACACGCGTTTAAAGTGGACTCCACGCATGTCGAGATTAGCACCCTCACCCTAGGGGGCTCTGGGCCTTCGGCCCTACGCCCGGGCTCGGGGAAGATACAATGTGTTCAGTGACCGCGCACCGTGCACAAAAATGCATAAAAGCGAACAAAAAGATAGACCAAAGACTTTAGCTAAGTTTCCAGACCATATTTCGATTGACTATGGATTGACCTACCCGAGCTGGCATTAAAAGCTTCGTACACGCGACAAAATTTGCTTTTATCAGATTTTTTCGACATATTAACAATTCAAAAGTTCTGCTTAATATTCTTTCTTAGTCCTTGTCATTAATTTATGTCTACTCTGTATTTCGTTTGTCAGGTTGGTCTTCACATGGGACTCATGTCCTGTTGACCATACCTTCAACCATGACCAAGTCTTGCACCGTTTTTATTTTTAATTTGTATTAATTCTTTCGCACACTTGTATGGTTGTAAAGTTAATAAATAAATAAATAAAGAAAGAAATGTACAGTTCATATTTAAAACAATGAGAACTGATAAATTACGCAATTAGCGCAACAAGCAAGCCAGCCCGTGCGCTATATTAACTATGTGTAAACACAATAAAAATCATCTTGGCAAAGCAGGTTAACTCGGTACCCGGGCTGGCTCAACTCCATCTTCTGCACAATAATAAATAACCTATTCCTGCCTATATAAGGGGGTGTTTATATGAAGGCGAGCTAGCCGGGCTATACGGCGAGCTAGTTCGCTTTGCCGAGATGATTTTTATTGTGTTTACATTAGAAGAGCTAGCTGGCTGGCTTATCAGTGTGCTAATTGCGTAATTTATCAGTTCTGGTAAGACACGAAGTCTCGTTGTTTTCAATATGAACTGTACATGAACAAGCAGAATTTGTGAATTGTTAATAACATGTCGAGAAAAGCTGATAAAAACAAATTTTGTCGCGTGAGATCTCGGTCTCCCAAGCGAGATCTCGGCTAGGCTGGCTCTGCTCTAATATAAACACAAGATGAAAATTAACAAGAAATAATAGCACACGCACGATCTCACTCGAAGATCCCCCCTTCACTACGCCCCTTTAAGGGAACATTTTCAGAAAGAGGCCTTCAGAAAGAGGGCTTCAGCGTGAGCTGACAGGCAGCAATGGATTGTTTCTTTTGCTATATATAGTACGCCGATCCCCTTGGTGGTATTTTCATAATGGCTGCTACAGTTTTAAAATGCCACTTCAAAAGACGAGATTACAATTCAGTGCCTGGAGGGGTGTTTAATGTTTTCGTAACCTGCGAGAAATTACTCCGCGATATTCAACGAAAGTTAGGAACGGACCATTAAAAAAGTGAGGGCGGGACCAAAAAAAACATCTTGCAAGGCAGTTTGAACGGGGGAAAAATTCGTGTACAAAGAAAATGGAACCTTTTCACCAGTAACGGCGCCATCTTGAATTCATAATGCCTTGTAATGTATCCGGATCCAGGGTAACAAGCTTAATTAAAAATTAAGGTGATTGCTATAAAGTGTGGAGACACAATGAGGTAATTTTTTCTTTATAAACACTTTCGTTGCAACAGTGTCCAAACATGAACGTTGTAATATCAGTGAAAGTAATAATGCTTGGACGTATGAGGATACGTTTGTCATGAATCTATCCTTATACGTCCGACAATTGTTGCTTTTACCAATATCACAACGATCATATTTAGACACTGTTGCCACGAAGTGTTTATAAAGATCAAAATACCTCATTGTATCTCAACACTAAGCAATCGCATTTTAATTAAGCTTGTTACCCTGGATGGACCACAATGCATTGCAAACTCAAGATGGCGCTGCTATTGGTGAAAACTTGAAGGTCAGTTCTTTAATTGTACAACGAAAATGCTGGGGAGAAAATCCTGCACGAGCAATTGACAAAAATAAAAATCGTGCACGCTGAAAAAGTCCCTCGATCCCATCACTTTTCTAATTGTCCGCCCCTTAAGATTCTTGGCACGTTAAAGCTTGCCGCCAACATGCGATGACAAAAGTCCTTGACTGCTCTTAGTCCTCGACATGAAATATTAATGTTTATGCGCGTGTGTTCTTTTACAACTGTCAACACAATAATGGCCGCACAAATCGCTCACTACATTTTCTTGTATATTGTTATGACAACGTGTAAGTATCTAGGTTAGTTATCGAGATGGGAGAAAGGAGGAGTTATATACTTTCTCAAAGCAAATTAATTCAATGGTAGTTTGGCCTCTTGGAGGCCAAATAACTCGATTTTGGCTTCTTTATTTTTTGATTGGCCCCGAAAAAAATGTTTGGCCTTTTGGCTCCTTTTTGGCCTCTTAACAGTTTAAAATTTTATCAATTTTTTGTAAAAACATTGATTGTATGGAGGTTGATTGTAGTTGCATTGTAATTTTTTGTAGTAAATGTCATTGTCAGAGCCAGAGGATAACCTGGTTGTATTTCTAGCCAATCAGGGTTCTAGCCAATCAGGGTTCAATTCAATCAGAACTGTTGTATAAACTTTGTGGCCTGAGTTGTTTACTTCTAAAAATATGTACGATTGTGCTAATGAAGATGACAAAGATTAATGACATCAATTAATCAGTATATTGCTGCTATTTTACTCATCCACTTATTAAGAAACTAGAATGACAATATGACATTATAACAGAAAGACCAACTATGTACGACAGACTTGATAGTTAATAGTCAATAAAGTTTGCTTTTTTCGCTTTTCTCTAACATAACGGTCCTATTTGGCTCCTTTTTGGCTTCTTTTCAACAAAAAGTAGTTTGGCCTCCTTTGGTAGATTTTGGCTACTTTTCAAACGGAATTTGGCTCTGAGCATGTGCTGGAGCCTACCAATCCTGCAACAAACATGTAGAATTTTCAAGTGATTATGTTTGATAATAGCAAAGATATATAACCTTCTCCAATAACTCATCATGCACATGTGACGCCAAAATGTTAATTTACATATTACACCAACTAAAATATCTCAACAACGAAGCAAGGAAACAAATAAAATAACTGCAAAAGATGTCACTTTATCATTTTAAGTGTTCTTTCACTTATGTGGTGTTGGTGGCACAGTGGTTAGCGCATGTGCCTTTTACCTCTACGAGCCGTTATCTCAGCAGTTAGCTGATTGAAAATTTCACCTAGCTTGGCCGCATGCGAGAAGAGTGCTTCCTGCAGTTAGACTCTACCAAACACCACAGGTTCCCCCTGGACCAATGAGGGATTGCCCTTACTGGACTCTAGGGATAACATAGTTTAGATATAACTGATGATAGAATTACCAAGCATAAATATAGTTTAGTCATAGTCAATCGAAATATGGTCTGGAAACTTAGCTAAAGTCTTTGGTCTATCTTTTTGTTCGCTTTTATGCATTTTTGTGCACGGTGCACGGTCACTGAACACATTGTATTTTAGTATAATGAACGAATTGTCCAATAGCAACGTTTCAGTTCAATCACTCAACCGTGCTATTTAAATATTAATAAACCTAAAACAAAGGATGTGCACGGTGTAAGGTACGGTTCAACATAAAATCACAGCTCATTATAGGCGCTTTGACGTTTGCCGATTTTCCAGACCATATCTCTCGATTGACTATGGTTTAGTTTAGTTTAGTTTAGTTTAGTTTCAAATAAGACAGACTTAATTTTTGTGTCATAAGCACTTCAGCTTTACTGAAATAGATATAATTCTTAAGTGTGCTTAATCATAAAATGTCAATAAAGTTGAGCGTGGAGAAATCAAGATCCCAGCTGTGTGCGGGCTTTAAGTAGTTTTAGAACAAAACAAAAAAAAACCCATGATGAATTTTGATTTAATCAGATTTAACTTTTCTATAGATGGGGTGGTCTTGAAAGAACATCCTGACAATTTCCAAACACAACCAGAGAGAGAGATGTTTGACTGAGATGAAAATCGAGCAAGATTAGCGAGAACATGCAGTTATTTAGAACGTACCGTAAAAATGTTACTGTGTATCTTAATATTGGGTTTTTTTACAACTTGATGAGTTTCGCAAAGTTAAGTTATGACGCTATTGTGACGTACATGCAAAACAACTTTTGAAGGCAAAACTTGACACTTTGACAATTTGACGACAGAAACATCAATGTTTCTTTTTATTTTAAAGTGTATGAACTAATAGATTACGATTTTAACCTTTTCCCTCGTCGGTGCGATCACAGTGCGATTCAATGGCTGACTCTGCCCTGAAATTGTAATAAATAAGCTCAACAATAAATAGTAAACGTGACGTTACCACTAACTCTCGCTTACTGTAGTTTGTTATCAGGCACAAGTAATCGGTGTATATAGCTAATAATAATAATAATAATAATAATAATAATAATAATAATAATAATAATAATAATTGCTATAGCGCATATACATTGCTGTTCTATGCGCTTAAACTATGCGCTATTCAACTGTTGCGCCGGTGACCCTGCCATTTATTATTTTATACATGGCGAAATTAAATAAATAAAAGCTTCAGGAACACCATGCATGATGATGGCGTGAATAACTTAAGAAATGGTTCATGGTTTGGCGTGCTCCATCGAATTAGTTTGGAGAGTATGAAAAAAGCGTAAGAGTTGGTCGAGGCGATAGCCTAGATTTTTTAGTGCTCTCCTAACTTCCCAAGTGCATCCATAACTCCATGGAGCACGCCAAACCATGAACCATTTCTTTTATAACAAAGAATCAGACACAAAACAACGGAAAACAATATTTACTTCGCTGATTGAAATGAGTTTCTCATGTTTGAAAATTGAAATTGCCGTGCTCAGCATCGGGTTAGGGAGAACGCGCGGTATCTATGTTACATCATGTTGGCCAGCATGAACAGTGTTGTCAATCAGCATCGAGTTAGGGAGAACGCACGGTATCTATGTTACATCATAAGTGATATTGGGCATTTCACTCGATTACACAGCATGTTCTAAGGATTTAGGGTGAAGGAAAATTCGAGTGTAGAATATATACATTTTAAGACCAAACCGGGAGCAGTTGCGAAAAATGCAACTACACAGGCCCTCCGGCAGGAATTGAACCCACGACCTTGCGATTCTAGTGCAATGCTCTGACCACTGAGCCACGGAGGCCGTTGCCGAGAGCTCGATCGCGAGTTCTGTATATATAATAAGGTGGTAATGCCAGGAGAGAATGGGTATATTATAAATGATATTGGGCATTTCACTCGATTACACAGCATGTTCTAAGGATTTAGGGTGAAGGAAAATTCGAGTGTAGAATATATACATTTTAAGACCAAACCGGGAGCAGTTGCGAAAAATGCAACTACACAGGCCCTCCGGCAGGAATTGAACCCACGACCTTGCGATTCTAGTGCAATGCTCTGACCACTGAGCCACGGAGGCCGTTGCCGAGAGCTCGATCGCGAGTTCTGTATATATAATAAGGTGGTAATGCCAGGAGAGAATGGGTATATTATAAATGATATTGGGCATTTCACTCGATTACACATGACACTTGTCAATCAGCATCGAGTTAGGGAGAACGCACGGTATCTATGTTACATCATGTTGGCCAGCATGAACAGTGTTGTCAATCAGCATCGAGTTAGGGAGAACGCACGGTATCTATATGTTACATCATGTTGGCCAGCATGAACAGTGTTGTCAACAATGTTCTTTAGCTATGATAATTTACAAGTTGTTACAACATTGTTTGGTCATTAGTGTATTAATAACTTGTTAACAACTTGAAACAGGCATGTCAACAATAGTGAACATGCTTACTCTATCAATACAAAATTCCAACAACCAAAACAATCTTGTTGTTTCATTACTGCTGAACAATTCGTTGGAACACTGATAAACAATACTAGTCTATAAGGCGGTGTTCACATGAGGCCTCCCCGATCTCAGACCGGACTGATTTTGCATTTCGGTTTTAGTTTACAAGGCCGGCCTTGAATGACATTGGCTTGGATCCTCTGCATGTTTGCTTCAACAAGATTCGTGTCAATTGTCTTCTAGCTCGTGAGCGCGTGCAGAGAAGCATTATTTAATGCGGATTTGAAACCAATCTCATTTAAAACGACGTATTGAGTTAAAAAGTTTTTTTCGTGGCGTGAATCGGTTCGAATTAGACTTAGATTCTGTCGACATGTAAAGTCGGCCTGAAGTTGGGCGGTTATATTTGAGGGTACAAATATGGGACCTGTCTTCACAACGATCACCCCTGATGAAGACACTAGGTTAGGTTAAAACGCGGATACGGACGGACGGACGGACGGATATGAGGGTAAAACGCGGATATCAGGGTAAAACACGGATATGAGGGTAAAACGCGGATATGAGGGTAAAACGCGGATAGATTTAAGAATGTAGTAACCTATAGACCCTTTTACAGTGAGACTACTGTAAGTGGGGCCATGTTGAAAATGAAAACCAGTGAACTTACAGTACACAGACCAAAAAATCCCAATTCCAGTTATTTTAGCCAGAGAGTCAACCTGCCAGACCTTAGATAAAAGTCATTTTAAAGAAACTGAGAAACTCACCACCAGCTGCATTTTGTTGTCTAAGTGGCCCCACTTACAGTTGTCACACTGTAATAAGTGTAGAATATGTAATTTTCACCCTTTGACGTCAATTTCTTTTCAATGTCAGGTATTTTTTTTGCTGTCATTTCCGGATAGGTTTTTGTTGCGGCATGGAATAGTGTGAAATGGCTGAACCATAACAGCTACGCCGGCGTCAAACTTTTTAACATCTCAACGCGGCATTGAAAGGTATCTGGAATAGTGTGAAATGGCTCAACCATAACACCGACGTCAAACTTTTTAACGTTTATCTGACGCACCATGCAACCGACAAGCTTTACTGTCAGTTTCATTTCAAAGCAATAAAAGTGTTTTTAAAAACTCGCCGATGGTGTATCCCAAACTGTTGAATCGAACATGGTGATTGAGAAAAGTCTTTTTTCTTAATATATCTTGTATATAGTGCATGTCTTGATTGTTTATCAAAAGATAACCCCCCTCTTCGTGCAGTTGTTCAAACAAAAAATCGGATTTGTTACATGACTCGTGTGACAACTCACTAAGAATATGCATTAATTTTCTATGCCCTGCGTCGTGACTATTTATAAATACTTTACATAAATACTTTACCCTCATATCCACGTTTTACCCTCATATCCATCCGTCCGTCCGTCCGTCCGTCCGTCCGTCCGTCCGTCCGTCCGTCCGTCCGTCCGTCCGTCCGTCCGTCCGTCCGTCCGTCCGCGTCAGTTTTACCTTCATATCCGTCCGTCCGTCCGTATCCGGGTTTTAACCTAACCAAGATGGGAGTGTCGACTCCAAACGTTGGGTCGTAAAGTCTGGTTTTCATATGTCGCCGATCGTCGGCGATTTGTGATTTAGAAGCATGTTAAAACGGGAAGTGCAGCAGCATGTTGAGTAATAAAGAACAATACAGAAAAGCAGTGCTCTTATTCTTTTACTTAACATGCATCTAAATCATAGGTCGGCGACGATCGGCGACATATGAGAACCAGGCTTTAACGGTAACGTTTGAAGATGAATAACAAAGAAAACCGCGTGAAATTTGAACTAATGCATATAATAAAGTATTAAAACAGCAAACTCCGAAATTAACGAGGCAGTAAGATGCCGAAATTGTCTATCCCAATTTTGATTGTATTTAGAAGTGCTTTTAAAATAAAGAAGAATAGCCTTTATATGAAGAATAGCCTTTTAGCCTTTTTTTAAAATAAAGAAGATCAGTTGCTTAGTTTATAAATGACGTGAGCCAACAACTTGTTGTCATTGCTCTGATGAAGGCCTGAGTCAACAGGCCGAAAGCTTAGCAAAGAAATATTTTACGTGGTGTTTCCACAAAACTTATTTATATTAAGAATAGCCTTGTTCCTTGTTTAAGTTCTCATCTCGTTCCAAAGATATTTTGGTTTTATAAAAATGCAAATAAGTTTCTACTCCACTAATTTCGGAAAGGATGAATATCTACGGAATGAATAGGTTATAGGTATAGATTGTGCTGAAACTTTGAAGGTGTTCTAATACGAATGGTACAATGCAATGTACACAATTATTGCTTGATAAATTCCTAATTTGGGGAAGTTTGTTTGATCTGCGTGGAGTAGATGACATCATAAGGCATCTCATTTGCAAAAAGGCGAGTGCTGGGGACTCGATTAATAATGAAATAATTAAGGTTGCTGTGGAGGTTTTTGCACCTCAGGCCCGGTTCAAACGTCGAACTTCACATGAACCGATCTTATTTACTATTTAGGTCGACCTAAATCTAACTTGATTCAAACGTCGAACTTAATCAAGTGGTTTCTGAAAAGATAAACGTAATGATCAGCGGTAGTCTTTAATAATGGCAGACAGAAAGCGTAAAGCTCTTCACCCGATTCGCACACTTTTGCCACTTTTCCTCGGATACCAGCCGTCAAAAATCTCGCCGATTATTCGGCTACCAGCCGGGCTGTACGGTAGTGTACGGTAGTTTCAACAGGCTTCAACGCCCTACAAAATGCGCAATATATATTTTAGCGGCAAAGGAGCGGCAGTTTTACGTAACAGAAAAGCCTAGAAATGGCAAGAATTCGCCACTTCACGCTGAAACACGTGTAGTGTAATATGACACCAAAATAAAAAAATGCGGACAAGGAGTCGTTCGGTCAACAGAGGCTAAATAGGAGGGTGGACATTTTATTTCGTTTTTTATCGAAGAACTCGCGCTTATACTCGTTCCGTGTAAAAAATATCGTGCAAGAAATCTTCCGTCGTAAGTGTGAGCATGTAGAAGTCGTGGTAGTGTTGTATTTAGATCTGTAGGAGCCGGTTTGGCTTTTTACGCTACACAATGGTCGCGAACAAACATTGCGCTTGGGGAACATGCCGAAACGATTCTCGTTATTCAGACCTTCGGGAAAGAAACAAGAATGGAGATGATGTATTTTTTGTTCGGTTTCCAACGGAAAAAAAGTACCCTGAGGGACGAAAAAAGTGGATAAAAGCGTGTCATCGCGGCGATGGATTCCATTGCTCAAAGGACAGTTACATCTGCAGCACACATTTCATCGGAGAGAAAGGCCCAACTATATCAGACCCTGATCCAATATCAGCTACAACGAGCAAAGAAACGGTAAGTTCTGAATGTAAACCTATATACGCTACTTGTTGATACGAATATTAAGATATTTTGCGCAAATGTGGCGAATATATATATATATATAGAAAAATTTAGCCGATGCGTGTTGATAATGATATACTGTTTTATTGCCTTTTGTATTTTTAGTTGCGCAAAATAAAAAAAACCCGGAAAGCACCGATGGATCGAGATATTTCTGTTCAGAAAAGGCGTAATACGCTGTCCACGCCAGAGAATCGAGATCCAGATTCGTCAAGTTTTAGTATGCAGACGCCAATGTACGACGAAGCGGGTGATGGGTTAGAGGACATGGTCGCCGATCACGAACATACTGCAGTGGAAGCATTATTAAACCTCTCTTCTTCGATGGATATCATGAATAAAAAGTCGCTGTCGCAGATCTTTCACGTTATCGTCCTTAGGAAATCTTGGATCCAGTGGCAACATCATCTTTTCTACGGCACATGCTATAGACACAAGACCATTCTTCAAGTATCCTTTAACTGAGACACCACGCTCTGTAAGATAACTTTGAAGCGACTTGACGCTCATCGCTCGGAATTTCTCCTCATAACTCGCCATCCTTTGCTAGCAAGGGGCTTCTACATGCTCACACTTACGACGGAAGACTTCTTGCACGATATTTTTTACACGGAACGAGTATAAGCGCGAGTTCTTCGATAAAAAACGAAATAAAATGTCCACCCTCCTATTTAGCCTCTGTTGACCGAACGACTCCTTGTCCGCATTTTTTGATTTTGGTGTCATATTACACTACACGTGTTTCAGCGTGAAGTGGCGAATTCGAAAACATTGCCTTGGTAAGCTCAGGACTTTACAAAATTACTAAATAACAAGAAAAAGGTCGGTAGAAAACCAAAACGGACTAAATAAAAACACATTAACGAGCATAGAACAAAACGAAAAACTGGGGATGCGGTGACATCGATCTCAGCCACTTCATCACTTTACGGACTGTACTATCCACTAGACTATCAACGCCCTTCGCAAAAAAAGCTGCGGATTAGATAACATTATACTTGTATAATAGCTTGGCCGATTATACTTGTATAATAGCTTGCTCTATTGTTCTCTTCAGGTATTATGGGAAGGAAATATATTATGATAATTATGAAAAGGGATAACGGAGCCACGCGAGGGACTTGAGGGATAAAACGCAGTACGTTTAGTTCATGTGAAGTTCGACGTCTGAATCGAACTCGATCCAAAGTCGAAATTCCCGACAAGCGATGTCGAACTTTATCGTTGGATCGGTCTTAATCAAAACAGTCGAAACAGACTGATCCAGACGTCGATCTTTACATGAACTTAATTGTTGGAATTAGGATCGGTTCATGTGAAGTTCCACGTTTGAACCGGGCCTTACTTTGTTAAGCTTTTTAATTCAGTCTTATCACATGGTGTCTTTCCTCGGACATGGTCTGAAGGTTATATTGTGCCTCTTTATAAGTCAGGGAGTCGTTTAGATCCTGGAAACTATAGGGGGATATGTATTAGCAGTTGCTTGGGTAAATTTTTCACCTTAATTTTGAATTCTCGTTTCAATACTTTTTTGGAAAAAAACGATATTTTGAACAAATATCAAATTGGTTTTAGGCATGGTTTCAGGACATCTGATCACATACTTGTGCTAAAAACTTTAATTGATTCATACAAAAGTCACAAAAAGCCGTTATTTGCTTGCTTTATAGATTTTCGGAAGGCCTATGATAGTGTATGGAGAGAAGGCTTATTTTTCAAACTCATTCGGTACGGCTGCAGCAGGAATTTTGTGCGTGTTTTACTTAGTATGTACTCCTCTGTTACGTCAGCTGTCAAGTTGAGTTCAGGGGTTACCTCTTTCTTTCCATCTAGCATTGGAGTCAAACAGGGGTGCAACCTTAGCCCAACTTTATTTAATGTTTTTATAAATGATATTCCGGAGTTATTTAACTCGCAAGATTGTGATCCGGTGCACCTGGGAGATACCAAAGTGAATTGTCTGCTTTACGCAGATGATCTTGTACTTCTTTCACAGTCCAAGTCTGGGTTGGAGAGTTATGTTAAAAGGTGGAGACTAAGCATCAATCTAAAAAAATCTAAGGTTTTAGTTTTTGGTAATAAATCTCAAAGGCGTCTATATATTACTTCAAATTGGCATTTTGGGGGAGACATGATAGAATGTGTTGATGAGTACTGCTATTTAGGAATTACTTTTCATTACGCTGGGAGTTTTAAACTTGCACGAAAGTTGTTGCATTATAAGGCGTTGCGTGCATACCATAGTATATTTAGAAACTTCTCTAATGTAGATAGTGTCTCCATTAAGGTTCTCTTAAAATTATTCTCAACCCTTGTATCTCCGATTCTATTATATTGCTGCGAGGTATGGGGAGTGTATGTTTTGGGAAGAATAACCAATATTGATATGTTCAAGAAGAAATTATTCAGTGTGATCACAGATATTGATAAGCTACATTTAAAATTTTGTAAGCGAATTTTAGGAGTTCATTCAAAGTCTACTAATTTAGCGGTCCTTGCCGAACTAGGTAGAATGCCGATGATTGTACGAATTTTGACTTTGGTTATTAAATTCTGGTTAACAGTGAGTAGTTCAACCTATAGGAATCAATTAGTAGGAAAGGCAGCTCGTGTATGTATTCAGTCATGTTCTCAGAGTGCTAAATTCACTGATTTCTTGTTGAATATGTGTGATATCGGGTCTTTGGAGAATACTGTGGTTATGTCTAAAAATGATATTAATAATCTATCTAAATATATCAAAAATGAATAATGTAAAAGATATAATACTATATGGAAAGATCAGACTCAACAATGTAGTAAATTGCGTATCTTAAACCTTGTGAAACCACATTTGGAATTTGAAAGTTATTTATCTCGAGTCAAAAATGTAAAGCATCGTCAAGCGGTTACAAGGTTTAGGGTATCCGCACATAAGATTCCAAGTGAAGTTGGGCGATATACAAATTATATCGCATACAATTTACGATTATGTCCATTTGTAAGTCAAAAGGATGTAGGTGACGAATATCATTATTTCTCAAATTGTAACAATGATACATTAGTAAATCTTCGAGAAAATTTCATAAACGAGATATCAAATATTACTAGTAGCTTTAAATTGTTGAGTAAAACCGATCTATTTCATTATTGTATGGCTATGCATGATGAATGCATAACAGAATGTACAGCCAAATATGTATATAGTTTAACCAAGATTTTCAATGACTCTACTGTAGGTAATTAGTTTATTAGGTGAATAACTTTTTTTTGTATTAACATTTGTATTAGTATCCTATGTACCAATAATGGTGTGATGGAAATAAAGATTATTTATTTATTTATTTGCATGTTACAAAAACCTGAATATCTCTCGGAACATGATGAGATATTGATTTAATACGAACGCTATACTTCCTCATACGGAAAGTAGTTCTACATAAAATCGAAATTGAAGAGAAGATTTTCCATCTTACTGCCGCTTTATAAAGACACCACTCCGAAGTAAGTATGGAAATAGTGGGAAAAATGCAAAAATATGAATTCAAACCATAAATGCAAAGGACATAAGACAGATAAACACCGCGCGTTTATTATTTATACCTTTTACAGTAATTACAACAGTTAATCAATTTATTCGTCCTAAAATTAGACTCCGTAAACGCCTTCCACGTCCAATTAGGCCGAAGTCAAACGTAGTAGTCTGACTCGTCCCCAGTCGTCTATTTTATTTAAAAAGTCTATATTAAAGCCAATGAAATTATAACTATAGAAGATAATAAAAACATAGAATAATTGTGAATAATTGTGAGATCAGTATAAAAACATAGAATAACTGTGAATAATTGTGTAAAATTATAACTATAGAAGATAATAAAAACATAGAATAATTGTGAATAATTGTGAGATCAGTATAAAAACATAGAATAACTGTGAATAATTGTGTAAAATTATAACTATAGAAGATAATAAAAACATAGAATAATTGTGAATGATTGTGAGATCAGTATAAAAACATAGAATAATTGTGTGAAATTATAACTATAGAAGATAATAAAAACATAGAATAATTGTGAATAATTGTGAGATCAGTATAAAAACATAGAATAACTGTGAATAATTGTGTAAAATTATAACTATAGAAGATAATAAAAACATAGAATAATTGTGAATGATTGTGAGATCAGTATAAAAACATAGAATAATTGTGTGAAATTATAACTATAGAAGATAATAAAAGCATAGAATAATTGTGAATAATTGTGAGACCAGTTGTCGCGTGGAACACGCATATGATAACGCGCCTCACCGTACCACGCGTGTTCCACGCGACAACTGATCTCACAATTATTCACAATTATTCTATGTTTTATTTATCATATACGTGTTCCACGCGACAACTGATCTCACAATTATTCACAATTATTCTATGCTTTTATTATCTTCTATAGTTATAATTTCACACAATTATTCTATGTTTTTATACTGATCTCACAATCATTCACAATTATTCTGTGTTTTTATTATCTTCTATAGTTATAATTTTATTGGCTTTAATATAGACTTTTTAAATAAAACTGTAGACGACTGGGAACGAGTCAGCGTAGTAGTAGTGATTTATTTAACGTCGTAAACACAGGATGTGGTCGCCCAATCATCCGAGCCAGAGGCTCATGATTAAAGTGCACGACATAAGCTAAGACCTAAGTGTTGATTTTACGGAGGGAGGAAAACCGCAGAACCCTGCGAAAAACCCTCGAAGCACAGGAGAGACCAACTAAACTCTCCTCACATGAAATTCAAGTTCGAGAACGGAGCTACTCCCAGACGGTCACCCATCCAAGTACTAACCTGTCCAACTGGGTTTAACTACAGCGGTGAGAGGCAGCGCCCTAACAGCACACGCCACCCGTGCTTCCCTCTTCTCATGCGCCGAACCTAATGCAAATCAGCATAAACAAAGGATTTAGGTCATTTTTATTAGTTTTGGCGCATGAGAAGAGCGACGTTTGACCTAGGCCTTACATTGGTATATATGATACATTGTGCATGGCCGCATTAATAAGGTCGTGATTTTACAAGGTGATACGGTATAACCTTATAATCAGCTACCGCAAACAAAAATAATGCTTAAAGTATTATAAACCATTTCGACTAATCGCAAACTATGCTGCGAAAACAATTAACTGAAACATCCCCACAACATCGTCGATGAAGTCATCCCATGACAGAAGAAAACAAAAGATCTTTGCAGTGAATTCAAGGCTTCAAGCAATAGACCTGATTTGCACGTTGACGTACGACGATGTTTGCCGTTGGGTGACTACAACTATCTGCCACCCATCCAGTCCTTTCGCGGCTTTTACAAAATGTCGTCAAATTTGTTGGGTTTTTTCCAAATTTGTCGTCGAGTTTCAGTAAGTCTAACGATTTTAGCAATCCTTTCGATACCCAAATAAGGAAGGTATCTAATCAGAAATCTGGTTTATCCCCTAGCTTTTTGGAAAAACATATTTGACGACATATTTTGGAAAAGCCGAAAAACGACTTGGACGGGTCCTTTTGAGTGATCCCTTTTAACCGAAACCCTAAAATACTGGCTATATGTAAAACCAGGACCCAGGACCCGGACCGGGGACCCGAGGACCCATGTAAAACCAGGACCCACATCAAATTGGACGGGGGGTTAAGAAAATATTATATTTGGTGGAGGGGGTGTGATATTTTATTGTACCCGTATATGCCACACGATGTATTTGAGCTAGGATCGATTGAAAACTCGTTGGAATCGAGAAAACACCTAAACTAAGGATAAAAAACATACGGACAGCCGGACCGCGAATGTGGCTTAACCAGCGTATTTATTGCCGCAAAAGGCCTAGCTTCGCGCTTCATCGAACGGGCTTCTCACGCCAAGTACGCGACTACAATTTTGGGCTATTTTCTGAAAGGATTGCTAATAATTATATTATATCCTCTTATTGGAGCAATAACGCAGCATATTAGTTGGAATTTCACTGACATAAGCTGAGTTTCTTATTACAACAATTTTCACGTAGTACAATAAAATATCACCCCCGCCACAAAATACTGTATAATATTTTCTTAAATCCCCGTCCAATTTGACATGGGTCCTTGTTTTACATGGGTCATCGGGTCCCCAGTCCGGGTCCCGGGTCCTGTTTTTACATATAGCCCTAAAATACTGGCAAAGCATTCTGATAGTTGTAGTCACCCAACGCCATTCACGTCATCGTGCAAATGGCCTATTGGCATCCCGGTTTAAAGGATGATTTTCTTAATCTGCATTTATAGTGGGAAACTGTTGAACAGTTGCTGAATGAAGTTCCAAGGATTTGTTCAGGTTTGAATGATTTTTTCCAGTTTTCTAGAATATATGCGAATAATGAAACAACAGATTAACTTTTAATCCAAGGATTAATACATGGCGAGAAATAATGGTCACGCGTGCGCGTAATGCATGCCCACTTACAAAAATTTTGACTAGAAAAGTTCTGCAAGATTAATAGGACTTACATAGAGGATGAGTGAAACAATCGTCGTAGCAGTGTCAATTTTTAAATTATTTCGAATGTTTCAATCTGAATCGTATAGTGCAACACATCTGCGATATAAATATCATGAGCGATATGCCACAGATATTAAATCACTTGCGGTTTTTGATATACTATTTTGAGCACAAGTCTAACATAAGCCAATATGGCGAATACGCAAATTGTACCAACCTTGCTGCTCACGTTATCGAAAATCAAATAGAGGTATACTATTTCCGTACAAGTTTCGATCTAATTTGGCTACTATAAAGATCCGTCTTTTCGATGATATTCTTCATTTCTGGCCTGTATTTGTCGTTGCTGCGGTTTTCAATCTCAAAGCTTCAGTATTTTCTCATCATCGAATGAAGATTTCATCCAACATTGCATAAATTAGTTGTTCTCTTTTCTTCTGAACCGCGGAACTGTGACGACCGCACGACATAGGTACTAGTTTAATAGGGCTTTAGCTCCGCCTCTCTATGTCCAACATTTCTCGCCATGATATAATATATACTGATATAAACAACTTCAATCGTTAAAGTGCTTATGACACAAAAAGTAAGTTTGTTTTATTTGAAAGAACATTTAAAATGGCAGTAAAGTAAGGCCAGTTTTAGACGGCGTGCTTTTCATGTGCCGAATCTAATAGTAATTTGGGACGACTCAAATCTATTTAGCACGGCAGTCAATTTATACGGCGAACCAAATGGGTCGCACCAAATACCGTTTCGTGTTCCTGTGAACCTAATATAGAAAATATATTTTAATAATTTATGCATTAGATACGGTACATGAGAAGTTCGCCGTCTAAATCGATCTAAACCAACGTCGCACCAATTGCATTAAGTACGACCAATTCAGTCGAACTTAATCAAATGGTCGACCCAAATAAAAGTTGCCGTACCTATTTGATTTAGACGCCGTGCTTATCATGTACCTAATCTCTCCTATTTGGTTCGGCACATGAAAAGCACGCCGTATAAAACAGGCCTAACATCTTTTGCAGTTTTTGTTTTTGTTTAGTATAAATACACAGGTGATTATAGAAAATCGCGCGCGCTGATTGGTCGAGCTACTTCGGACTAATTCTCGATAATCACGTACAATGTTTATTCAAAATGACCGCCAGCCAATTTGTCAATGCGACAGACGAGGAAATTAACAATTTTAAAGAAAATGTTGTTCCTAAAAGTACGAAACAATTACTAAAACAATTATTCGCCTCAGGCTCAGTGAATATCGGTGAATAATAACCTCGACTTTGTCTCGGTTATTATTCACCGCTACTAGCGGTGAATAATAACCGAGACAAAGTCGAGCCTACTCACCTCGCTTTCGGCAAATAATTGTTAAATATTATTGTATTAATCCTTGGATTAAAATTTAATCTGTTGTTTTTATTCCCATATATTCTAGGTGAGAAAAAGGGAAGAAATAATTCAAACCTAAACAAATCCCTCCCACTATAAATCCAGATTAAGAAAATCATCCTTTAAACCGGTTACTGATCTTTAAAGTAATTATTTGTGTGATCTCCAGAGCTTTGAAATGCTCTAGATGTTGCCGTGTCCGTCGGCGATGGTGCTGTCAAGGTTACGTTTCCCTTAATATATTTTAAATCATTCATCGTAAATCAAAACTTTCCATGACTCTTCGTGCTACAGTCAATTCCTCAATTACATACCAAATCCCTAAAACTAGAATTTTATGTTACCAAAACAGCTATACAGTTAGAGCCAATCGAACCTGGAACACCCTCCCTGATAATCTACGCAAGCCGGACATGACCTTGTACTTGTTCAAGACAACAGACATGGAAATCAATATGCCTGAAATGCCACCAGGCAAGACAGTTGCATGTGCAGTTCAATGGACTGTTGTTTCTAACTTTTGTTTTAACCAGTAGTATGAGAAAACAGTTATCATTTATCATTTCTTCAGTTATATATTTAAATATCTTTATTGTTATTGCAATTTAAGCTATAGGTCACTAACGTAATTGGCTCAAGCTGTGTTTTAGTGTTCCTATGCCCAACGGCGGCCGAAGTTAAATAAATAAATAAAAAATAAATCGTATATTTTTTTGAATAAAATTTTAATGAATTAACACATTAAATGACCCACACACACTCAAGCGAGTTTTCGTTTGTACGACATAAATTGACAAGTTTCCTTTGTTCATACAAATTGACATTTGTACTTGTTTGAACACGCTTTGTTCGAAAACTGATCGTATCAGCTTTCTAGTGTGCATGGTAAAATAAACCACACAGGAAATACTGACGTTTCGAGCAGAGCCCTTCGTCACATTGTACTCTGATGAAGAACTTCGCTTGAAACGTCAGTATTACGTTATCAAAACTGCTCTCGGCAGTTTACCACAGTTTTCACTTTAATCAATCTTAAGCCTGGTTTCCATATATAGTTGTAATTGTCAGGGACGCCGGAACTGGGGGGGCAGGAGGGGCGGTTGCCCCTCTTGCCTTTTGCCAGGAGGGGCAAGGGGGGCAGAAGTGCCCTTTGGGTTTTTAAAATATATTTGTCAAATACTACGCAAACTGTTTCATATGGTCTAGCTTGCGCATGGAGCTTGGACACACTGCGAAGAAACATAGTAAACTGTAAACATATACCTGATATATAGAGTGCATTTATTTAATATATGTAGTTTAATTCCTGTTGATCAAAACTGATAATAATTGCCTGAGTAGTGTTTTTCGAAAGAAAAACACCTTGCATGTCCGATCCGTGAATCGTACATTCGTACGGGTTTTTGAATAAAGGTATGAACATTGTTGTACTTACTTTTAGTTTAGCTAATAAATTAGCTTAGTAAATATCTGATCGTTAAATACATAAAACAAATTACACTGTACATACATGGTAAGTTAATTGTAAAAAAAATTAGATATCAATAAAAGTGCCCTTTGACGGGAGTTCGCCCCTCTTGCCCTTTTATCGTTCCGGCGTCCCTGGTAATTGTTGTAATCCAATCGGCGATAGTCGGCGACTGTTGTAGAAGTTGAATCAAATTCTAAACAATTACAACAGTCGCCGATGCGACAACAGTTAATGGAAACATCAATCGCCGACAGTCGGCGACTTTTGGCTAGATGTTTACAACGTAAAACACAAAATTATTTACAAAAACCGGCCAAATCCTTTCAAAAACCCTCGATTTTGTTACAGAAGTCTCCTGAATGACTAGTTCGAACAGCTGAATGCCGTGCGCCAGCTCAAATGTTTGCAACTGTCGTCAAACGTTCACGAAACATGAGATTTAAGCGGCGAAGTTACTGAACTTGTAAATAATGCTTGTTATATTGTTATATTGTTATATAAACTGTGAAAATGATCACAAACAAAGTTTTAGTCATTCAATTTGTTTTTGAATATCAAACTTAGCTCATCTGAACTTCGTCAAAACCGAGACGTCCTCAGTCCGAGCGAATCGGCGATTTGAATTACAACAATTACAACTATATGGAAACACGACTGTTGTAAAATATCGCAAGGAATCGCCGATCAATCGCCGACTGAATTACAACAATTACAACCATATGGAAACCAGGCTTAATACACTGCCTACGAAGCACTCCACTAATATTTTTTTAAACAATTGAAATAGAAAATTCAAATAGAACTTCGCTCGAAACGTCACTGATTACGTTATCAAAACTACTCTCGGCAGTTTACCACAGTTTTCACTTTAATCTATCTAATACACTGCCTACGAAGCACTCTAATATTTTTTTAAATAATTCAAATAGAAAATGGACAAGGAATTATACAGTAGTACGTCACTGACACTGTGTCAAGTTTAAATTCTACTACTTCCATTTAGTTTTACACATTTTGAATTTAGCTGTTGAAAGGTTAATCTATTATTATATATAACACTTGCAAGAACAGATGCAACTTTTTTTTTTGCCTTCAAGGAGAGTCTGTCACTATACATGCGAACAAATTAAATTTGTCACAGAGAAGTGGACAACAAAAGTCCTTGTTCATCATTGTCAGTAAACAATTAGCAGAAGCCAAGGAACTTGATACGTGGCCTGAACGGTTGAAAGAAACTTTAACCTTAAAGCGCATGTATTAAAAACGAAAATCAAGTTTGTCTTATTTGAAAGAACACGGACTTAAAATGACAAACGTGCAGTTTGTTTGATATACAAATGTTTCATGTTATGACGTACATGCGCATAATGACTTAACGGAGAAGCTTATTTATCATTCATTTCGTTTCTATCCCGTATTCTGATTGGTTAATTTACCTGCAAATAATTTTATGAGCATGCGCACTAGCGTTAGCGCTGCTGACTGCAAATAATTTTCGTAAACATGGCGGCTATAGTTCTTCAGTATTTGGAAGCATCCATAACGACAATGTACTTCAGAAAAGAAATAGTTAAAAGGAAGATTTAGTGAGATAAAAAGCAAGGCTCATGCCGACAAAAAGTAAGTTTTACGAAGGATTTTAGCATACCGAAGACAGGCGATCTCTAACTTCAGGCATTTCAAATTTTTTACTGAACTATTTTATGAATGATAAATCACAATTATTGAACTCGTCTATCGCAAAATATCATGATTTGTCAGTGTCTCGCTACCAGTTATTTGCCTCTGCCTTCGGCATCGGCAAATAACTAGTAGCTCGCCACTGACAAATCATGATATTTTGCTCAGACTCGTCCAATAATTGATAAATATCTTTGATATTATCATACATCTTTGATATTATCAAACGGAACTACTTGAAAATCTACATGTTTCATGGATCATTTTAACGTGCAGTGATAACCACCGTGATAACCAATTTGCTAGTACAGTGATAAATGAGATTTGTGCAGTGATAAGCGCAATTTTGTGCAGTGATAAATTTTTCTTTAATATTTAAGAATGGGTGTTGTTCGTGAAAGGATTGCATCAGAAATTATGTTCAAAGGCACAGTATACGATACTATATTCCAACATATACTATTTAATATCAAGTTCTAAGGATTTTGGGTGAAGGAAAACTCGAGTGTAGAATATATACATTTTGAGACCAAACCGGGACCAGTTGCGAAAATGCAACTACACGGGCCTTCCGGCAGGAATTGAACCCACGACCTTGCGATTCTAGTGCAATGCTCTGACCGCTGAGCCACGGAGGCCGTTGCCGAGAGCTTGATCGTGAGTTCTGTATATATAATAAGGTGGTAATGCCAGGAGAGAATTGGGTATATTATAAGTAATATTGGGCATATCACTCGATTACACAGCATGTTCTAAGGATTTTGGGTGAAGGAAAACTCGAGTGTAGAATATACACATTTTGAGACCAAACCGGGACCAGTTGCGAAAAATGCAACTACACGGGCCTTCCGGCAGGAATTGAACCCACGACCTTGCGATTCTAGTGCAATGCTCTGACCACTGAGCCACGGAGGCCGTTGCCGAGAGCTTGATCGTGAGTTCTGTATATATAATAAGGTGGTAATGCCAGGAGAGAATTGGGTATATTATAAGTAATATTGGGCATATCACTCGATTACACAGCATGTTCTAAGGATTTTGGGTGAAGGAAAACTCGAATAAGACGGTAAGTTAAAGGACCCTGGTCCACTATCTCCTGATAACGTTAAGCGTACCGGAAACTAACACCCTTATGCCCTTAATTTCAACTTTCAAGATACATGAGTTACTATAGCAGGCC